>OZ026831.1:2907428-3507428 GCA_964023185.1 Macaria liturata | reverse complement strand
CGCTACTGCGCGCACTCCAGAGGCGCTGCTGCGCGCACTCTTCGTGTGCTGCTGCGCGCACTCCTGGTGCGCTGCTGCGCGCGCTCCTGGTGTGCTGCTGCGCGCACTCCTCGTGCGCTATTGCGCGCACTCCTGGTGTTATTAAAAGGGTTATATATCAGGTAGGTGCGGGAGGATTTTATAAATCTATCTCCCAAATCTACGGCGGTTCCTAACGTTGGTGTATGATGAATTCCAGGGTCATCGAAAGCCGCGTCTCCGCCCACACCCCCGGGATTCGAGCCCGCAGACTTCGGGTACGAGACCAGACGCCGCAGGGTGTTCCATGTTTCCTGCTCGGTGCTGACGACATCAGCTCGTGAACTTCCCCCAGCGCGTCGGGTTGGAGATCCGAGCGGTTCAGTGAGCCTGCTACGGACAAAGACATATTTCTCCAAAGTAAAATCTGTCCATTTTTGTCCAGGGTGTTCCATGTTTCCTGCTCGCGCGCTCCTCGTATGCTGTTGCGCGCACTCCAGGTGCGCTGCTGCGCGCACTCTTCGTGTGCTGCTGCGTGCACTCCTGGTGCGCTGTTGCGCGCGCTCCTCGTATGCTGCTGCGCGCGCTCCTCGTATGCTGTTGCGCGCACTCCTGGTGCGCTGCTGCGCGCACTTCTGGTGCGCCGCTGCGCGCACTCCTGGTGCGCCACTGCGCGCACTCCTGGTGCGCTGCTACGCGAACTCCTGGTATGCTGCTGCGCGCACTCCTGGTGCGCTGCTGCGCGCACTCCTGGTGCGCTGCTGCGCGCGCTCCTGGTGTGCTGCTGCGCGCACTCCTCGTGCGCTATTGCGCGCACTCCTGGTGTTATTAAAAGGGTTATATATCAGGTAGGTGCGGGAGGATTTTATAAATCTATCTCCCAAATCTACGGCGGTTCCTAACGTTGGTGTATGATGAATTCCAGGGTCATCGAAAGCCGCGTCTCCACCCACACCCCCGGGATTCGAGCCCGCAGACTTCGGGTACGAGACCAGACGCCGCAGGGTGTTCCATGTTTCCTGCTCGGTGCTGACGACATCAGCTCGTGAACTTCCCCCAGCGCGTCGGGTTGGAGATCCGAGCGGTTCAGTGAGCCTGCTACGGACAAAGACATATTTCTCCAAAGTAAGATCTGTCCATTTTTGTCCAGGGTGTTCCATGTTTCCTGCTCGCGCGCTCCTCGTATGCTGTTGCGCGCACTCCAGGTGCGCTGCTGCGCGCACTCTTCGTGTGCTGCTGCGTGCACTCCTGGTGCGCTGTTGCGCGCGCTCCTCGTATGCTGCTGCGCGCGCTCCTCGTATGCTGTTGCGCGCACTCCTGGTGCGCTGCTGCGCGCACTTCTGGTGCGCCGCTGCGCGCACTCCTGGTGCGCCACTGCGCGCACTCCTGGTGCGCTGCTACGCGAACTCCTGGTATGCTGCTGCGCGCACTCCTGGTGCGCTGCTGCGCGCACTCCTGGTGCGCTGCTGCGCACACTCCTCGTGTGCTGCTGCACGCACTCCTCGTGCGCTATTGCGCGCACTCCTGGTGTTATTAATAGGGTTATATATCAGGTAGGTGCGGGAGGATTTTATAAATCTATCTCCCAAATCTACGGCGGTTCCTAACGTTGGTGTATGATGAATTCCAGGGTCATCGAAAGCCGCGTCTCCACCCACACCCCCGGGATTCGAGCCCGCAGACTTCGGGTACGAGACCAGACGCCGCAGGGTGTTCCATGTTTCCTGCTCGGTGCTGACGACATCAGCTCGTGAACTTCCCCCGGCGCGTCGGGTTGGAGATCCGAGCGGTTCAGTGAGCCTGCTACGGACAAAGACATATTTCCAAAGTAAGATCTGTCCATTTTTATTTCGAGTCCCGAGTTGACGCTACCCTCATTACGTTTTAGTTAATGAGATTCTAATCGTGACCTAGATTTGTTGTGTGTAATTTTCCCTCGGTAGGGGCCCATACCGAGGTTTATTGCATTTTTGTAACATATTCCCGTTTGAACTTTTAATCCGTGAGCATTGGCCAGCTCGTGGATTGGATGTTTGAGAAGGACAAGTAGTCTTGTTTGATTAACAAAAACTAACAAATTAACGGTACTTGGTTACGGTTACATAGTGGGTTTTTTGAATAATTTTTGCCTATGTCCTCAGAAAACGGTAATGATGGTGAAGGGGCCCATACCGAGGTTTATTGCATTTTTGTAACATATTCCCGTTTGAACTTTTAATCCGTGAGCATTGGCCAGCTCGTGGATTGGATGTTTGAGAAGGACAAGTAGTCTTGTTTGATTAACAAAAACTAACAAATTAACGGTACTTGGTTACGGTTACATAGTGGGTTTTTTGAATAATTTTTGCCTATGTCCTCAGAAAACGGTAATGATGGTGAAGGCACTGAATGTTTAGATCCAAGACCAGGGGCTTACGCGCACTCTTCGTGTGCTGTTGCGCGCCCGCCTGGTGCGCTACTGCGCGCACTCCAGAGGCGCTGCTGCGCGCACTCTTCGTGTGCTGCTGCGCGCACTCCTGGTGCGCTGCTGCGCGCGCTCCTGGTGTGCTGCTGCGCGCACTCCTCGTGCGCTATTGCGCGCACTCCTGGTGTTATTAAAAGGGTTATATATCAGGTAGGTGCGGGAGGATTTTATAAATCTATCTCCCAAATCTACGGCGGTTCCTAACGTTGGTGTATGATGAATTCCAGGGTCATCGAAAGCCGCGTCTCCGCCCACACCCCCGGGATTCGAGCCCGCAGACTTCGGGTACGAGACCAGACGCCGCAGGGTGTTCCATGTTTCCTGCTCGGTGCTGACGACATCAGCTCGTGAACTTCCCCCAGCGCGTCGGGTTGGAGATCCGAGCGGTTCAGTGAGCCTGCTACGGACAAAGACATATTTCTCCAAAGTAAGATCTGTCCATTTTTGTCCAGGGTGTTCCATGTTTCCTGCTCGCGCGCTCCTCGTATGCTGTTGCGCGCACTCCAGGTGCGCTGCTGCGCGCACTCTTCGTGTGCTGCTGCGTGCACTCCTGGTGCGCTGTTGCGCGCACTCCAGGTGCGCTGCTGCGCGCACTCTTCGTGTGCTGCTGCGTGCACTCCTGGTGCGCTGTTGCGCGCGCTCCTCGTATGCTGTTGCGCGCGCTCCTCGTATGCTGCTGCGCGCGCTCCTCGTATGCTGTTGCGCGCACTCCTGGTGCGCGCACTCCTGGTGCGCTGCTGCGCGCACTTCTGGTGCGCCGCTGCGCGCACTCCTGGTGCGCCACTGCGCGCACTCCTGGTGCGCTGCTACGCACACTCCTCGTGTGCTGCTGCACGCACTCCTCGTGCGCTATTGCGCGCACTCCTGGTGTTATTAATAGGGTTATATATCAGGTAGGTGCGGGAGGATTTTATAAATCTATCTCCCAAATCTACGGCGGTTCCTAACGTTGGTGTATGATGAATTCCAGGGTCATCGAAAGCCGCGTCTCCACCCACACCCCCGGGATTCGAGCCCGCAGACTTCGGGTACGAGACCAGACGCCGCAGGGTGTTCCATGTTTCCTGCTCGGTGCTGACGACATCAGCTCGTGAACTTCCCCCGGCGCGTCGGGTTGGAGATCCGAGCGGTTCAGTGAGCCTGCTACGGACAAAGACATATTTCCAAAGTAAGATCTGTCCATTTTTATTTCGAGTCCCGAGTTGACGCTACCCTCATTACGTTTTAGTTAATGAGATTCTAATCGTGACCTAGATTTGTTGTGTGTAATTTTCCCTCGGTAGGGGCCCATACCGAGGTTTATTGCATTTTTGTAACATATTCCCGTTTGAACTTTTAATCCGTGAGCATTGGCCAGCTCGTGGATTGGATGTTTGAGAAGGACAAGTAGTCTTGTTTGATTAACAAAAACTAACAAATTAACGGTACTTGGTTACGGTTACATAGTGGGTTTTTTGAATAATTTTTGCCTATGTCCTCAGAAAACGGTAATGATGGTGAAGGCACTGAATGTTTAGATCCAAGACCAGGGGCTTACGCGCACTCTTCGTGTGCTGTTGCGCGCCCGCCTGGTGCGCTACTGCGCGCACTCCAGAGGCGCTGCTGCGCGCACTCTTCGTGTGCTGCTGCGCGCACTCCTGGTGCGCTGCTGCGCGCGCTCCTGGTGTGCTGCTGCGCGCACTCCTCGTGCGCTATTGCGCGCACTCCTGGTGTTATTAAAAGGGTTATATATCAGGTAGGTGCGGGAGGATTTTATAAATCTATCTCCCAAATCTACGGCGGTTCCTAACGTTGGTGTATGATGAATTCCAGGGTCATCGAAAGCCGCGTCTCCGCCCACACCCCCGGGATTCGAGCCCGCAGACTTCGGGTACGAGACCAGACGCCGCAGGGTGTTCCATGTTTCCTGCTCGGTGCTGACGACATCAGCTCGTGAACTTCCCCCAGCGCGTCGGGTTGGAGATCCGAGCGGTTCAGTGAGCCTGCTACGGACAAAGACATATTTCCAAAGTAAGATCTGTCCATTTTTATTTGGAGTCCCGAGTTGACGCTACCCTCATTACGTTTTAGTTAATGAGATTCTAATCGTGACCTAGATTTGTTGTGTGTAATTTTCCCTCGGTAGGGGCCCATACCGAGGTTTATTGCATTTTTGTAACATATTCCCGTTTGAACTTTTAATCCGTGAGCATTGGCCAGCTCGTGGATTGGATGTTTGAGAAGGACAAGTAGTCTTGTTTGATTAACAAAAACTAACAAATTAACGGTACTTGGTTACGGTTACATAGTGGGTTTTTTGAATAATTTTTGCCTATGTCCTCAGAAAACGGTAATGATGGTGAAGGCACTGAATGTTTAGATCCAAGACCAGGGGCTTACGCGCACTCTTCGTGTGCTGTTGCGCGCCCGCCTGGTGCGCTACTGCGCGCACTCCAGAGGCGCTGCTGCGCGCACTCTTCGTGTGCTGCTGCGCGCACTCCTGGTGCGCTGCTGCGCGCGCTCCTGGTGTGCTGCTGCGCGCACTCCTCGTGCGCTATTGCGCGCACTCCTGGTGTTATTAAAAGGGTTATATATCAGGTAGGTGCGGGAGGATTTTATAAATCTATCTCCCAAATCTACGGCGGTTCCTAACGTTGGTGTATGATGAATTCCAGGGTCATCGAAAGCCGCGTCTCCGCCCACACCCCCGGGATTCGAGCCCGCAGACTTCGGGTACGAGACCAGACGCCGCAGGGTGTTCCATGTTTCCTGCTCGGTGCTGACGACATCAGCTCGTGAACTTCCCCCAGCGCGTCGGGTTGGAGATCCGAGCGGTTCAGTGAGCCTGCTACGGACAAAGACATATTTCTCCAAAGTAAGATCTGTCCATTTTTGTCCAGGGTGTTCCATGTTTCCTGCTCGCGCGCTCCTCGTATGCTGTTGCGCGCACTCCAGGTGCGCTGCTGCGCGCACTCTTCGTGTGCTGCTGCGTGCACTCCTGGTGCGCTGTTGCGCGCGCTCCTCGTATGCTGCTGCGCGCGCTCCTCGTATGCTGTTGCGCGCACTCCTGGTGCGCTGCTGCGCGCACTTCTGGTGCGCCGCTGCGCGCACTCCTGGTGCGCCACTGCGCGCACTCCTGGTGCGCTGCTACGCGAACTCCTGGTATGCTGCTGCGCGCACTCCTGGTGCGCTGCTGCGCGCACTCCTGGTGCGCTGCTGCGCACACTCCTCGTGTGCTGCTGCACGCACTCCTCGTGCGCTATTGCGCGCACTCCTGGTGTTATTAATAGGGTTATATATCAGGTAGGTGCGGGAGGATTTTATAAATCTATCTCCCAAATCTACGGCGGTTCCTAACGTTGGTGTATGATGAATTCCAGGGTCATCGAAAGCCGCGTCTCCACCCACACCCCCGGGATTCGAGCCCGCAGACTTCGGGTACGAGACCAGACGCCGCAGGGTGTTCCATGTTTCCTGCTCGGTGCTGACGACATCAGCTCGTGAACTTCCCCCGGCGCGTCGGGTTGGAGATCCGAGCGGTTCAGTGAGCCTGCTACGGACAAAGACATATTTCCTAAGTAAGATCTGTCCATTTTTATTTCGAGTCCCGAGTTGACGCTACCCTCATTACGTTTTAGTTAATGAGATTCTAATCGTGACCTAGATTTGTTGTGTGTAATTTTCCCTCGGTAGGGGCCCATACCGAGGTTTATTGCATTTTTGTAACATATTCCAGTTTGAACTTTTAATCCGTGAGCATTGGCCAGCTCGTGGATTGGATGTTTGAGAAGGACAAGTAGTCTTGTTTGATTAACAAAAACTAACAAATTAACGGTACTTGGTTACGGTTACATAGTGGGTTTTTTGAATAATTTTTGCCTATGTCCTCAGAAAACGGTAATGATGGTGAAGGCACTGAATGTTTAGATCCAAGACCAGGGGCTTACGCGCACTCTTCGTGTGCTGTTGCGCGCCCGCCTGGTGCGCTACTGCGCGCACTCCAGAGGCGCTGCTGCGCGCACTCTTCGTGTGCTGCTGCGCGCACTCCTGGTGCGCTGCTGCGCGCGCTCCTGGTGTGCTGCTGCGCGCACTCCTCGTGCGCTATTGCGCGCACTCCTGGTGTTATTAAAAGGGTTATATATCAGGTAGGTGCGGGAGGATTTTATAAATCTATCTCCCAAATCTACGGCGGTTCCTAACGTTGGTGTATGATGAATTCCAGGGTCATCGAAAGCCGCGTCTCCGCCCACACCCCCGGGATTCGAGCCCGCAGACTTCGGGTACGAGACCAGACGCCGCAGGGTGTTCCATGTTTCCTGCTCGGTGCTGACGACATCAGCTCGTGAACTTCCCCCAGCGCGTCGGGTTGGAGATCCGAGCGGTTCAGTGAGCCTGCTACGGACAAAGACATATTTCTCCAAAGTAAGATCTGTCCATTTTTGTCCAGGGTGTTCCATGTTTCCTGCTCGCGCGCTCCTCGTATGCTGTTGCGCGCACTCCAGGTGCGCTGCTGCGCGCACTCTTCGTGTGCTGCTGCGTGCACTCTTCGTGTGCTGCTGCGTGCACTCCTGGTGCGCTGTTGCGCGCGCTCCTCGTATGCTGTTGCGCGCACTCCTGGTGCGCTGCTGCGCGCACTTCTGGTGCGCTGCTGCGCGCACTTCTGGTGCGCCGCTGCGCGCACTCCTGGTGCGCCACTGCGCGCACTCCTGGTGCGCTGCTACGCGAACTCCTGGTATGCTGCTGCGCGCACTCCTGGTGCGCTGCTGCGCGCACTCCTGGTGCGCTGCTGCGCACACTCCTCGTGTGCTGCTGCACGCACTCCTCGTGCGCTATTGCGCGCACTCCTGGTGTTATTAATAGGGTTATATATCAGGTAGGTGCGGAAGGATTTTATAAATCTATCTCCCAAATCTACGGCGGTTCCTAACGTTGGTGTATGATGAATTCCAGGGTCATCGAAAGCCGCGTCTCCACCCACACCCCCGGGATTCGAGCCCGCAGACTTCGGGTACGAGACCAGACGCCGCAGGGTGTTCCATGTTTCCTGCTCGGTGCTGACAACATCAGCTCGTGAACTTCCCCCGGCGCGTCGGGTTGGAGATCCGAGCGGTTCAGTGAGCCTGCTACGGACAAAGACATATTTCCAAAGTAAGATCTGTCCATTTTTATTTGGAGTCCCGAGTTGACGCTACCCTCATTACGTTTTAGTTAATGAGATTCTAATCGTGACCTAGATTTGTTGTGTGTAATTTTCCCTCGGTAGGGGCCCATACCGAGGTTTATTGCATTTTTGTAACATATTCCCGTTTGAACTTTTAATCCGTGAGCATTGGCCAGCTCGTGGATTGGATGTTTGAGAAGGACAAGTAGTCTTGTTTGATTAACAAAAACTAACAAATTAACGGTACTTGGTTACGGTTACATAGTGGGTTTTTTGAATAATTTTTGCCTATGTCCTCAGAAAACGGTAATGATGGTGAAGGCACTGAATGTTTAGATCCAAGACCAGGGGCTTACGCGCACTCTTCGTGTGCTGTTGCGCGCCCGCCTGGTGCGCTACTGCGCGCACTCCAGAGGCGCTGCTGCGCGCACTCTTCGTGTGCTGCTGCGCGCACTCCTGGTGCGCTGCTGCGCGCGCTCCTGGTGTGCTGCTGCGCGCACTCCTCGTGCGCTATTGCGCGCACTCCTGGTGTTATTAAAAGGGTTATATATCAGGTAGGTGCGGGAGGATTTTATAAATCTATCTCCCAAATCTACGGCGGTTCCTAACGTTGGTGTATGATGAATTCCAGGGTCATCGAAAGCCGCGTCTCCGCCCACACCCCCGGGATTCGAGCCCGCAGACTTCGGGTACGAGACCAGACGCCGCAGGGTGTTCCATGTTTCCTGCTCGGTGCTGACGACATCAGCTCGTGAACTTCCCCCAGCGCGTCGGGTTGGAGATCCGAGCGGTTCAGTGAGCCTGCTACGGACAAAGACATATTTCTCCAAAGTAAGATCTGTCCATTTTTGTCCAGGGTGTTCCATGTTTCCTGCTCGCGCGCTCCTCGTATGCTGTTGCGCGCACTCCAGGTGCGCTGCTGCGCGCACTCTTCGTGTGCTGCTGCGTGCACTCCTGGTGCGCTGTTGCGCGCGCTCCTCGTATGCTGCTGCGCGCGCTCCTCGTATGCTGTTGCGCGCACTCCTGGTGCGCCGCTGCGCGCACTCCTGGTGCGCCATTGCGCGCACTCCTGGTGCGCTGCTACGCGAACTCCTGGTATGCTGCTGCGCGCACTCCTGGTGCGCTGCTGCGCGCACTCCTGGTGCGCTGCTGCGCACACTCCTCGTGTGCTGCTGCACGCACTCCTCGTGCGCTATTGCGCGCACTCCTGGTGTTATTAATAGGGTTATATTATATCAGGTAGGTGCGGGAGGATTTTATAAATCTATCTCCCAAATCTACGGCGGTTCCTAACGTTGGTGTATGATGAATTCCAGGGTCATCGAAAGCCGCGTCTCCACCCACACCCCCGGGATTCGAGCCCGCAGACGTCGGGTACGAGACCAGACGCCGCAGGGTGTTCCATGTTTCCTGCTCGGTGCTGACGACATCAGCTCGTGAACTTCCCCCGGCGCGTCGGGTTGGAGATCCGAGCGGTTCAGTGAGCCTGCTACGGACAAAGACATATTTCCAAAGTAAGATCTGTCCATTTTTATTTCGAGTCCCGAGTTGACGCTACCCTCATTACGTTTTGGTTGGAGATCCGAGCGGTTCAGTGAGCCTGCTACGGACAAAGACATATTTCCAAAGTAAGATCTGTCCATTTTTATTTCGAGTCCCGAGTTGACGCTACCCTCATTACGTTTTAGTTAATGAGATTCTAATCGTGACCTAGATTTGTTGTGTGTAATTTTCCCTCGGTAGGGGCCCATACCGAGGTTTATTGCATTTTTGTAACATATTCCCGTTTGAACTTTTAATCCGTGAGCATTGGCCAGCTCGTGGATTGGATGTTTGAGAAGGACAAGTAGTCTTGTTTGATTAACAAAAACTAACAAATTAACGGTACTTGGTTACGGTTACATAGTGGGTTTTTTGAATAATTTTTGCCTATGTCCTCAGAAAACGGTAATGATGGTGAAGGCACTGAATGTTTAGATCCAAGACCAGGGGCTTACGCGCACTCTTCGTGTGCTGTTGCGCGCCCGCCTGGTGCGCTACTGCGCGCACTCCAGAGGCGCTGCTGCGCGCACTCTTCGTGTGCTGCTGCGCGCACTCCTGGTGCGCTGCTGCGCGCGCTCCTGGTGTGCTGCTGCGCGCACTCCTCGTGCGCTATTGCGCGCACTCCTCGTGTTATTAAAAGGGTTATATATCAGGTAGGTGCGGGAGGATTTTATAAATCTATCTCCCAAATCTACGGCGGTTCCTAACGTTGGTGTATGATGAATTCCAGGGTCATCGAAAGCCGCGTCTCCGCCCACACCCCCGGGATTCGAGCCCGCAGACTTCGGGTACGAGACCAGACGCCGCAGGGTGTTCCATGTTTCCTGCTCGGTGCTGACGACATCAGCTCGTGAACTTCCCCCAGCGCGTCGGGTTGGAGATCCGAGCGGTTCAGTGAGCCTGCTACGGACAAAGACATATTTCTCCAAAGTAAGATCTGTCCATTTTTGTCCAGGGTGTTCCATGTTTCCTGCTCGCGCGCTCCTCGTATGCTGTTGCGCGCACTCCAGGTGCGCTGCTGCGTGCACTCCTGGTGCGCTGTTGCGCGCGCTCCTCGTATGCTGCTGCGCGCGCTCCTCGTATGCTGTTGCGCGCACTCCTGGTGCGCTGCTGCGCGCACTTCTGGTGCGCCGCTGCGCGCACTCCTGGTGCGCCACTGCGCGCACTCCTGGTGCGCTGCTACGCGAACTCCTGGTATGCTGCTGCGCGCACTCCTGGTGCGCTGCTGCGCGCACTCCTGGTGCGCTGCTGCGCACACTCCTCGTGTGCTGCTGCACGCACTCCTCGTGCGCTATTGCGCGCACTCCTGGTGTTATTAATAGGGTTATATATCAGGTAGGTGCGGGAGGATTTTATAAATCTATCTCCCAAATCTACGGCGGTTCCTAACGTTGGTGTATGATGAATTCCAGGGTCATCGAAAGCCGCGTCTCCGCCCACACCCCCGGGATTCGAGCCCGCAGACTTCGGGTACGAGACCAGACGCCGCAGGGTGTTCCATGTTTCCTGCTCGATGCTGACGACATCAGCTCGTGAACTTCCCCCAGCGCGTCGGGTTGGAGATCCGAGCGGTTCAGTGAGCCTGCTACGGACAAAGACATATTTCCAAAGTAAGATCGGTCCATTTTTATTTCGAGTCCCGAGTTGACGCTACCCTCATTTCGTTTTTGTTAATGAGATTCTGATCGTGACCTTGATTTGTTGTGTGTAGTTTTCCCTCGGTAGGGGCCAATACCGAGGTTTATTGCATGTTTGTAACATATTCCATTTTGAACTTTTAATCCGTGAGCATTGGCCAGCTCGTGGATTGGATGTTTGAGAAGGACGAGTAGTCTTGTTTGATTAACACAAACTAACAAATTAATGGTACTTAGTTACGGTTACATACAGTGGGTTTTTTTTAATAATTTTTGCCTTTGTCCTCAGAAAACGGTAATGATGGTGAAGGCACTGAATGTTTAGATCCAAGACCAGGGGCTTACGCGCACACTTCGTGTGCTGTTGCGCGCCCGCCTGGTGCGCTACTGCGCGCACTCCAGGTGCGCTGCTGCGCGCACTCTACGTGTGCTGCTGCGCGCACTCTACGTGTGCTGCTGCGCGCACTCCTGGTGCGCTGCTGCGCGCGCTCCTCGTGCACTGTTGCGCGCACTCTCCGTGCGCTGTTGCGCGCACTCCTGGTGCGCTGCTGCGCGCACTCCTGGTGCGCTGCTGCGCGCACTCCTGGTGTGCTGCTGCGCGCACTCCTGGTGCGCTGCTGCACGCACTCCTGGTGTGCTGCTGCGCGCACTCCTGGTGCACTGCTGCGCGCACTCCTCGTGTGCTGCTTCACACACTCCTCGTGCGCTATTGCGCGCACTCCTGGTGTTATTAATAGGATTATATATCAGGTAGGTGCGGGAGGATTTTATAAATCTATCTCCCAAATCTACGGCGGTTCCTAACGTTGGTGTATGATGAATTCCAGGGTCATCGAAAGCCGCGTCTCCGCCCACACCCCCGGGATTCGAGCCCGCAGACTTCGGGTACGAGACCAGACGCCGCAGGGTGTTCCATGTTTCCTGCTCGATGCTGACGACATCAGCTCGTGAACTTCCCCCAGCGCGTCGGGTTGGAGATCCGAGCGGTTCAGTGAGCCTGCTACGGACAAAGACATATTTCCAAAGTAAGATCTGTCCATTTTTATTTCGAGTCCCGAGTTGACGCTACCCTCATTTCGTTTTTGTTAATGAGATTCTGATCGTGACCTTGATTTGTTGTGTGTAGTTTTCCCTCGGTAGGGGCCCATACCGAGGTTTATTGCATGTTTGTAACATATTCCATTTTGAACTTTTAATCCGTGAGCATTGGCCAGCTCGTGGATTGGATGTTTGAGAAGGACGAGTAGTCTTGTTTGATTAACAAAAACTAACATATTAACGGTACTTGGTTACGGTTACATACAGTGGGTTTTTTGAATAATTTTTGCCTTTGTCCTCAGAAAACGGTAATGATGGTGAAGGCACTGAATGTTTAGATCCAAGACCAGGGGCTTACGCGCACTCTTCGTGTGCTGTTGCGCGCCCGCCTGGTGCGCTACTGCACGCACTCCAGGTGCGCTGCTGCGCGCACTCTTCGTGTGCTGCTGCGCGCACTCCTGGTGCGCTGCTGCGCGCGCTCCTCGTATGCTGCTGCGCGCGCTCCTCGTATGCTGTTGCGCGCACTCCTGGTGTTATTAAAAGGGTTAAATATCAGGTAGGTGCGGGAGGATTTTATTAATCTATCTCCCAAATCTACGGCGGTTTCTAACGTTGGTGTATGATGAATTCCAGGGTCATCGAAAGCCGCATCTCCGCCCACACCCCCGGGATTCGAGCCCGCAGACTTCGGGTACGAGACCAGACGCCGCAGGGTGTTCCATGTTTCCTGCTCGGTGCTGACGACATCAGCTCGTGAACTTCCCCCGGCGCGTCGGGTTGGAGATCCGAGCGGTTCAGTGAGCCTGCTACGGACAAAGACATATTTCCAAAGTAAGATCTGTCCATTTTTATTTCGAGTCCCGAGTTGACGCTACCCTCATTTCGTTTTTGTTAATGAGATTCTGATCGTGACCTAGATTTGTTGTGTGTAGTTTTCCCTCGGTAGGGGCCCATCCCGAGGTTTATTGCATTTTTGTAACATATTCCATTTTGAACTTTTAATCCGTGAGCATTGGCCAGCTCGTGGATTGGATGTTTGAGAAGGACAAGTAGTCTTGTTTGATTAACAAAAACTAACAAATTAACGGTACTTGGTTACGGTTACATACAGTGGGTTTTTTGAATAATTTTTGCCTTTGTCCTCAGAAAACGGTAATGATGGTGAAGGCACTGAATGTTTAGATCCAAGACCAGGGGCATACGCGCACTCTTCGTGTGCTGTTGCGCGCCCGCCTGGTGCGCTACTGCGCGCACTCCAGGTGTGCTGCTGCGCGCACTCTTCGTGTGCTGCTGCGCGCACTCCTGGTGCGCTGCTGCGCGCACTCCTGGTGCGCCGCTAAGCGCACTCCTCGTGCACTGTTGCACGCACTCTCCGTGCGCTGTTGCACGCACTCCTGGTGCGCTGCTGCGCGCACTCCTGGTGCGCTGCTTCAAGCACTCCTGGTGTGCTGCTGCGCGCACTCCTGGTGCGCTGCTGCGCGCACTCCTGGTGCGCTGCTGCGCGCTCTCCTCGTGCGCTGCTGCGCGCACTCCTCGTGCGCTATTGCGCGCACTCCTCGTGCGCTATTGCGCGCACTCCTGGTGTTATTAAAAGGGTTATATATCAGGTAGGTGCGGGAGGATTTTATAAATCTATCTCCCAAATCTACGGCGGTTCCTAACGTTGGTGTATGATGAATTCCAGGGTCATCGAAAGCCGCGTCTCCGCCCACACCCCCGGGATTCGAGCCCGCAGACTTCGGGTACGAGACCAGACGCCGCAGGGTGTTCCATGTTTCCTGCTCGGTGCTGACGACATCAGCTCGTGAACTTCCCCCAGCGCGTCGGGTTGGAGATCCGAGCGGTTCAGTGAGCCTGCTACGGACAAAGACATATTTCTCCAAAGTAAGATCTGTCCATTTTTGTCCAGGGTGTTCCATGTTTCCTGCTCGCGCGCTCCTCGTATGCTGTTGCGCGCACTCCAGGTGCGCTGCTGCGCGCACTCTTCGTGTGCTGCTGCGTGCACTCCTGGTGCGCTGCTGCGCGCGCTCCTCGTATGCTGCTGCGCGCGCTCCTCGTATGCTGTTGCGCGCACTCCTGGTGCGCTGCTGCGCGCACTTCTGGTGCGCCGCTGCGCGCACTCCTGGTGCGCCACTGCGCGCACTCCTGGTGCGCTGCTACGCGAACTCCTGGTATGCTGCTGCGCGCACTCCTGGTGCGCTGCTGCGCGCACTCCTGGTGCGCTGCTACGCGAATTCCTGGTGTGCTGCTGCGCGCACTCCTGGTGCGCTGCTGCGCGCACTCCTGGTGCGCTGCTGCGCACACTCCTCGTGTGCTGCTGCACGCACTCCTCGTGCGCTATTGCGCGCACTCCTGGTGTTATTAATGAGGTTATATATCAGGTAGGTGCGGGAGGATTTTATAAATCTATCTCCCAAATCTACGGCGGTTCCTAACGTTGGTGTATGATGAAATCCAGGGTCATCGAAAGCCGCGTCTCCGCCCACACCCCCGGGATTCGAGCCCGCAGACTTCGGGTACGAGACCAGACGCCGCAGGGTGTTCCATGTTTCCTGCTCGGTGCTGACGACATCAGCTCGTGAACTTCCCCCGGCGCGTCGGGTTGGAGATCCCAGCGGTTCAGTGAGCCTGCTACGGACAAAGACATATTTCCAAAGTAAGATCTGTCCATTTTTATTTCGAGTCCCGAGTTGACGCTACCCTCATTACGTTTTAGTTAATGAGATTCTGATCGTGACCTAGATTTGTTGTGTGTAATTTTCCCTCGGTAGGGGCCCATACCGAGGTTTATTGCATTTTTGTAACATATTCCATTTTGAACTTTTAATCCGTGAGCATTGGCCAGCTCGTGGATTGGATGTTTGAGAAGGACAAGTAGTCTTGTTTGATTAACAAAAACTAACAAATTAACGGTACTTGGTTACGGTTACATACAGTGGGTTTTTTGAATAATTTTTGCCTTTGTCCTCAGAAAACGGTAATGATGGTGAAGGCACTGAATGTTTAGATCCAAGACCAGGGGCTTACGCGCACTCTTCGTGTGCTGTTGCGCGCCCGCCTGGTGCGCTACTGCGCGCACTCCAGGTGTGCTGCTGCGCGCACTCTTCGTGTGCTGCTGCGCGCACTCCTGGTGCGCTGCTGCGCGCACTCCTGGTGCGCCGCTAAGCGCACTCCTCGTGCACTGTTGCGCGCACTCTCCGTGCGCTGTTGCACGCACTCCTGGTGCGCTGCTGCGCGCACTCCTGGTGCGCTGCTGCGCGCACTCCTGGTGTGCTGCTGCGCGCACTCCTGGTGCGCTGCTGCGCGCACTCCTGGTGCGCTGCTGCGCGCACTCCTGGTGCGCTGCTGCGCGCACTCCTCGTGCGCTATTGCGCGCACTCCTGGTGTTATTAAAAGGGTTATATATCAGGTAGGTGTGGGAGGATTTTATAAATCTATCTCCCAAATCTACGGCGGTTCCTAACGTTGGTGTATGATGAATTCCAGGGTCATCGAAAGCCGCGTCTCCGCCCACACCCCCGGGATTCGAGCCCGCAGACTTCGGGTACGAGACCAGACGCCGCAGGGTGTTCCATGTTTCCTGCTCGGTGCTGACGACATCAGCTCGTGAACTTCCCCCAGCGCGTCGGGTTGGAGATCCGAGCTGTTCAGTGAGCCTGCTACGGACAAAGACATATTTCCAAAGTAAGATCTGTCCATTTTTATTTCGAGTCCCGAGTTGACGCTACCCTCATTTCGTTTTTGTTAATGAGATTCTGATCGTGACCTTGATTTGTTGTGTGTAGTTTTCCCTCGGTAGGGGCCCATACCGAGGTTTATTGCATTTTTGTAACATATTCCATTTTGAACTTTTAATCCGTGAGCATTGGCCAGCTCGTGGATTGGATGTTTGAGAAGGACAAGTAGTCTTGTTTGATTAACAAAAACTAACAAATTAACGGTACTTGGTTACGGTTACATACAGTGGGTTTTTTGAATAATTTTTGCCTTTGTCCTCAGAAAACGGTAATGATGGTGAAGGCACTGAATGTTTAGATCCAAGACCAGGGGCTTACGCGCACTCTTCGTGTGCTGTTGCGCGCCCGCCTGGTGCGCTACTGCGCGCACTCCAGGTGTGCTGCTGCGCGCACTCTTCGTGTGCTGCTGCGCGCACTCCTGGTGCGCTGCTGCGCGCACTCCTGGTGCGCCGCTAAGCGCACTCCTCGTGCACTGTTGCGCGCACTCTCCGTGCGCTGTTGCACGCACTCCTGGTGCGCTGCTGCGCGCACTCCTGGTGCGCTGCTGCGCGCACTCCTGGTGCGCTGCTGCGCGCACTACTGGTGTTATTAATAGGGTTATATATCAGGTAGGTGTGGGAGGATTTTATAAATCTATCTCCCAAATCTACGGCGGTTCCTAACGTTGGTGTATGATGAATTCCAGGGTCATCGAAAGCCGCGTCTCCGCCCACACCCCCGGGATTCGAGCCCGCAGACTTCGGGTACGAGACCAGACGCCGCAGGGTGTTCCATGTTTCCTGCTCGATGCTGACGACATCAGCTCGTGAACTTCCCCCAGCGCGTCGGGTTGGAGATCCGAGCGGTTCAGTGAGCCTGCTACGGACAAAGACATATTTCCAAAGTAAGATCTGTCCATTTTTATTTCGAGTCCCGAGTTGACGCTACCCTCATTTCGTTTTTGTTAATGAGATTCTGATCGTGACCTTGATTTGTTGTGTGTAGTTTTCCCTCGGTAGGGGCCAATACCGAGGTTTATTGCATGTTTGTAACATATTCCATTTTGAACTTTTAATCCGTGAGCATTGGCCAGCTCGTGGATTGGATGTTTGAGAAGGACGAGTAGTCTTGTTTGATTAACAAAAACTAACAAATTAACGGTACTTAGTTACGGTTACATACAGTGGGTTTTTTAAATAATTTTTGCCTTTGTCCTCAGAAAACGGTAATGATGGTGAAGGCACTGAATGTTTAGATCCAAGACCAAGGGCTTACGCGCACTCTTCGTGTGCTGTTGCGCGCCCGCCTGGTGCGCTACTGCGTGCACTCCAGGTGCGCTGCTGCACGCGCTCCTCGTATGCTGCTGCGCGCGCTCCTCGTATGCTGTTGCGCGCACTCCTGGTGCGCTGCTGCGCGCACTCCTGGTGCGCCGCTGCGCGCACTCCTGGTGCGTCACTGCGCGCACTTCTGGTGCGCTGCTAAGCGCACTCCTCGTGCACTGTTGCGTGCACTCCTCGTGCACTGTTGCGCGCACTCTCCGTGCGCTGTTGCACGCACTCCTGGTGCGCTGCTGCGCGCACTCCTGGTGCGCTGCTGCGCGCACTCCTGGTGCGCTGCTGCACACACTCCTCGTGCGCTATTGCGCGCACTCCTGGTGTTATTAATAGGGTTATATATCAGGTAGGTGCGGGAGGATTTTATAAATCTATCTCCCAAATCTACGGCGGTTCCTAACGTTGGTGTATGATGAATTCCAGGGTCATCGAAAGCCGCGTCTCCGCCCACACCCCGGGATTCGAGCCCGCAGACTTCGGGTACGAAACCAGACGCCGCAGGGTGTTCCATGTTTCCTGCTCGATGCTGACGACATCAGCTCGTGAACTTCCCCCAGCGCGTCGGGTTGGAGATCCGAGCGGTTCAGTGAGCCTGCTACGGACAAAGACATATTTCCAAAGTAAGATCTGTCCATTTTTATTTCGAGTCCCGAGTTGACGCTACCCTCATTTCGTTTTTGTTAATGAGATTCTGATCGTGACCTTGATTTGTTGTGTGTAGTTTTCCCTCGGTAGGGGCCAATACCGAGGTTTATTGCATGTTTGTAACATATTCCATTTTGAACTTTTAATCCGTGAGCATTGGCCAGCTCGTGGATTGGATGTTTGAGAAGGACGAGTAGTCTTGTTTGATTAACAAAAACTAACAAATTAACGGTAGGTACTTAGTTACGGTTACATACAGTGGGTTTTTTAAATAATTTTTGCCTTTGTCCTCAGAAAACGGTAATGATGGTGAAGGCACTGAATGTTTAGATCCAAGACCAAGGGCTTACGCGCACTCTTCGTGTGCTGTTGCGCGCCCGCCTGGTGCGCTACTGCGTGCACTCACGGTGCGCTGCTGCACGCGCTCCTCGTATGCTGCTGCGCGCGCTCCTCGTATGCTGTTGCGCGCACTCCTGGTGCGCTGCTGCGCGCACTCCTGGTGCGCCGCTGCGCGCACTCCTGGTGCGTCACTGCGCGCACTCCTGGTGCGCTGCTAAGCGCACTCCTCGTGCACTGTTGCGCGCACTCCTCGTGCACTGTTGCGCGCACTCTCCGTGCGCTGTTGCACGCACTCCTGGTGCGCTGCTGCGCGCACTCCTGGTGCGCTGCTGCGCGCACTCCTGGTGCGCTGCTGCACACACTCCTCGTGCGCTATTGCGCGCACTCCTGGTGTTATTAATAGGGTTATATATCAGGTAGGTGCGGGAGGATTTTATAAATCTATCTCCCAAATCTACGGTGGTTCCTAACGTTGGTGTATGATGAATTCCAGGGTCATCGAAAGCCGCGTGTCCGCCCACACCCCGGGATTCGAGCCCGCAGACTTCGGGTACGAGACCAGACGCCACAGGGTGTTCCATGTTTCCTGCTCGGTGCTGACGACATCAGCTCGTGAACTTCCCCCAGCGCGTCGGGTTGGAGATCCGAGCGGTTCATTGAGCCTGCTACGGACAAAGACATATTTCCAAAGTAAGATCTGTCCATTTTTATTTCGAGTCCCGAGTTGACGATACCCTCATTTCGTTTTTGTTAATGAGATTCTGATCGTGACCTAGATTTGTTGTGTGTAGTTTTCCCTCGGTAGGGGCCCATACCGAGGTTTATTGCATGTTTGTAACATATTCCATTTTGAACTTTTAATCCGTGAGCATTGGCCAGCTCGTGGATTGGATGTTTGAGAAGGACGAGTAGTCTTGTTTGATTAACAAAAACTAACAAAGTAACGGTACTTAGTTACGGTTACATACAGTGGGTTTTTTAAATAATTTTTGCCTTTGTCCTCAGAAAACGGTAATGATGGTGAAGGCACTGAATGTTTAGATCCAAGACCAAGGGCTTACGCGCACTCTTCGTGTGCTGTTGCGCGCCCGCCTGGTGCGCTACTGCGTGCACTCCAGGTGCGCTGCTGCACGCGCTCCTCGTATGCTGCTGCGCGCGCTCCTCGTATGCTGTTGCGCGCACTCCTGGTGCGCTGCTGCGCGCACTCCTGGTGCGCCGCTGCGCGCACTCCTGGTGCGTCACTGCGCGCACTCCTGGTGCGCTGCTAAGCGCACTCCTCGTGCACTGTTGCGCGCACTCTCCGTGCGCTGTTGCACGCACTCCTGGTGCGCTGCTGCGCGCACTCCTGGTGCGCTGCTGCGCGCACTCCTGGTGCGCTGCTGCACACACTCCTCGTGCGCTATTGCGCGCACTCCTGGTGTTATTAATAGGGTTATATATCAGGTAGGTGCGGGAGGATTTTATAAATCTATCTCCCAAATCTACGGCGGTTCCTAACGTTGGTGTATGATGAATTCCAGGGTCATCGAAAGCCGCGTGTCCGCCCACACCCCGGGATTCGAGCCCGCAGACTTCGGGTACGAGACCAGACGCCACAGGGTGTTCCATGTTTCCTGCTCGGTGCTGACGACATCAGCTCGTGAACTTCCCCCAGCGCGTCGGGTTGGAGATCCGAGCGGTTCATTGAGCCTGCTACGGACAAAGACATATTTCCAAAGTAAGATCTGTCCATTTTTATTTCGAGTCCCGAGTTGACGATACCCTCATTTCGTTTTTGTTAATGAGATTCTGATCGTGACCTAGATTTGTTGTGTGTAGTTTTCCCTCGGTAGGGGCCCATACCAAGGTTTATTGCATGTTTGTAACATATTACATTTTGAACTTTTAATCCGTGAGCTTTGGCCAGCTCGTGGATTGGATTTTTGAGAAGGACGAGTAGTCTTGTTTGATTAACAAAAACTAATAAATTAACGGTACTTGGTTACGGTTACATACAGTGTGTGTTATGAATAATTTTTGCCTTTGTCCTCAGAAAACGGTAATGATGGTGAAGGCACTGAATGTTTAGATCCAAGACCAGGGGAGAAAAAAACAAAGATATCTCTATTCCTTAGACGTGATAATTAGCAGATAATACTCAGATATATGGACATACAAGCAATAATAGAAAATCATTGCATACAAGCAAGTTTTTCTAATGGAATTTATGTGAATTTCTAAGCTGGTCTTTCAACTAGTAGTACCTACCTAGTTATTATAGAAAGGTTTTTTACGCAGGTTTTGCTTCACGTTTCGTGTAACTATACCACGTAAACACGCTAGGTAAAATGGTAAGGAATAAATTATTGACTCTGAAAAATAAAGACCTTTGCATTCTTTAGGAATCAAATAAAATACTTATTCTGGCAAATCTATTACTATTGGTTGCGCTTAAAAAAATCAACTGTTACTTTAAGCAGAAGTGTTGGGAGTTCACGTTGATTCGTATCAACTTGAATGATACCGCGAACGACACGATCGGACTGCTGCGCCGAGTGGTACCTTTAGTAAAAGAACTTAGTAAAACTAAGAGTAACCACAAAACATGTTGAAAAGTTGATTTTAGCAATTGATCATCAAGACATATTACATAGTTTCTAAGATAAGATGATCACAACTTTCATGGTGTTAGAAAATATATGATAAGTAGAAAATATACAATGCGGAGCGTGGTGACAAGCCATCGATCATTTCAGTTTCAATATAAGATTTTACTTATGACTTAATCTTAGTAGGTTAGATCTATAGTGATACACCTTGAAAGCTGATCGATCATTTTCTAACTTTAGATACATTTATAGAATTTTTGACAAGTTATAAATTATTCATTGTCTTGAGGTTAAGCATAGGTGGCAAAAATATCGTACTATGATTTGTATTATTTATTCTGTCTATGATCAGGCCACTCTATCTTTAAACAAAAACGCGCCAAGCTATTGAAATACGTTCGCAGCGGACGTTCGTAACCCACGCGCAAGCCAAATTGATACTTAACGTTTCGACTTACAGTTCATATTTCACTGCATACAGTTCGATTCTCTCAAAGATAGATAGAAAATTCTTTATTGCAACACACGATAATAATTTTAAAAAAAAAAACCGAAAGCCATCATGGTTGCCATTATTAATGTGAATTTAGTACAACAATAAAATTGTATTATTTTAGTGTTAATACTCAATCAACGGAGAATTATTTTTTGAAAAATAATACTTTATCAGTAATTGTTTTGTATGTGTTATTATAACCAAATATTTACAAACTTTTTTCTTAGATTTTTACTATATTAAGCCTGCTTCTCTCAAATTCGACTCTAAATTGCTTATTTAAGTAAGTACCTAGATATAGTTAATGATACAATTCGATTTAATTTTTCATACTTTGGCGACGTGGCCAGCGAGCGAGTGATGTGCCGTTTGACACACGACTGTCGAGCGTACTTTACTGTGCTCTCCGCTCGCTGCGTGTTCGAAACAGGGAGATAGGTTTCTGTTGTATTATTTATTCTGTCTATGATATAAGATTTAGGACGAATCGTCTTGTGATTTACATTCGGATATGGCAAACGAAATCGATCGTTTTGAATACCTTATAACATATTAAAAAAATTAAAGAATTGAAATTTGTTGCTAAATTATTGGTTTAAAAAAAAGGTATTGTATGACCGTTACAAACTCAGCCAAAAATTACAGGTTTAAAGTGATAAAAATAACAGAGTCTTTCGACTTGTACCTGTCTGAGCGACTTGAGCGCTTGCTGGCAGACAGCGGCGGGCGGAAGTAACGCGGTGTGTGCTGACACTCGCCGGCGCAATAAGTGGTGTGCAGTGATGCTTCACTGTGGAGGGGTCCTCTTCTGCCCGGTGCAAGCTGGGCATGGGGCTCAGGACATTATTCCAGCGGTCTGTTCGCTGGACAGGCGCGTAGTGTACAGTGACAACGTACTCTTGTACTTATCACTGATACCGACAGAGATTTACTTGGTTTTATCTTTTTGCGCCCTTTTTATCACGATATATTGTGTATGTGTGTATACGCAAGTATGATCGCATCTCTCATTTTCGCCATAAGCTCAAGTGGCATCCTATTCGCCTTCGACGGAATGCTCACATCCTCTCTCTAGTATACAACATTCTTTTTAATCCTTCCTTCCCGCGTTATTTAAAACAGAGTCTTTGTTACGCACATGACCGTCACTCTCTTCACCTTCGATCGTCATATAACCTTACTCTTGCCACTCCGAGGCACAACAAAGTGTCATACGGCAGTTCTTTTGCTACACAAGCTGTGCAATTGTGGAACGCTTTACCGTTAGACGTGAGGAAAGCGCCATCTCTAGATATATTCAAAAACAAAGTTTTTAAACTGTATTTGTCTTCTCAAGTTGAATAGAAAATATAATATGCTATTGTAGTTATCATTATTTGACATATATTTATTACTTATCATCATGTATAGAAGTATGTATTAGTGTATTTGTTTATTTTGCTATTTATGTATGTTTATTTTATGATATGTATTTATGTAATTTCACATACATTTAAAACACCTCGTCTACCATTATACCTATACTTGCGTCTTATCCCTGCCAGATTGGTTGCCTGGAAGAGATCGCTTTTAGCGATAAGGCCGCCAGTTAAGACACTAGGTTTAAGTTTTCATATTTTTATGTAAATTTCTGTATTGTGCTGGTGTTTTTAATAAAGTGTATATCTATCTATCTATATATCGGTCTGGTAAACGGCTGCTGGGATTTCAGAGGTAAGTAATGAACCGTAAGGTGCCGTTTAGTCTTTCTGCGTAGGCAGCTCTAGTAGCAGCGCTGCGAGAGCGGTACGGTGATGACCGGTGGTGTGGACGCCGGGGCGCCCTTTGGTCCCGGCAAGGGAGTGCAGCGCTCGGAGAAAGTACCCCGAAGGTTCTTGCACTTTGGTCACATTGTCACATTGTCGTTGGTATTTGTCATACGATTGGTACAAATCCTGGATTCCGCACTAAATTCCATTGAGGTAAGTACTTGTAATTTTATTGTTGCAATACTTACAAAATTTACATTGTTTCCCACAGTTCCTAAACTATATTATGGATAAATAAACTTCATTTGTCATTACAATCCCTTATAAGAAGCATAGTTCCGAGTATTTAGTAAACTGAAACCGCAGGTGCACGCTTACGTAATCAAACTTCAATATATTGCATCCGTGTTATAAGAAATTGCTTATTATCATCTTGTTCATGGGAAGAATTGGTTTAGGTCGCTGCTAGTTGCGCTATCCGGTTTTACCACCTATTTTCTTGCTTTTGCTTGCTTATTATAAGGCTAGATGGCGCTGAGATTGTACTCAGCGCCATCTAGCCTCATACTAAGCGAATCCTGGAATATTTATTTTATTTGTTGCATATTGTTGTTTAATTAAAGACCTGGAAAGGAAAGAATGATTTACTCCTTTACGGTGCCCAGTGGTTGGACAGCATAGCCTGAATAATAAAATAAAAGGCTTTCATATAGGCATTGCAAAGCCGAATTGTAAATTAATCTACTTACGTTTTTCCTTTAATCACGTAAAGTCTCAATTTACAGTTAAAAACCAGAGCAGGTGCCTGGAACACCATTCCACCCAACATCCATTAACCAACTTTATTGAATCGTCTCTAAATTCGAAATACTCACGGACAATTCCCAAGAACAACTTCGATCGTATGCAATAGAAAAATTCTTCAGACCAGGTCTTAAAGACAAGGACAAACATAGTTTTAAAAGTGCGCCAGACAGAGATGCGAGATATAAAGTCATAAATAAAGCACAGCTGGACACACTGGGTGCTTTTTTCTCGAAAAACGAATATCTGTGTGTCGTTTACGGGTACAGTCGCAGGCGCAAGTGTGTTTCGTAGAAAAGGTCCTTTTAATTTTGAGAAAATCATCGACACTGTTGTACGTTCTTTTGTGACATGTGGGTGACAAAAAAATGACAGTTGAGGTCTAATGTAGACTTAGGAGCTTGATGAGGATAGAATAGAAAAGGAACTCATGTATTTTATTACTTGTAGACGCCCGCGGCTTCGCTCGCATTATCAAAATTAAAAAAAAAACAAAATTCAAAATTTATTTATTCATTGCGAAATATAGGTATTTACAAAGGTGGTATTATGTAGGTACATATGAGTGCGCTATATTTCCACCCACAGGGCGTGCAAATTACAATTAACAATTTAGATTTTAGAATATTACATTACGTCAATTATTTAAATATGTCAATAAAAATACTAAACACATTTCAAATTGTCTTATCGTCCAAAAATAATGTTATTGAGTAGTAGACCTTATTATTTCGTGATAAAAAGTAGCCTATCACACTTCCAAGACCTTATACTACCTACATACCAAAAATCATGAAGATCCGTTCAGCTGCTTTTGCACCGCACCTTGTCACCTGAAGATATACCCGAACAAGCGAACTCTGTGGCTCGAGGTGGAGCATGCCTTATACCTATGCCTTATATTAACGCTGGCTCTCAATCAAGGCTGCTGGAACATGCCGTTTAGGCGCTTGGCGACAGATTAATTTTTTTATGTTTTTACCCCAAAGTTATGTTTGTCTACTGTTAATTTTTTAACTAGAAAAGAAAAGAAAGAAAACATTTATGGTGGCAGATTAAACAGAGAAACAAACACATGACGTAAGAACATAATAAACAAACAGACAAAATCTGCCACAACACAGCCCCAACTCAATTCCCACAACATCTCACTCAGCTAAATTCCAGGTTGACTCTTCTCTAGTGTTTCTTATAATCTAATCTAGTTTTGTGGCTACGAGTACATAATATCCGAGGCACCTGAGTTAATGGAGCTATTTAAATCTAAGCTGAATATGTACTTCCTGACGAAAGCAAGGCGAGTTCATTTGTCACAGATTTGTCAACGATGTAAGAAGCGGGACTGTAAATGGCATGCAATATTTAACCTTATAATTTTTATCGTCTATTGGGAACTAAGCTTAGATAATCCGAACTAATTAAATACATATGTACCTATCTAGTTGATTAAATAGTCTAAATTCATGTTCTTTTACGGGGTTAAGTACTCGAATAGAAAAGTTAACATACAGTTTCAGACCGAGTTATAATTTGCACATGAATATTTCTTTCTCCTATGCAATACAGGCTCACGCTTGACTACAACTCGCCTGATGATAAAGCCTACGATCTAGCGCGCCATCTAGAAATAGCTGATTAAATCTCGACTTGAAGTCAGTAAGTGTAGTTCAAGGTAAAAGAAAAATGGTATTTTTTAAACTGTAATTATTAGCTCTTCTCCATACTTTGCCTGTTACGAGATTATTTTAAACTTCTGTACCCGCCAGTACTTTAAAAACAAGCCAATAAATCCAAATAGGCTTCATAGGAAACCCTGTAGCGCACCCGACACCGAGCTTAACAATATAGTATGTTTTATTAATAATATTCAGAGGGGCATCGATTAGTCACAGCATTATCGGGTTAAGAAGATATTTATCATTTTTATTTTTAGTCGCGGGTACCGATTAAGTGATAGATTTGGGGGTTTTCGGGCTTTAATGTTCGGGGTCGAGGTGAAGGCAGTTTATGGGTTTCGGTTAATCATTTATTTGGGTTGACTTTGTTTAACGCTTGACGTGTTGCTATAATTATTTACCGCTTAATATTTTTCGTTATGGTTTGTGCTCAAATCTTTGTGGTATTTGAGTGGAACTTCTCTCTTGAGTCGTATTTCCTCATGACTGAGGGTCGTGACTCCCCCGCAGAATTAATTCGTTACGGGAGTTCTCTTGTGCAGATACATCGTGGTGGACGCCCGTCCTTCCACGGAAGACGCATGTCCTCGGACATTGTGGTCCTCAAACATGTCGGTTTCCTAACGATGTTTTCCTTCACCGTTAAGAAGAGTTACAAGACCACGTTGCTGATAGCATCACGTTTGTGCTGCTTCATTTTCATTAACGTGATTTTCAGTCATTTTCTATGTTAGTAGAGACTATAGGTATAGTGTAACTGAATGATTTCAAAAGCTTACTAAAATCATTTTACATATATTACTTACAAACAGCTAACTTTAATAACTGAACAGGGTTACTTATCATTTGACAAATCCCGACTTCAGACTTCATCACTACTTACTTATTGACTGACCTGTTAGCTTAGTTGGTTGTAGCTCTGCCTTCAAATATAGGGGTTGCGGGTTCGACTCCCGCGGGACACAAGTATTTATAATTTATTAAATTTATATTTATTTGTGTTAGGTCTGGTCGTTTGTATGTATAATAATTATATATTTACAAGAAAAAAGAAAAGTATATTAGTATTATATCCGTTATCTAGTACCCACGACACAAGCGTTTGCTTAGTGTGGGGCTAGATGGCGCTGTGTGCAAAGTCCCGGAATATTTATTTATTTTAAGAAAAACGCTTTATAAAATACCTAAATATACGTGACGGTGTTGTGACGGGCAAAAGTGTTCAAGGTGTAATCTTCTTACAAATCAAATTTCATTCAAATTGCTTTATCTGTTAAAGCGATAGTGACTAACACACACTCACATACTTTTGCTTTTATATCGTAAGTCTGATAACTCTGTATAATCTGGGTTCGAAACATAAATTCCAATGCTTGTCACCTCACTGTAATCAAAATGTTTATTTTTTCTTACTTTACGTTATCTTTTTAAATAAAAGTGATCACTTATTCTTAGAGAGCGGTTTTTGATGGGAAAGCGCGGTCTAAGTGGGTATGTTGTACATAAATTATTTTATCAGGCACTGCCCACGTTGATTGGCTTTGGGAGTTAATTTTGTAATAACATAAAATTTGACTTTGGAATAGTCGGCCGAAAGTTGTGTTTTATGCGGACACAATTCGGGGGTCTTCAAATCTAGAATTCTAAGGTACTTTCTATGTAAGTACCTAACCGTGTTACACCATAGGCTGCAAAAATATATAAATAAATATAAATATATAAATATAAACCATAGGCCGCAAAAATGATGCAAATCGAAACTATTCCACGCAAAAAACTTCTTTAAAAGGTGACGCTTACGTGTATGAATTTTTTTTTCATTTCAGGTGATAAGAAAAGGACAGACACCAGTCTCTCAGCGACACACCAAATTTTGGAAGTCAAAATCGAATAAGTCTGTACAGTACCTACGCCTGTGCTACGGCAAAGATTTCAATATGTTTGATGGAATATTAGTTTGGATGTTTAAGAACCAATTTTTAATGGAACCTCTGTCTTTTAAGCTAAAATACGCCAGTACCTAAATACTCGAACACAAGACGTGTTAAACATGTTATTATTTTGTTCCTATTCCATTAAAAGCCTTACATATGTATTTGAAAAAAAATATGAAAAAATCATCTTTAGCAGTATGATTAACTGTCAAATTATAGGCCAGTTGTCCTAATACAGATAGACAGTGATAGCTAAATGATTCATCCATATTGTGAACTAATTAATAAAACCCATAGCATAACATGTGACATATGTACGTTATACGTATCGTATATTAGTATACTTATAATAATGTTTCTCCAACATGCAACGATATTACCGATACCAGAACAGAACATAAAGGGCCTCTTGTATCCATTCAAAACGCATATTCCTTCAAAAAGAGTTCAGTGTGTGACAGTGCAATAATAATATATCATGAGTCAACCGCAAACATTGCTTCGAACAAGCAACACTTCTCCACACTCAAAGCTAAAAAGACGCACACTCTTGACCACTTAAATTATTCCACTTCAGGTCAAATACTTCACGCAGCAATTTCCAAAGGCGTTCGTTACGTTGACTCATATTGTTATTTCATTATAAATGCACAAAATGTCTTAATTAAATGATCGAAACCGGCATAATAACTCAGAAAAAATACACAGCCTCCTACTCCGGTTCTTGGGTCTTCTCTCTCGTTCCAACGTAGAGGAATCCATGTTCCATCTCATTTTGCTCCAGACAAACTTGTAAATTGTTCTTTTTACTGAATGCCTAGACACGAAACGAAACAAATGCAACAACTATCTATAAACTGAACCTTATGCATAACTACAATAGAGTTATAAGTTAAATCGTTTGATTGCATTAGTACGTTTGGTGCATTGAAAAGATGATCAAGTTATCTCGCTCAGACAAAACAAAATACAGCTAAAGTCCTTTGAGCTTTCGAGTATAGGTTCGCCGCGATTGCTTTTTGTAGCCTGTCCCTTTACTCGTACCATTTCATTCGTAAAACGGGTTTGATCTTCGTCTTTTAATAATGTTTTTTTGAATAAAATCTGCTTTATTTTTGAGATGACAATGTTTTGTGTCACCGTAAAGATGTTACTGTCAGGGGCTTGATGGGATTCTTTTGCAGATGTAATGCAATCCTTTGAGATGGGTTCAATCAATGATCTTCTACATAAACTGGGTTCAAGTAACTAATAAATGATTCGTATGGTGTCGTATTATGAATGACGCGATCTCACGCGTAATCTCGACTACTGGACATTCTCTCGTAATAGAACACATGAATCTTCGAAAGTTCACTCACAATCAAAAATTCCGTTTATGTTAAATCATCCATAAATTAGGTATATAAAGGTAAAGTTCTAAAACAAATTGTAAATTATTACAGAGTTTGCCACTATCATTAGAACTTTATTTTACTAACAAAATTTAATCTTCATCATTAACTACAGCTGGTTATTATCCCAGTTATGGTTATAAGCCTGACTCCATCATACCAATCATCACGTTTTAATTGTGCCTAAATTTTAGGTACCTAATATGCCTCAGTCCTTCATGTAATTTACATATCACAATCTCATGCCAATTTCTTCCAAAAGAAGTGTTATCGTCTTACAAGACTTAGGTCACAGATTACTTGCAAGTTTATTCTTAAGTACTATACTTTATTTATACAAAACAAATGCAAATTTCTTATCGTCCTTACTCCTTAAAGTATACTTGTATGTGGATACTTGTGTCGCAGGTTGAGTGTTAAGAGTGCAAACATTGTTGGAGGTTCTCGAGAATCTATTTTTGTAATTCTGCTTCTTTTAAATGAGCTTGCATTTTAGTTTGCACCGAGAGGTTTGCTGTTAGTTTGAGTCGAATAGTTGCAGATTTATTATATATATATAATATATATATTTGAACTCTAGTGGTAGTTTTGCTAAGTGCATATAAGTATCTAGATATGTTAAAATTATTATGTCTGCATCGATCAACTTGTAATAGTTATTAACAAGGCCCCTCTATAAAGTTAGGACACAATCACCTAATGCTTTTTTCGAATAAAATCGTTATACCAAACCAAAACCTTTAATTACAACAATAAGTAGAAATCGTTTGCAGATAAGTTTTGAGGACTCCTTAAAACTTCATATTTTTTTATTAGTTCGTAAAATATGAAGTTTTAAGAAGTCTTAATTTATGTGGACCCCAAACTCTTCCTTAGCTATACCCCTCTATTGACTAACCCAAAAAGGGCAAAGGCCTTGTATGATATCCATATAAGTTGTATTCTACTCATAAACTATGTTAGACTCACTAGCACTTTTAGCAACAATGTAACGCTTACATTTTACCTTTCTCTGAAACTCTTAAAGTAACAGTCACGCACATGTAAAGGTTTAATCAAGCTACCTGCTTACATCGAGTTTGCATATCTGATTCTGCGAGTGTTTTAACTTTCGCGTCTTCATTTTCTTTTCTAATGGTTGTCTAAATTATTTTTAAATTATATTTTATATTTTTTTTTAGTATGATTAGTTTGTTTTTTTACATCCGTACTTTGAGTTTATTTCAAGCGTATGAAATTATTGTTCATTATATATCATAAAATGTTCTATGACTTAAATTGACTATTCTTGCGTCTGCGCTGAATGGTCAAATATTATTCATCAGACATGCTATAGAGTTAAATATACATGTACGTAGATCTATATTAAATAGCGAGTGTAGCTCAGCGGTTCCAGTGTCTGCTTTCATTCAGACACACCCTGGTTCGAATCCGGCCCTACACCAATGACTTGTATTTTCAAGTAATGTGTGGATTTGCACTCGCTTAGCGGTGAAGGAAAACATCGTGAGGAAACGGACATGTTTGAGGACCATAATATCCGAGGACATGCGTCTTTCGTGGAAGGACCTGAGTCACGATGTATCTGCCCATGAAAACTCCCCTAACGTCTATTAATTCTGCGGGGGAGTCACGACCCTCAGTCATGAGGAAATACGACTCAAAGAGAGAGAGAGATATTTCCATACAGTCACTTATGTGGGTACCATGGCCTAACTGGGTTGACTGTCATGTAAAAAAAGCCTTGAGTCCTCAAAAACCTCTCACTCAAAATTTTGTGATCAATCCTATCCTATATAATTTCCTTTATACATATTACAACTCTAATACTACGTCATTTCAAATGCATTTAATCGAATATGACTTTTCAAATATCACAGGAACTTTCGCCTCAAACTATTTCATCTCCTTCCCAAAATCAAAGAAGTAGCTCAGAACATATACAAATACACATACAATAGGAATTCCTGGTGGTTCCCAGAAGGAAGGACGGTTGAGTTGAGTCGTCAGCGCTGTCATCAATCAACAAACATTTGCTCTGAGCATTGGACAAACATACTGGCCAAGTGTTTGCTGACCACTTCACAAATAGATAATTATTTAGTCGGTTTCGTTACGTTGTGGTTATGTTTAATGGCGATTTTTTACAGGAAGTCTGTCTATGTTGAAAGCTTGCTTAAGATAATTTCACCAATGTAGTAAGTAGTTCTGATGGGAAGTAACAACCCACATTAATGAGAAATACGTCTTGAAGAGGTAGAGAGAAGGTTAAAAGTTCATTTTTTCTGTAAAATCTTTTGTGTTACAGATATGACCAAAGCTTGCGATATGTTTATTTAAGGGGTTAATTGAATTGGATCGCCTGTTTTTTGTATTTATTACATTTCCTTCTAATATACGGAATATTGAAAACTGCTTCAAAATTTGTGACCATTGTTGCTTACCTACTTTAAGGCCCAGGATTTATAAAAAAAAAAAACGATGATCTAGTTATTTAATTCAAAACTTTTTAATCTGAAAGCTAAGATCTTCCATTTCGTGGCAAACTCTGTCTCTATCCTCTAATCTTTGTATTTGTACAAGTTTCTACTTAAAATAACTTTTATTACTTTGTGACTTCTAAGTTAACTTCTCATCCTAATTTATCTACTGTTTATTGTTTTGTAAAGATAAGAGAGCTTTTTACCTGAAGAAGGGATTTTACTTAGCAGTTGTCTGACAATAGATGTTAAAGATAAAGGGTTTTAAGTGAGGGTAAAGTAAACCATTATCTAGTTTAAGTTTTATAGCAAGGGAGGTTTAAAATTTAGCTAAGAATGTGATCCATGATTTGATGTAAATATTTATATTAAATTGCTTCTAAATTTATGAAGTAAACGCTATTATAAAATTTATTTCGCTGCCGTGGCCTAACGGTTGAGGTTGATTCGGTTTTCACTAGGAAGAAATGGGTTCGAATCCTGTCGGTTGTGGTTATTTTCCATCATTTCCTAACAAGTTTATGATTTTACCTCTGAACCTTTCTAGCGACTAGAATTACCAAAATCTAGCAGCAATGTCGCGTTTAATTGACCGATGTATTATAATATCTTGTGCGGTAACATATTTAAGTAGCTGTTAATCGATTAATATTATTATGACTCATAGGTAGATAGAGTACTAGAACTTAACACAATGAGTAGTTTGCAAAGATCACAACACACATTAACAATAATTTGCATGCAGGACCCCCCACAAAGCTATGTTGACTTGGTCCACTCAATAAAAATACTTAATCGTCGATGCAAATCCATGAATTATCATTGTTTATGTTAGTGCATCAGTCAGCATAGCACTAAGAAAATGCGATTAAGACATTATCTGGTTAACACTATCCGCGTCGGAGCGAGACACAACACAAATACGCCCGCATATAATTTGTACGGAAATAACTTTCCGTGCGAGCGGGACGGCGCGATTGAAATGTCAGGCTCGACGCGTGCATAATGAGAAATCTGTCGTCTCTTTCGCTCTAGACGTTTTACAATCGTTTATTGTCATGTTACTGTCTCGTTTCGACGGGCGAGATTGAGATGAGAATTGAGAATGCCGGCGGCGCGTTTCGGAGTCCACCCGCGTATTCTTGCTGTATCAGTTTGCGGCGCGCGCGTGGTAGACGTCCGTGCGGTCCGTCCGCGCTAATTCAAAAACAATCGCCGTTCATTTTAAATTAAAACATTGACATTTCAATCCGCCGCACCGGCAGTGCAAGTGCAGTGACTCGATACAGTTTTTCGCAGTGAATGAAACAAATATAGACAAGTGTATGTGTTGTGTGTTGTATTTATAATTATACGAATGGATTGCTTATGCTTCGTCGATATAGTTTGACACGAGATGACCTGACTAATCAAGATATCAATTGTAAGTTGCTTTTCATTACTGTGCAATAACTTTTATGCATACGTATTTGTAGATTTATACATACGGCAATATCGTATAGAGTTGAGTTTATTGTAATGCGCGGTAACATTTTCGAAATACCCGCGTTGCTATTTTTGCGTTTTGTTATTTTTGTCATTGTGCCGTTTTTGAGGATTTAAGTAGAATTCTGTAACATGTGGTATCGAGGAGGATAAATTTGGTACCTGCTCCGGTCAGAAAGCAAAGGGGCTGACTTTTTGTTCGTTCAAAAACAAAGAAATATGTCCCGGAACGGCGGGGCGCCCGTGTTGCAGTGCAGTCACGTTTTTAGTATTTCCGAGGAATGGCTGGATTTTGTATTCATGTGTAATGGGATTTATTGTTTTGCGTCCTTTTATGGCTTTCTCCAGAGGACGGGAAATTTTTGTCGCCATGAATAGGCAGTAAGAAGTTGTAGAGCCACTTTTAAAAGTTCATCTACGGTTATTCCGTTACCGAAAAAACATTATTTTTATCGTATAAGTTTACTTTAAAACACGTACATACACAAATATAAATTAATATGAGTTTGTGTGATATATTGTACTGAGAAATTTAAATTGTCAATTTAACGAAGTCTGATTTAAATTGTCAAAACTTCAAATTATATTAAGTGTCACTGTTAGTTTTTCAGAAACAGCAATAACAAAAAAAATATTGAGGCTTATTCAGAAAGATATCTACCTAATAATTTAAAATGAATCACCTTATCGCTTCGCATCACTTTTCTTTTGAGCCATCTTCATTCTAAAAAATCTTAAAACTGTAAAAATTAGACAAAACATAACGTCTTTAAAAACTGAAACTAAAGTTTACTTAGTAATCTTAGTATTAACTTAGTTTACTTACATAGATTTAACTTCAAATATAGTTGTTAGTTCAACATGTTACATAAACGTTTCTCTTATTTCTTAAACCACAAATAAATAACTTTAAGCAAAACCTACTATATATTATATTAAAAAAATCACTATATAAGGTTTGCTAAACCCCCTGAGTGGTAATGTGCAAGTTACTGGCTGGTTTAAGCTGGGAGCCAGCGGGTCGTGATTTGCCATGGTTGTAGGCACTCAGGGCTTGCTTGTAGATTTATAATGAACCAGTAAAGACTTAAATATCTTTTTAACTAAAACAGGTTTGTACTTGACCGTAGTATGCCTGATGGTAAGCAATAGCTATGGTCTGAGATGTACATACATAAAAAAATAAAATTGCCTTTATTTCTACTACTCAATAAAATATGACACAGGAATACTTATACATCTTTAAATAAATGTACGAGTTAAAATAAACATGTTCCTTATGTTTTCAAAATGTATATGGATATAGAATCAAAATCATTATAGCTTACATTTTTCTGTATAATATTTTTGTGTAAGAAATGCCAATATGTAAAGTATAGTTTTTTTTTAAAGTTATAAGATATTGTATCAGGTGTTACTTTGCAGAAATCCATTGCAGATGAAACTCAGGACAAATATGTGGTGTTACATACACACATAACTCTACATATGACTTCGAACCCCAGAGTAATATCTATAGCAATAGTTAAATTGTATTATCCCTCATATTTAAGTAAAGGCCAATAAATAATATCATTCAATCATGCATTATATTAGGCCATGGCTATTGCTTACCATTAAACAGAATATGGTGGCTATTTACATAAATATCCTTATCATATACCAGAATAAAACAAAAATTTTATGAGAGTAAATACCATAAAATTACATTAAGTGGTATCAATAATACAGTTCTAAAAACATTAAATATTTACACTTGTTCCAGAGTTTTAACTCCGAAAAAACAAGCATTAAAATATAATAAATAAAACCTTATTTACCAGTGCCAAGCACAGAATTTGCAATAATTTCTAATAACTTTTGTGGTAATTAATTTAAAAGACAAGTAATTATACATTAAGGTAAGGTGAGAGTAAAACAGTTTCGTATCACATTAACTTGGCGTTAAAAAAGTAGTTCAAGTATCCGGGGAAATAGATTATGACTTCCCAAATGTATAAATAACTCATTAATCTCACTTAAAGGTGTTATTTACACTAATTGCGGTGTTTTACTGAATAAAAGCTGCTGTAAAGAAATAGCAATAAACATCCCTTTCACTGATTAAATTAAAATGAAAGTCTTTTAAAAATTGTACAACAATTAGCACATGTAGTTGCATTATGTATAGAAATATGACTAAAAATACTATAAATGTAGATAAGTAACATAAGTTTACATTACCGTTTGCAGTACCCAATTTAAATGAGGTATTTATTCAAACTATTAGTTTTAAAAACATTGTTTAATTAAATATTTGTCTATTATTAATTTACAATATACATGGCAATAACTTAACTCCACTATACTACTATACCTCTACTTATATTGAAGAGTCCAACCTATAGAAATAAATCCAAGCCCATCCGTGGATTTATTTCTATAGGTTTAAGTTCAATTTCAGGGGTCTTAAAATCTATAGTAGACAGTTTACTTTTAGACAAGCGTAGACCTTAGACTACAGCGGCGCTTAACATCAGGTAGGCTGTAGTCAAACGTAAACGTATACTGTATTTAAAACAGCTATAGATTTTTGGGTTGTTAGAATGATGTTCATATTCTATATTTCATTTAAATAAGTAATCAAGCAATAATATACAGTTACTCCTAATAGTACTGTACATAATGAAACAATTGAGAAACAATGAAACGATTCTGCACATGATTTAAAAATTCAAATTCAGAAAACCAACGTTCACATTTCACGAAGCGTCGCAAGCGCACGAACGGTTCCCGGTCCGCCCTCAAGTAGGGTTGTCGTAAACCCTCATTCTTAATTACTTATTTAGATCATTCATATTCAAAAACAATGTCTTACCTTTTGACAAGCAATATGAGTGTTTATGAGGTAATGAAAAAAGAGCGGATCAAAAAAAAAAATATCCATCCATTGCATAACTGTTTTCTAAAACGACGATTAGTTTAAGTCTCCTATCACATCATTTCTACTCACTGACTTTGAAACATTGGAAATCCACCAATGACAGCGCGTAGATTTTGTTTTGATGGAAGAAATAAACTGATTTTTGTTTTAGAAACCGGGGTTAGGGTGGTAAGATTAATAGATTTTGCGTATTTTACAAATTCATGACGGAGTGAGCCTAAATTGATAGGCAGCTTATAAGATAACAAGAGTTTTTTTGCCATAACTACTCTAGTTTTCTTGCCCAAAACAAACAAAGAAAATTAAGCCATTAAGCTCGTATAGGTGCCAACCCTAATTCGAAATGAGCCACGGATAGAGTCATGACCCAAGTGACTTGATCACGAAGACGACCCGAGTAATGACTTGTTCACATCAAAACATCGATATTTTATATTATCGATTAGGCTCTCTTTGAACTTCTAATGTGATAATAGATACGTTATAAATTATGTGAAGAAAGAAAATAATAGATTGAAGATTTTGTTTTAAATTAATAATCTATCAAATCTACTTCGCTGTTCATTCATCAAACTCTTCCTATTTTTTTTATGCTAATATCATAATATCAAGACATATTTAAATACTTAACAGAATTTATACCTGGCTAAAATTCTAGCATTCGAAGTGAGTATAACATTATTTTTATAGACTCGTAGATTTACAAATTTAAATTATTTCCGCTAGCCTTAAAACTATCGTAACCCAATCCTCTTCTAGCTATAACACCACACCTCCACCCACAAAAGCGTCTGACAACCAATCATAGCAAAAATTACCAAAAACATAACAATCGTATAAAAATAAAAAACTCGCACGTAAGTTGATTCCGATCGAATCACGCGCGGTCGTCGACTCGACTCGCAATCGATGTACGATCGAGTTGATTAAGTAATTATCGAAACTACACGTCTCTAGCTGCGATTAGGAAAGATACAGATGCCCAAATCACACACACACTCATACTTCTTAAAATACAGCCATTGATACATGTTACAAAATATTACTTCTTATGAAAATTGTTATTTATTTTTCTCCATAAAATAAGTATAACAGTCAAAATGTCTTACTAATTGTTGACTCTACGGTTGTTTATTACTACTGTATTATACATAGGTATATTATACACATATTTCAATTGATATATCCTATTTAGTCATAGCTTCGGATTGTTCCTTTTCTTCCTCTTTCTTAACACATAAAAATAATTATAATATTACTTACTCGCATATGTATCGCATATAGGTAACACGCCTTTTAGCCATTCAATCTGAATTATAGACACCTTAAGTTATAACCTTTATTTATACAGCATTCAACAATATTTCTATCTGCACATTATTTTTCAACCAAAGCAACACTGGTACGCCCCGCGGCGCCGCTCGCTGTTCTTTATCCTAAATCATCTTCCTCATAAAAGATGATCGTTGAAAACTTATAACCAATTATTACGTATAGATGTTTTTTTGTAAGATTTATAGATGTACTTTTGACGGAGGTAATGCTAGAGAGGAACGGAAATGGTGTCGTTGACCTTTAGAGTAAATCACGACTCGGATTTGTTACTACAATGACTTGCATGCCACCTGTTTGTTTTGTAATATCTATGCCATAACAAATTGTGATAGTAAGATGTGGTATAGATCTTTAGTTTCTTGAAGCATATTTTTAAAGTTCGAGTTAAGTCTTAACTTTTGATAGGCATTTTGCAAAATGACCGATTGAATAATTGCACTGTAACATAATTTTCAAAAATATATTTAATCAGCGGAGTAGTCAAAATTCAGTTCCAATCGGGATATATTAAAAATGATTTTATTCCTCTCATCAAAAAAAAAACGATTAAGTACTTAAGTATTATCTTTCTCAATCCTTACTTTCGTTTTTAAACTCTACAATCATACCGTGCTACCAACCTAACAAAACAAAGAAGAAAAGTCTACACAGACCAAACTAACCCATAAACTATACAGGGTTATTATTAAAACATAATCAAATAATCATATTCTTAAAGACAAAAGAACAAAGAGTAACAATAAAGAGTTAATCTATCTATCTATCTATCTAAAGTTATAATATTTTGCCTTTTTGTGTGTTTCTGGACTAAAAAATTAATTAAATTAAATTTAATTTGTTTTGTGATAAACGAAAAAGTGAAAAGCACGGTCTATGTGATGAAGTAACCGTTCTATAAGTAACCTTTGATGAAATTCAGTTTATAACCTATGTCACTATCATGACTATCATATGAGGCTGTTAGGGCGATCTAGGAAATCTCAACATCAGAGTGAGCCGTTCATGTATACGAACCGTATGCACTTATCTTTCTGATTCAGAGAGAGATTCCATGAAATATATTTAAATCATCTCAAACGTTGATAGAAAAAACGTATAACACTATTTCTAACTATCCAAATAACCCAGTACAACTTACCGACTACTCAAGTATCCTCTCAAGTAGTATTTACGCACTAGTTCCGATAAAATATGAATATTGCATCCAATACTCGACCTGTAGGCAATTTATTTACGCGGCCCATAATAAAATTATTCAACCACCGGGACTCCCGCGCAGCAAGCAAGGATTATTTGAATTAACTACTTTGAATCCTCTTCAATTCTATTTATAAGTGTGGAGTATCTACTCATATTATTATTGACTAGTAAAATATTAGTGTTGTCTGACAATCAATGGTCAAATAATGATCAATGGCCGTTTCTATGTATAATAAGTACCTACCTAGGTATTTACGAAGTATATAAGCATCCGTTATCTAGTACCGATGGCATGAGCGTTTGCTTAGTGTGGAGCTAGATGGCGCTGTGTGCAATGGCCCGGAATGTTTATTTATTTATAATTAATACTTTGAATCTTCTTCAATTCTGTTTATAAGTGTAGAGTACTATTATTATTATTGGATAGTAAAATATTAGTGTTGTTTGACAGTAGGTATGTCTATTAGATAAGCAATGAAGAGGCCTTTGTTTGCATTAATTAGGTCACATACACATAATACATTGTACCTAAAAGTTTAGGTTTAAATTTGTTTGAATGTTTTTAGAACAAATTGGCTGAACTGATGTGATTAAATTTGACCTAAAAAATTATCCTGACGATGCCTCGCTAGAGTTTGAAAGCTCTACCTCTAGAGATAGCCACTCTTATTCAGACTTATAGCATATCTACGTATGCACTCCCTTATTAATATTTTTCATTTTCGTCTTGTCTACCTTTAACGTTCCGGAACATTTCACTTATATACTCGTACTTCTTCAGCATTCAGCTTTGATACTTTACTGTTCCAACCACTTAATATTACAATATAATAATCATTTTTTCTACCTCTAATGAGAAATAGTTACGACATATTTTATTCTATTCCGACTATTCCGAAAATCTACTAAGTACTTTGGAAGTATGCACTAATTAAAATTTCCCATTAACTTTATTATCTACTCTGTTAATTGCAACATCTCAAAAATCACCTGCAAAACAGCTGCACTTGCATACTAATAAAAACGTATCGAGAGCCAATAAACCCTCGCAAAGAAGAAAAAGAGCTCTAAAAACCCGATAAAAGAAAATAAGTAAAAATAAAGTGGGCAAGTGCTAGTCGTACTTGAACAGGACGGGTTCCGTACCGTCTGATAATGATTAAGGGTCCAGTAGAAGCCACACAACTGCAATTTATAGCTTTGTTTGTTATACAATTGTTTGAATAGCATGACAATTTTATTGCACGAGGTAAAATTGCGGTTACCGAAAAATGGTAAAATCTCAAAAAATACTTACTGACTATAAGTAGCTTGTTCTAATCAACTTTTGTCGAAAGTGTTTATTAACATTTGTAATTAACACTTACTTGTTTTAGATTATGAGTTATTTGGTCAAGTGCTAAATCGCAGGTTCGAATCCTGCCGGTCGTGAAAAATTTCGCTCATTATCCAATATTTTTTTTAAGTTGTTTTAGATTTTTCTACAGAATCATAGAATAGCTCCATCTATCTACTATGTAGTTCTAATAGTATTGAAATAAAGTGGATATGACTTACGGACAGACAGACAAACATGACGAATTTATAAGTTAGTTCGTATGACAGAGTCCAACTCTTGTGTCTAGAGTTTTTAATACCGGCCTATGGGCTCAATGTATATTTTTTTAAATAAATACTTTTTAAATATATCAGGACATATCACACAGCGCCATCTAGCCCCATACTAGGCTTACGGTTGTATCATGGGTACTAGATAGCGGATATAATACATATATATTTACTTTTTTTTGGCAATACTTACTTATTATACATAGAAACGACCAGACTCAACACAAGTAATTACAAATTTTAATATGCATAATTACTTGTGTTATGCGGGAATCGAACCCGCACCCCTAGATTAGAAGGCAGAGACACTACCAACTAAGCAACTAAGCCAACAGAGCATTCATATGGACTCCATTTTGAGTTTTTGAACGGCCCTAGGGGCTTCTGGCAAATTTTTAAGGGCTCCATTTATCACCATAGTCTGTGGAACCCTACAAACCGCTGTAATTTCGCCGATATCGTTAAGTCGTTTAGTTATTTGGCCGGGAACTGGTCGGGTGAGGTCAACCGCGGTCACGGCGGGATGAAGACATTGGGATTATGAGAGGTACTTGGTCGAGTCGTCCTGTAGAGAGGTGTTTTACTGATTGTATAGGATAAAAAGGAGGTATGTTTAGACTAGAGTATTTAACCTAAGTCTTTCTTAAGAGAGGTACTGGAACTTACGTTGCCTGTGATCGTACTTTGACTGACTGAATAGTAATTCTTGTTACCTGCGATAGGTTTGCGTTTGACTACACGCTTGATGTTAAGCAATGCTGCAGGCTATGGTGTAGCACGCTTACCGAGAAGGTAAGGTACCAACTCTAGATTTGATAATCCCTGGCTTGAAGTGAGATAAACACAGATTGTTTTTTTAGTAGACCGCAGGCTTGTTGCATAGAAGTCTTGGTAATGTTGCTTTTTAGTTTTTTTAAAAGTACTTCATTACTTAGACTTTATTATTAATAAGGAAATGTTTTTATAGACAAATAGAAAGTTTCTTATTTTACATTTATGAGCTCTAATCATCATCCTTTTTTCCTAGAGCACGACTATGAACCGCTTAGAACCTTTTTACCTATCGTCGCCGTCTAGATCGTCGCCGTAAGAACATAAGTCACAAAACTTGTCCAAATGTATTAAAAAAATATTATTCTTAAAAGTTTATTATGTATATACAATACAGTTATTCGAGTATAAAATTATAATAAAGTTACTATTAAAAAAAAAAAGTTATTCGAGGAAACTAAGAAAAATTACTCGCTAAGACTAAAAATTTGTTCCACTGAATTGTTTCTTTCACCAATAAAAACACTTTCCTAGCTAAGTAGGAAGTGAAGTGATCATAAAATCTCGGCCTGCGTAAAACTTAATAAATACAGAAAGAAGAAATTAATTGTAACTGACCATTTAATTGAATTAACGTCACAGTGAGAGATTTTCTTTCGTGGCTTGCCTTCTAATTGCATGATTTTAGAAAAATGCTTGCTGTAAACGTGTAAAATAATGAGCCACAATGCGTGAGTAAAATTTAAAAACATGCGTTTATCGATCTAAACAAACTGTATAGTTCAACTTTAGACTATATTTAAAGCATAAGAATTTATCAGGAAAAAATTTGGATTCGTAAAATTTTCCAACTTTTAAGACCCGTATGTACTATTTCCACTGCCCTGCTTACGTTTAAAACATTTATTCATTAATTAATCAAAATCTCAATTCAATAACTTTAGAAACTTAATCAATACATTCCCAAACCCAGTTTCATTTGGTCCTATAGCGTGACACGACCAGAAAATACGAACACAAAATATTTGTACAGTCAGCAAAGTAATAAACACACAGAAGCGCGTCGAATCACAGCCTTCACTAAATAAAATTTCCAAACCAACAAAAAAAAGTTGGTAAAATACCGTCGAAAGAGCCATCTCTTCAGGGTCGAACTAATTGGTCCCAGACCGAAGCTACAATTCAAAATACAACTCTAAAATCTTCACCGCAACATTCGAAATTCCAAAATTGTATTATGACTCCGTTCGGGTGTAGTTAAAAAAGTTATTTGTTATACCAGCACCACTATTTTGATGTCCGGTCCGTAGCGTGAGGTTCTTCGACAAAAAATTGTTAGTTTGTGATCGGTAATCTTCGCCGGGATTGAACCGGCCTTTCTAACAACTTAATGCTTTGACTGGCTTCGGTTAGTAGATGAGTTCGATTTGTTTTGGAAGTAGAATTAGTTTGTAGGCGTTGTTCGTAGGTTCCTTTGTTGAAATTGATTTTCTTAATCTTAATTCCTTCTTATGAGATTGAAGATTTTGAAATTATTTTCATCACCATCATGATAAATTTTTATGCATCCACTACTTCGTGAAAGCTTCCAAATGTACTCCATAACGTACTCCATAACGTACTCCTATTTACGTAGTATGAATTTTCAAATAATATTCACAGAAACAGGATTCTTTTCGCCCGCTACATCTTTGTATATGACGTAACGTAACGTTATAACTTCAATCCTAACTCCTTCCTTCCAGACGTCTTCAAACCTGTCAAATAAAGCTATCACTTACCGTTCCAGATCCCAGATACGGGCCGCTTTAGACAAAACACCTGTACGAGCAACCCTCTTATAAATATGTAACCTGCTATTGTCCTCGCCATATCTATTCCGAGTTTCTGAGACTTGCTAACAAGAAGGTCTCAAAAAAGAAAGAAGGATCCGAATCCGAACAATAGTCTCAAGGCACGGCAGGTAGAATGAATTCACTATTGTTGAATGCCATTAGATTGTTCCAATGTTCGCCGGCGTAATAAAATTCGGTGAACGCAACGTTTCGAGGACCGCTTTTTGACTGCGCAAGGGTCTGTATTTTTTTCTTGGTCTCCGGCAGAATTTTGTTTGCGGCCAGTATGATTCTACTTTTAAAAATGTCTATTTATTTACTTATTCCATGTTCAATTGTTTTTCGAAAGGCTACAAAATATAAAAAGAACAAGTCATCGCAACAAAAAAGGCCCAAGTCTCATATTCACATCTTGATTGGTGCCCCTTGATCAAAATTCTGAATCAGGCTATCGAATTATGGAAAAAATAAATTTCTTCATCTCGTACAAATCACCGTCGGACGGCCGACCGTTAAAATTAATGACAATTCTTTCTCCCCAAGTGTGTCGGTTACTGTATACTTGCCGGCAAGAAAAATGACCGCCACACCTTGTGGCGGAAAGACCTTATTTATTGACTCTTATTAGAGCGCATATAAAGTTGAGAATTGTTGTAGGAGTATTATATCATGACAGGAACTATTCCACCGCCTACCTGAGAAACTTGACGTGTCTATTTAGACATTCGAATACGCTTTTTTGTGAGTGTATCTGTGAAACTAGTCCTTTTGGCACAAAACACTCTTTTGTGTGTTGTATTTAATGATTTTCGACACATTAAACGGTTCGCAGAAATTTTACACGGACGCTGATAAGCAAGACAGATGGGCAACTTTGAAAGTGGTAAAAAAAATATCTGGAACATCTGTTTTTCATGTTGAATTTCAATCATTTGGATTTATTTGACATTTTTTGTAATGATACATTTATTATGGTACACAATAAGCATACCTACTCATATACTGATAAAGTTATAATCTTGTTTGTGATTGTTTTTTCACTCAGCATTATATGTGAACTTTCATTGTAAATACTTTGATAACTGGCTATATATATTATTAAGTACTTATGCACTCGCAAATGAATTTTATCGTACTAGAAGATGGCCGTTCGAATGTTCGTCACAAATAAAACACTAAATTAATTAAAAGTGAGTAAGAAACAAAAGGTAAGGTTTAACATTATGTGTTGCGTATTTATGTATAAGGTATCTTCTAGGTTAGCGTGTTACACCCTAGACTGCAGCAATGCTTCACATCAGGCAGGCTGTAGTCAAACGTAAACCTATTCCACGTAAAAAACAGTGTAGTGTCAAGCATGTTGTATTAAACAAACCAACTTTCAAATGAAAAGAAACAAAACATTTTATTTCGCTTACCTTCAGGTGAGGTGCAGTCAAAGGCAAGCCCATTGAATGTAAAAAAGCAGTTAGTTACCCTTCTGCTCTAACTTCCTCCACACACGTGGCAATTGTTAACATTTACAAGCATTTACAAGGCATTATTTGTAATGTAATGGAATCGCAAGGTGCGCTGTCAAACGTAATGTTGTTATTTACGAGATCGGAGCAAAACGTGACAAATCCGGTTTGTAATAGTAATACTATTGGGTTGGTTACTATTGTAGTATAGTGGTGTGGTTTTGGAATTTACGACACGGCTTCTGCTAGGAAAAATTAGAAAAATCTCAAATTATAGTTTTATATTGATGAGGATATCCAATGGACTGGTAAAACAGATTAGCTTATAAGCTTTATTCTGTTGTAATTTCTTATCTTAGTCTAGACTTGAATAAAGATTTTCTGAACATAATTTTGAAATTGAAACACAAAAATGGACAAATGTGCTGATTTTTAACAAATACGACGTTCTAAATTAATACGTAAATAGTTGTAGTTTAGTGTATAAATGTAATGTTTTCAGTTTTCAATAAATTACGCATATACATATAACTATCTGTCTGTTACATTCTATTTTTTATAAATAATCTTAAGTCTAAGCTTTCAGTTAATCTAACTGACCGTTCAACTTACTTCATCCTTTGCTTATAGATTCACTTATCTCAAGTTACAAGCACCGGAAATCACATAACTCCAGCATTAAACAATCAAGCAGGGCATTATCTTATCAAGTTCTTATACAGACAGACGGACAGACAGGATGTTTCTTAGCTCCCTAAACTGAGTGACAGGCGGAGCCGGGTAAATATGCTAGTTGAGCAAATGTGTCGGGAGAGGTCAAATATTAGCGGTGGGTAATTAGGTTTTGACATTTCTTTTAATATTGTAGCATAGCTTTAAAATACTTCGTTGTGGAGTTAAAAGGATGCGTTTAGGTAAGAATTGTCTTCACTTCTTTCTTCAATGCCATTGAATGCAAAGAGAGATATAAAATTCATGTGTCTTTTATTTGGCTATCAAAAGTAAAGTCACTGTTAGGATTTTAATCATAATAAGTAAGAACATGTTTTTTTATACAAGTCAATTTATGATTACATCGAAAGGGATTTCTTTTAAGGAGTAATGATTTTTTTAGTTATATGTACTCGTACGTACTTGATAATATTAAAATAATAAATAAAAAAATTTAAATATTTGCATTCATAATATAGGGAGTAACTTATTCTGCTTATTTTTTTATTTCAAGTTGTTCTATCTCCATTCTCCAGTCGTCTCTTAATCTACCAATCCAAATCAACGTCTCCTCTATCCGTTCTCTCTATCTATCCCTGGATGCATCGTATATCCTCCCATGAGCATGTTTCCCTCTACTCTAATAAGTCCAGAACCAGTTTTAGGAATTCGTGTGGGCGACCCGACTACGTTTCCGAAACCATTGTTACGGTGCACTACAGTATTGAAAGTCTTAAAGAAATATAATAAGGAAAAAAATATTAAAAATAATATTATTTAAATAAACGCTGCAAATATAACGTGTACAACCGCCTAACAATATAAATTTCATCATATCACTTTAATTTGGTTCTTAGGTTAATGTCTGAAAGATGGCGCAAGCTCCAGAGACAAGTGCCTCGACATTAAGCTAATGATGATGATGATGAAATTATTATTTGCAATGCATTTCCGCAAAATAGCACCTTAACGCCACTGTTGATTATTACATTAAGTACTTATAACGGTTGTAAAATTTTAATCACAGATGTTCTCAGTGATTGATGATGGCTTTTTTTGAAACGTTTATAGGTATAAATAAAAAAATGAATACTTTTCCTTATATCGAATTGTGCACTAATTTTATAAAGCTTAAGCTGCTTAGTTATAATTTAATTTAATTTAATGAAGCTATTTGTAAAAACTAACTTACATTTTGAAACAATTTTTTTTGCAGTCAATGAAAATTCACTAAACATCCGAAAGATCTATTACTGTCAATTCCTATACGAGCAGCCATTGTGACGCAACGGAAAATGGATTAGCGTAAAGATGGATAAAATATCTTCATTTTAGGGAAATTTGAAAGATACAGGTGCCTTCATGTTTTTTTGTCGAAGATAGTACATGATATCTACATGACATGTTTTCGACATGCTTGTTCGTTCTGATAGGTGAATCTAATTTATTTATCGTCATACATAAATGAATTTAAATTGACGATTTGTTGGATTGAAATATATGTTCCGTTACTTTGAGTTGACACATTCTACTACAAAGTTTTTTTGGACGTACTTATGAGCGAACTATAAACAACTTTCAGAACACTTGATAATCTCCTTATTTTGAAATCGGTTAAAAATTAAGTATATTGATACTATATAATAGACTTGAATTAATTAATTACGTTTGTATTAAAGAAGGTTACTGTGGTCGAGGGTTGTTTAAACTGCCCTAGGGGCTTCTAATCGTGGATTAACACGGGTCCCTGAAGTGAAGCAAGATACGTACATATCCATATTTATACATAGTCCCAAACCAGATTTTCCAACAGACATACAAACACACACTGGAGCCAGTAGCTCGCACCCCCTCGCTAACTGGCTCCACAAACTGTCATTATCACCCTCCACTGGAACCAGGTAATGTGTTTATACAACCAACATGTTCTTAGAAGACAAGATTTGATACTTTGTAAGCAGGATTTGTACAGAAGAGCACTGAATTTTTGTAGGATTAAAATAAGTAATAATCAGACCCTGCTTCAAACCTTGTAACTTCAAACAACCAACTTTTTCCAATGGTTAAAGTTTATACTTCATATTTTATCTCATCGTTCTTAATGATAAAGTATCTCTTCCCGCGAAACTGTAAAAATCGACAATAAGCACATTTTTTTGAATGAGGCTTCGAGTATAAATCCACTTGAATAACACATATTCCGCAACTTTTCTGACAGTCAGTAAAATGCTAAAATATCCATAGCCTTAAAGCCAAAAAAGCTACGCATGCCAAGTTATTTAAATCATTTTGCTCGTGATAAAGGCATTATAAACATAATCAGGAAATTTAGCTATTCATAAATGTTTCTATCAAAGCATTGACCTCTTCAAACTTCATTACTATTACATAACACCAAGTTCAAGTACTAACTTACTATGCAAGTTAAATTATTCTGCATCTGTTAGTTGATAATATCAGTTTGCGTAGCATTTAGCGATTGGGTGCGAGCTGCTGTTACATTGTTTCAGGCTAAGTTATCAAGTTAGTGCTTATGTTAGTAACTTGTGACTTGTTATCTATGTTTTGACTGCAGTAATATCTTACAGCAGTCAAAACATCGAGTAAGTTGAAATTGAAGTATAAATGTAACGGACTGTTGCTATATGTTGAAGGGTGGTATTTATTTTATGTTTCTTATCGAATGAGAATGGCCAAGTCTGGTGTCGAGATTTATCAAGCCGTTCCAAGGGCCTCTGACATGGCTTATTTTATGTAGGTATAATAGTTACGTTATATTGATCAAAGCGATGTATGATTGGGATATAATTTAAAAAAAACATGGTATTTCTATTGCCATTTACGTCAACTGGACATTTTTGTGATTATTCTATCTAAAACTACAAAAAGTTAGCCTACAATTAGAGTTGTAAGGTTAATTTTCTAATTGAGATGATTTTATGTCATTCAAGTTTTTGTTAGTTAGAAGAACATACAAGTAATGATAAATAAACCGTCACTAAAAATGTCTAAGGTTTTCAGTAGGTATTCATGTATAAGTAATTAATTTCACCATTTCCTTTCCAAACCAAACCTCAGCCATTTATTTAAGTATTTGTCTAAATCAAACCTCATCACCTGCAGTTAACCCTAAAACTGCACCAATAGCAATCCAATATATATTTTATATGCTTGTATTTTACGATATAATATATAGGCTATAAATACGATTCTGGTGCCTAATTAACGTTTCGCCGAGGGCTTGAATAACGAGATGTTATGGCTTGTTATTTATATAGTTTGAGCAACCCTTGGTTTTAATCCATGGGAGTATAAAACTCGCCTGTTTAGGCTGTTGTTTATTTAAGAATGAAAATTAGTAAATCTTGTAAAATTTATATACCTAGTTTTTCTGTTGTACATGATGGTAATGGATCCTAAAGACAGAAAAATTACTCAAGACCATTAGGTATACTAAAGGTTTAGTGTAGCAAAAACTTTTGTTCTGTTTGTTTATATTAAAGTAGGTATAGTGCATGCATATGGTAATTATTAATTTTCCAATATGTATTTATTGCTCAATCTATACTTTAAGAAATCTTTAAATGTAAAAAAAGATTTTTTTTTTTGTGTTTAGCAACTATTGAACCTATTGTTAAAAAGGGTTTTTTGTTATTAGCCTTACCTTAGCGTACTAAAAGACAGATTAGACATATTTAATCCAAAATAGTCGGATTATTTGGCCAAGTGGCCGGTGATATTTCGAGTATAAAATCCATTGTTCGGAATAAAAATCTTTTGTACTTTCTAAAGGACACAATAATAGAACGGACTGACAGGTTAAATATTGCATACAAAGAAAAGTGTGGATTTGTGAAAATTATAAGTTTTGTTAGCAATATTTGAATGGGATGTCCTTAGAAATGACAAGGGAAGACACGGGTCTATTGATTTAGTTTTTTGCTGTAGTTTTTGAAGTACTCGTTATTTTGCGACTTGTATTCATTAAATTTTAACAAAATGACAACTAAACTGGACGCTTCCGTTCAACGGATGAGTAAATTGTTTCCCGGTACATTTATTTTTACTAGCGCCATCTCGCGGTGTTAGTTGCGGACTAATCCAGGATTAAAATATGTACTGTGATAATAAATTGTAGATACCTACTATAGTTTCGGGTGAATTATATTTCAAAGTCCATTTATCATTATTAATACATAAAACGGGTTTGACGTTTGAACGTAAAAGTTTACATGTAAATATTATAATCTATATTAACTGTTTTAGTCCCATTGCTGGGCAAAGGTCTATAGCCCAATATCGCCTACATATCTACCTGTCCTTCCAGTTACCATGAAAGCCTATCAAACCTTACGCCATCTATATTTCAAGAAAGCTTATCCACACCTACACTTCAATTAGGACAAAGCTTCTGTTCTTACAACCTTATCTTTGCTCACACTTATTCTTTAACTCATCACAATAAGGTTTATAATCCCTTAAATTTCTTAATCTTAGTATTAAAGTAGACAAGTTTAGCTGGAGTATGTCCCGTAGTCCCACTGGGTGAACCTACTGGTGGAACGAAAGGGAATCTTTATTCCCGTTCGAACATTAATTTAGTTTAGAACGTTACACGGCCGCAAAGCGTTATAGGCGATAGTAATATTAGTACTTAGTTTGGGGCCCAACGATAAAATGAATACTCTAAACCAATCTCAACTTCAGTGGGACGAACGAGAATCTTTATTCCTGTTCGTCCCATCAGTAGGATCAGCCAGTGGGACGACGAGACATACCCCGTTTAGTTTGCCCATAATATCTCACTGTAACTCTAAAACTGATTCTGAGAAATGCTTTAAGTTTGTCTAATATTGACGGAACCAGCAGTGGGGTGTACAGTAGCTTATTGGTATTTCGGATTCTGGACGACGTCAATATTGGTTCGGGATTGGTCAATATGGTTAGTACCTACGAGCAATATGAAGGTGAAAGTTTGATTATTTTTATTAAATTATTATGTAGATAGTTCTTTTTACACTATTAAATCAAGTTTTTGACCACAAGGTTACCTGAAACGATATCCCCACAAGGAATTAGCTTTTAAACGAGGACTCGAAGAAGGTTGTAATTCTTAGAAATAGTTAAATAAAAGAGCAGAAATAAATGTTTTTGTATTCTATATTTTTGTATATCTCTAACAAGTATTTTTGTCAACATAATTATACAAGAATACTTTTAAGCATGCCACTCAACGTTTTTACTATTTCAATGTCTTAAATGATAACCTAAAAATACAGTACAAAACACAGCCCAAATTTCAAACCACAATGTTAATCAAACAAAAACTTATCAACTACCAACAAACGAATAAAAACAAACATTAACTCCTGCACCTATGCAAATAAAATGATACACTAGCTCCCAAATTAGTGTCAATATGTACACTGAATGTCATATAAAAATGACATTGTGTTTACAATGTGCATAACTGATCAAACAGAGAGCGTAGTTTTAAACATTGTGACGTAAATGTGGTGATGAATTTTGGTGTGAATCGAATTGATTTGACTTGTTTTTTAATGAGTAATCGGGTTAATAATGATGTAGTTTTGACGTATTCTTTTAGGTGATGTATTTTAGTAATATCTTGTCACTTAAGACCACAGAAGGGTTTGAATAAAAAAATACTTTTTCTTTGCATTTGGGAGTTGCAAATCACATCAGCTAAAATGATCGATCACTAAGTTTACTGGCTATCTTTATCCTAAAATACAATGCTTAAAACTTTGCTTACTGAACATCAAGTATCGATCTGTTAAGTATGTATTGTTTTCTGATTTTCTTAAACGTGTTTGCATTCAACGATAATTGCTTGATGGTAAGCAATGAATGGTGTTTTATCCAAGGAATCTAAAAAAAAGTATATTATGTTAAATTAATCCCTCAAAATATGGCCATTCCAACATCCTTCATGAAATTATTTTAGTAAATCCTAAAGAAACAAAGAATGTTGCCCGGCTCCGGTCGAGGTAGCGCTATAGTTTACTATATTTCTCCCTCATCATGGAGTTTGCTCTAGAAATGCCCCTAGTCATACAAACTTGTAGGGTTGCCACGTATCAAATTAATAAGTTATTTCATCAAAATTGCCGGCTTGAATGACTTCTTTTTTTATCGCAGAAAAGTTTTAGTTTACATCATAACACAGTTTTGGTTACTTTATTAATTTAAAATAGACCATTTTTTTTTCTTTTTCCTGAGTCCCGAGATATAAGCATAAAAATATCCCAGAAGATTTTTTTACAAAGCACGTTGCAGACATAAAAACCTATGCTGTAATGTTTCAAATTTGTCAGACTGTAGTCAAACGCAAATCTCTAAAAAAGAAGCTTTTAAAAAGCTCTACAAACTCTTCTTAACGCAGGCACTAAAAAATCAAAACGACATCGTCAGCGATCGACACTTAATGATTTATGTCCGTTTGTTCCAATTAAAATTAATAACTCCTTAGCTTACATCTAAATATATAAAATCAAAGGTGACTGACTGACTGACATAGTGATATATTAACGCACAGCCCAAACCACTGGACGGATCAGGCTGAAATTTGGCATGCAGGTAGATGTTATGACGTAATCAAACGCTAATTATTAAAATATATTTATTATTATTATAATTATTCTTAATGCAAGCGAAACCCCGAACACCCACTAGTTAACATATAATTTCCAAGGTTTTTGAAAGCTCAACAAGAAGTGTGAGCCCTGCCAACTCCCGCGCACGTCCGTCAATATTGACAGAAGCAGTAAGCCGCACCGATGCGTCGCAGCAAACTGCCCGCGTCAATATTTGACTATTTGCGTCTGCGCAGCCAACCAGCCAACCACTGCACTTCTAGCTGGCGTTAGTAGTTAGTCTTGGGAACTTGCTTCATATAGTTTATTGAGATTTTTTCCTTTTTTATGCAATTCAATAAGCAAACAAAATGTAGTAGTATACAAGTACCATATTTTTTTTTGTCAGCGCCCATCGAGCTGAATGATTTTGATTACACAACTTTAAAAGAAACAAAAAAGTTAAGAGCAATGGTAAAAATGATGAACTTATCACTAAAACAAACTCTTCCAGACAACGTAAGTGTTTTTTCATTGTGGTTTACTATGTAATTAGGTTCCTCTACAACTTAACACACCACAATCGACTGTACATTCAATACACATAAACATAATAATCATACACATATACACATACAAACACACAACATGTTCCATAGCGGGTGATAAAGACACTCCAGGGCCCAAGCCGGTCTTAAAGTCTGTATGTAGTGATGGGAATGTATCGATGTCGATAATTTTTTATCGAATATTTAATTTTGTCGAAAATACTTTTAATGTCATAAGTTTCCTACGATAGTAAATAGATAGATTATTTAATTGGACACCAAATTATAATACGAACCTGAGATATTATTTTTTAATCTTGACTTTTTATTCATATGATTCATGTGATCTTTTTTGTTTTTTAATAAAGTATTTTTACAAAAAAGCGTATCAGCTTCAATTTTATAATAATTTAATTTACGTAAAGTACCGATAGTTCATTAACATTTCAAAGAGATAAACAAGACAAACACTTACATCATGTTTTGAACTACTTACCAGATTTTTTTAATTAATCGATTTACCACGAACTACAACAGTGAATATTCTGAAAAAATAATTAACCAAACGAAGAAATAACTGTTATTTCCAATTCCACACCCCTTAATCCCCTGGAAGAAATCGCTATTAGCGATAAGGCCGCCAGTTGTGGCACTATTTTTTAAGTCGTTTGTGTTTCTGTTTGTCTTTATTTTTTTTTCAATGTGTGTTACAATAAAGAGTTTTATCTATCTATCTATCTAATCTACGTAAAATGTTATAAGTTAAAATTTTCCCAATCAATTTCAATTTACATCGTTCTATAAGCAGTTTTTAATTGATACATCCAACCAATTAAAGTTACAGGACTGCCCTAGCTGGGGCATCGACATTATCGACAATCTTACTGTAAGGAATGAGTATTGGCTGGATATGACATATAATTATTATTTCTTTGTACGGATACTTTATCATTTGAAATGTATCAATTGTAGCATTTTAATACTTGGAGATAAGTCTTTATAAAGAGAAGTCACACTTACATAGTATTTAGTTAACAAAAACAACTAATTCATGCAAGATGTCTATATTTAAAAAAAAAAAATGTATTTGTAATATAATCTTATAATAAGTTAGATGGCGTCAGCGGCGACCACTATCCATTTATTTTTAGTAACTAAGTTACTCTGTACCGATGTCCGAAAACAGGCCTTGCAGCCTTAGAGAGACATCGTACTGTGTAAGTGTTTACACTTCGATAAAAAAAAAAAAACTTAATACTTGTAAGTCTTTGTTTCCATCCTTGGGGAAGATCTCCAGTATCCGACACACAAGCTTCAGCTTAGTTCGGGGCTGAGGGTCAACCTCTGGGATGGATCCACTGATGTTTCATGAACATATTATATTATTTTTTGTATCACCTGCACATTGTTTTTTTGTAAACTTAAAGAAATAAAGATTTTTGTATTTTGTATTTGTATTTAATAATAATATAAAAAAATAATAAATATGTGCTCTCCCGAAGGCTCAAACTTAGCTGTGGTAACACAAGATTTGAAGACGGACACACTATCTTCTATTCATTGACATTTTCTTTTACAGCAAAATAACACTAATAACATTATCTGTAGGTCTTCATAATTTAGAGTTACTTATTTTAACTTTTTTTCAATATGCCCGCTTTTACTACAATTCTAAACAGTATTTAGCTACAAAAATATCTAGAAAAATAATGGACAAACGTGTTTAATAATCGCAGCGCAAGTTTAGGCATATACCACATCCATACCTCCACTCCACAAAGCCTAACATAATGGCCAGGGCGTGGTTATTACAAAACGAAGACAACAAACTGGTATATTGTTCGACGTGACGAATATTTTACGAGTACCTACTAGCTTTTGCTTGCGGCCGTCTGTGCTTATCGATATACGTATAGAGCAACACCTATTGAGTATAGATTCTAAGAACTTTTTTCAACTACTTAACGCAGTTATTCAAAGATTTTTAAATATATTTGGCTACTTTTTTTTTTCAACTGAATCTAAATATTATTATTATATATTATTATTATTATTATATTATTTTGACTGGCCTGTTAGCTTAGTTGGTAGTGGCTCTGCCTTCTAATCTAGGGGTTGCGGGTTCGATTCCCGCCTGACACAAGTATTTATGCATTTTAAAAATGTATAATTTCTTGTGTTGAGTCTGGTTGTTTGTATGTATAATAAGTATGTATTTACAAAAGAAAAGTATATAAGTATTATATCCGTTATCTAGTACCCACGACACAAGCGTTTGCTTAGTGTGGGGCTAGATGGCGCTGTGTGCAATGTCCCGGAATATTTATTTATTTTTTATTTATATGTTTATGTGATATTGCATTAGTCTAACTGTGTTGAGATTTAACTACGTATAAAGTCAGTATCGATTTTCAATGCTAAACTGGCCATATTCTTAATGAGATGGTTTTAAAGACGACTACAGACTTTTGTATAGTTTTTCTTGTCCCCTGTCCCCTATTCAGTCCACGTGTCCGTTTCAACAGCTTCTCAGTACGTTACTTACCTTTATATACATTCAACCTACAGATTTATATATTCATAGATTATTTTGTAATTACTTAACATACTGCATTATTTTAAGTTGTTAATATAATACTAAGTTGTAAACAAGAACCCCTTGAAGAACCTGCCTCTCTACGACACAGTTTTTGACTAAAGTAAGAGGCAGTGCTATTTTTAAAATGTAACATATTGTTTGTTTATAATAAATTTATCTTAATCTTTATTTATCCAAATAACAACCATTAAACATCACAACAACAAACATTCTACAAATTACAATACAACTTTTAAGAAACATTACACGTAATTATTCAATCCCGGACCAAACGTAAACCACAAAATCTACGCACCAGGGCAATTTGAACGCCAGTATTTTTGCAAAATGCCCTAATGGTCGCATGCACGAGCTGCGAGCGCAAATTGATAGGTGTGTGCAAACGTATGGCGAGAGCTAAGTGGGCGCTTCTTGTGTTGAACGATTGTAGGCCACCCGGGGTTACTAGAGACTTTAAAAGAGTATAGAATAAAAAACAAACAGTTTTGATAAAAAACAGTTTTTAATAAAAACAATCCTAATTGGGAACCACCTCCTTGTTTTTAAGTCGGTTAAAATGTAAAAATAGCATATCATACCCTAGTGTGTTTAATAAGAGATCACATATAGCAATGAAAAGATTCGACGTCATTATTATGAGACTTGCATAAAGTATAAAAAAAAGTTAAATCCTTAACAGCCTTAATAAGTTTAGAGCACAAAAATCAAAAACAAAATAAGTGTCAAAATTCAAAGGTAAAAAAAAAACTCAAAGAAATCAAGTCTAAACAATTTAGATATCAGCTTCCTTTAAAAAGGGTCCCCGTGACCGTCAAAATTCAAACCTGTCAAGTCAAAAGCGTAACATCGTAACATAGCGGAGTCATTGCGATGGCTTTATGCTAATTGACTCGTTTCAATATCTGACGGTAGCATTTCCTGGTACCTCCGTACTTAAAGATACCATTTATAAAGTTTTCTGTATCTTTACTTTTAATCTGGGTTGTTAAAAAGATATAAAACGTTCATAAAGTTATTATTTGTGTGGATATGAAAATATTGTTTTTCAAATAAGTAACTTAGGTATTCAAGTAATAACTTTAAGTAATTCTTCGAATCGAAGACTTAATAAAAAATATGTTTTAATATTTTTTTGCAAATGTCTGCTTCAATATAACTTTTATTGCAACAACTACTTACAGTTAAAAGTTACTTACAGCAAAAATGCTTTTATGTTTTTCCACTTTTTCATCCGAAATAAAACCTCTAATCAGAACCTTTCCGCCATTAATGTTTTAATTAATCGGCCATTTTCTTTATATGTTTGTATCCGTGACTGAAATACTGTTTCTAATCGAATGTACTGTAATGATACTCCGTGATGTAATTTACCAAAGGATTGAGTTATTTGTAGTCCTAGTATGAGAGTTTTATAGGGTTGCTTCTTAAGAGAAGTAATTTACTACATACTCATTTATTTACTTTATTAATACACGCTTGCTTGCTTATTAAGTAAAAAATCATATCGAGTAACCTGAAACTAGTTTTAGTTTCGTATTAAAATCAGCATTTTTGATATAAATTGATCACGGTCAACTTATCAATTGAAATTTTAACTGCGACAAAAACTGGGTATATCAGGTTTTTTTTAATTTATTACCCTTACAATTAGGTACATTTGCGACTTGTCATACATTGTTTTATTTACGAAAACGTTTTTTATCCTTAATTTACTAACCTACGTAAAGAGTGAACCCTACAAAGGCGGCCTTTTTGGAGGTTCTAATGTGATTTTGATAATGTGGAGAGTGTAGTGGGAACTACCGTTAGAAGATTGGAGGGACCTCGATTAAGATGTTTGTTACGGAACTTATATTCTCTGCATCTTATTTAGAGAGCGAGCGAAGCGAGAGTACTATTATGGTTGCCTAGAAGAGATTGATCTTAGCTATAAGGATTCCTAATAGTTTAGTTCAATGTTGGATAAAAAATACTTAGGTACTTCTCTGAAAGTTTGACAGTTGTAAACGAATGTGCCACACTTAATCAATTCATACTTAGAAAGCTTTAAATAATAAGACAAATTCACCATCTAAATTTCAAGTATTTAATTTAGTACATGTTTTAAAATATCAAATAAAAGTAAATTTAAAGTTATTTGTTTATTTGAGCAACCTTATTGTTAATTTACATGATTTCGTCTTTTGCTTTAGTTGGAACTGTGTGGAAATACATTTCAATTTCTAAGTAACAGAAATCACAAAATTAAATTTCCCCATAAACATTTCTTCCATTGTTATTCAAGTTACTGTAATCAGTAACAGAAATAGATTTTGTTTGAATCATGATCCAAATCCCGCGCTTTGCTTAATAAAACGATACAAATCTTATTTATGGGCCTTTCAACGACATCTCGGAACATAATAATGTTGATAATCTTTATCAGAGTGAAAGGTTTGACTACGGTAACGTACTGGTCTGCTAGCATAGAGGCGATTCTGTAAGTGAATCAGTTTATTCAGTGGCTAGTACATGCTAGTGACTTTAAAATGAATTGAGACTTCTGTATCAATCTTGAGACACCATATTATTAGAATATCTATACTAATATTATAAAGCTGAAGAGTTTGTTTGTTTGTTTGATTGAACTCGCTAATCTCAGGAACTACTGGTGCGAATTGAAAAATTATTTTTGTGTTGAATAGACCATTTATCGAAGAAGGCTTTAGACTAGATTACATCACGCTGCAACAACTAGGAGCAAAGAAACAATGGAAAATCTGGAAAAAATATTCATCTTTGAGGGCTTCCGTTGCGTGAGCTGCGAAAACGGTTCAAGTCGTGGGTAACAGCTATAATTTATAAAACTGAAGAGGTAGTTTGCCAAAATAAATACGATGCCCAAAACAACTATTCCACGCAGATGAAGTCGCGCGCACAGCTAGTAAAAAATAACACTACTATGTCGCTTTGATGCAATGTGTACAAAAAACAAACCGACAACAAAGTTTGAGCTATTTTTTGCTCTTTATTGCTCTAAGACTGAACTAATTGTGATTGGTAGAAAGTTTGGTAGATACACGTTGTAAGTGAAGTTTATTATACTAGATCTCTAAATAAAGCACTACAAGTAATAAAAATATGACCTAAGTTACTATTTCAGCTACTCTACTTCAATCTGTTTCTAGTTTAAATTACTGGCTAACTATAATCTTGTGTCTCATAAACTTCGACTAGCGATAATCAAATTAAGAGTCATGCTGTCGTGATGCACTTTTTTCTTATACAAATTACCTTATTATTCCTCCAGGGACGGTCTGGGACGTACTTAGGAAGAAAAAGTTGGGTAAAAGTATTATAATCCATTTTAAAAAATATAACTTCGTGTGAGAGTGGCCAACTTTGAGAGTTTTCGAACCCCTTCAAGGGCCTCTGAAAAATGCTATGCATTTTATAAAACGTAGTTGTAGTTTTTATTGACTTAAATACAAAATTACAAAGACAACTAAGCAAGTAATTTATATATGAACGCTAATTGAACGACGCAAACAACAGTGAGAGCCAAAAAACATTTAAGTTTGATATCTTTTCAAAACCCAGATTATGTTTTCAATTATGAGTATACAAAGAGTGATAAAATTAATAGTTATACAAGTATGTGCTATTTTTAAAGCTTGATGGACTTAAAAAAAATTAGTTTGTCGTGCAGTAATATAAAAAATTGGTTTGTCGTGCGGTAATATAAAAAATTGGTTTGTCGTGCGGTAATATCAGTTTTGGCTCAGTATTTTCTTCTTCTTTTAAACTACTGCCCCTAATTATCCCTCTAAATCCGTCCCTCACCCGTGGGTGTAAGTTTGTCGCTCTCCCAGTTTTTGGTCGTTCTGAATTGATGAAGGTTTTTTTGTCCCATATTGTAGGGTAATGCCTCCATGTCTTTATCACGGCTAATGATCTCAGATTAACATGTCGGGCTCTTCTGATGATGGTGCTTTGATGACGACGGAATGGTGATTAGATGCAAGTGACTTTTCTTGTGAGTGTTGTCGTCTTTTTGGAGACTGGAGGCTTTGTTTTTAAAATGAGTGAGTCATTTATTAAAAAAAAAATATTGATGATTTCAATTGGAAGTCTTCTAATTGACAGTATTTTTATTCTACGTAAATGTCTTTCCCTTCAGTGCATTAGTTCAGTAATGAGCTGGATCTTCGAATGTTTTACATCTGTAAAATTTGATTCTGATTGATCTGTTGATTTGTCGAAGTCATACCTTAACTCGTGGCGAGACTCTTATTTGTATATTACACATAAATTAATTACTGTTTAAGAAATAAAATACAATTATAAATAAAATATAATTATATTCTTAGCTTCATTAATGCAAGTATCATTATCTCTTTAACATATTGTAATACAAAAGTATCTACATACAATTACCACGTTACATTTGAAACCAAAGCCCTCTCACATCCGTACCGCTTCAAATGAATTCCACAGATATGCCTCGTCATTCCTGTTTATTTCCTAATGACGTACAAATACCACCTCAATTAATTTAATATTTCCACCGAAAAACGTCAATTAAACTATCATTAAAATTCCACCTTAAAATCTCACTCAAGTATACTTAAACATTCGACTGGTCGAATGTTACCAGTAAATTGAAAAAGAAATGAAACAATTCGAACGCGAGACCGCGAAACGAGTCCTAACGAACTAAATCCTTTTTGGTCCTTTTTCTACGCTGGCAAGACAGCATGTCGGCACACGAGAGTAGCTTAAGGCGATTTGGGCGTTGGGTATTTTTTTATGCTGGCAAGAGCTTGTTCTTACGGGTAATGGCTTCATTATTAAGCTTGGAATCTCGGCAGAGCTTGGGTGAGGCAAAAACTGGCTTCTTGCAAGTACACGGTCTGTAAAGGCAGTATGGTTGATTAGTGGCTTTCGCAAACTGTGGACGACTATATGTAAATGTAAATCTACGGTGATGAATCTTGCATGAATGATGAAATCTTCAGTCATTTAGCCGTCTATCTGTAGTGTCTTGACTTACGCTACTGGTTTCGATTTGAAAGTTTGTTTCTTAAGGGTTAGCTAGGAATATGGTTTGATTGTTTGTTTTTATGATTGTGCTTGATTGAATAGTTACCTGCAGTGTTGTATAGTTAATAACACTGGTCTAAAATATTGTAAATTGCACTTCTGATACCTATCTTTTCTGTAATCGAAACTAAACATGATTCCCAAAAGCTGTGCAGTAATAATAATGCTCAATTGAGAATTTTAGAGTTCGCGCAAGAAAACTTTAGAGTTCTCGACAATATTGATGGCAGCACTCTGCTATATACGATCAAAATCAAGATAAAATGGCTTAGATTTTTAGTTCCAATTTTATCCGTTGTCAAAGTTACTTTGTGGGAAGCCAACAGTAATCGTTTCTGAGTTATTTGTGTTATTATGCAATTATGTACTCGGTTTCTGAGTTTTTTCACGTGTTCAGTTGTTTCCGTTGCAATTTTGGTGTTGCCATGATCGTTTGGAATTCCAGTGGCTTTTAAACCAACTGATGGGTTTGTGATTAATTTTGCAATCTTTACAATGTAGAAGTTTTATATTGATGTAGTAATAATGTCAGATTTCTCACTTTGGGTTAAGTAAACTTCATTCCAAACGGATCAGTACTTTATAATGATTTTTTTGATAGAAAGTAATAACTCACTAAAAAGATTAGAATAAAACTCTATTTACGATATGTACGTGGTTTTGTTTTTATAGTGCAACGATTCATCGACGATTTTATTTTGTTGAGTAATTTTAAAGTAAAAAAAATGTTTGATAATTATTTGATCGATTAATTTTGCGATTAAAACACTTAAACTGGTACCAAAGGATCTTAATTACACAAATTTAACATTTTGGTAAAACATCGATGTTTAAAAACACAAGACATCTTATTTAGCCAAAATGGCGTCGTCCCCATTAGGCTGCAATTTTCCATTTTCAAAATTAAGCGATACATTTCGTTTCGCCTTGTAATTAACAATGCCGTTTGCGTTTCGATAATGCTACACTGATTTTTTTAATGCCGCAGAGTTTTCGAGAAATCATATAATTAGCTGGGCAATATTTGCGATTACTTTATTAGGGATGCGCGCGCATGCATAATGTATGATTTTGCGATTTCTCCTGTTACTTTAATTGTTTTTTGAAATGATGATATGTTTGGTCAGAATTTGCGTATTGCTTTTGTTTTTGTAACGTTTACCTTGTTTGTTACTAGTGAACGTCAGCGGCTTCACTCGCGTTATTTTGAGATAAAAAGTGTGATTACTTACCGTCAAATAACGTGCGGGCTTGTTTAGAAAGATCTAAAATAAGAAATAAATAAAAAGGTTATAAAGTTACACAGATTTACATTAATATCAAACTGAGTAAAATATATCAGAGACCAAGACACCGAATTCAGAGCTTGCCACATGAAAAATAGCAACACATTATTCCTTTCACAGAGCGATTTCTTCCACAGATAACAAATAAGTCCAACAATAAAGTACTCTCGCCGAACAAAAACAACATTAATCTGAACACAGAACTTTTTTCTTTTTTTGTATATGGCAATGGGCTTGCGTTTGTTTTTTATTTATTTTTTTATATGGCAATGGGATCGCGTTTATCTCTATTCAGCCATTGAAGATGTGTAATAAATATGGCGGGCACACGTTCGCAATTGAATCGTATACTACTTAATAATCGCAAGTATGCTTGAGCATAGTGCTGTATGCAGTAAGGGGTATCGGAAATGCTGAAAAAAATTATCAACTATGACTACAAAAAACCTTTTCATTACAAATAAATTGACAATTTGATCTAAAATTTTAATGATGATAAATATTGTGATTTTTTAATTAAATATTGAACAGTAAACTACGCACATCTAGCTTGCTTATAGATTCTCTCCAATTTGTTATAAATGATAAGAAATTTAAATAAATACTTTAAAATAATCAAACATAAATTGAGTTGCCAACTTTAAAGCAATCTATTGATAAACATTTGAATAAAATAATATACCTCTTATTAACGAGAGTGAAGTTTACTTTTGCCCGTACCTGAGGTACCGTGTCCTTTTGTATGAAGATTGTATATTGTGGCAACACTGATGCCTGTACGTGTGGCCAGAGCTTTAATTTTATCGATAATCGTACCTTACACAAATATAGTGTAAGCTCGGCTTTAGGCAAAGTCAAGCAATTGTATCTTATTAGTTTTAAAGTCTGAAGAAAACATCTAGGTAAGAACAGACAGGGATTATTGGCGTAATAGGGGAGGAGGCTTATGCCCTGCAGTTTTATTGAGCCGATGATGATGATGATATTTCTGGTTATGAAGTTTATTTTTTGATTAACGAATCTTATTCAAGGCTGTTTCCTTAATTGTAAGCAATGACTACTTTTAAATTAAAAGTATATAGTATAAAAATATTTACCTATTGCGTCTGCAGCTAGAATAAATGTTACATAAAAATAAATTTGTTTCAGCTCATCCTTAGTCTTGAATTGCAAAACCCATCGTCTCACTGAACAGCGTTAAAAAGCATGGCCCAGTATTTTTAAAAACAATAATATCTAAGTACATACATGTCAAACAAATTTTGACATATTATAAACGGCGCTGTTGCACTTACAATTAAAAAAAACACTCAAAAATCTATCGATAAAAAATATTCCTCCCAAATTCCCATCACTATAAAAATCTTATAAAATAGACAGGTGCGGTTATGAAACCCAATAGCTTGATTAAGCATCGATTGTTAGTCTTTCTTTTAATCATGTCACTATTATGATGAATCGATCGTAATTACTGGTTCCATACATATCTGATAGAAACCGGAATTCTAACGATGACTGGGTGTAAAAATGCTTTGTGATTATGAGGTTTTTTTACTATATGTGTTTGATGTAGAATGTTTTGAGAGAGTATGAAAAATTTTTGCCTAGCTAAACTGTTTTTGTAAATAGGTATAAATGTTTGATATAGGATATAATTGTGAAAGTAAGAAAAAATCTTGTTTAACTAATAGTTCGAGTACTAGCGGAAAAACGCAAATAATTCGTCTTATGTAAGTTCTGTACATAAAAAAGTTTATGTGTAACTCTACATACATAGGTATAACGTATTTCCATGAAAGTTAAAAAAACATAATATGAACTGATATTAACCGACTTCAAAAAAGGAAGGGGTTTCTCAATTATTTTTATATTTATGGTTCTTGACGTTTATTTTGTTTGTTACCTTACAAAAACTTTAGTTCATAAACAAGTTAATGATTTACTATTTTAAGGGTACTGTTCCCAAATGCAAAATCTAAGCTTCTACAGGCACGCAAAATTGTAGATTCGGGGCACAACACTACTCCGTATTCGATCACGCGTCGATTTCGCAGCGGTGTCAACATAGAATCGATTCACTCGATTACACGTAGATAATCGAGTCCGCCTCGTGTGGTCCCGATCGTATCGATAGTCGATACGCGCGAATAAGCTGTTAGTTGACAAGTAGTGTTGTAATATTTTAGCTAAAACCAAATCGAAATACTTTAATTGCGAGTAAGTTGTAGACTCATATGGTGGGTACATACATACAATTAAAACATTTAAAACAGAAATTACAAGAATAGTGTTCCGATCGCCTTTGTGGTATCGGAATAGGAATATGTCTATTAAAGTACCTGCTATTTGATTAAATATATTTGTAGAGTATTCGTTCAATTGTAGCATGTTTATCAAAACTGAAATGATTAGAAGATAATATTTCAAGACGATTGGATAATATTTAACAATTCTCTGCATACTTAGTCTGACCAAACTCAATATTCAAATTATACACAAACAGCAAACAAATCCTTGATAATTTGATGGATGGATTGAAGTTACTAGGATGCAAGCATATGCCTACATAAAATTAGATATACACTCTTAAGTTTCTCAACACGCTACAATTCACAATTTCACACACTGGACAGAAAGTCGATAATTTCGCAACTAATCAGGACCTGTGTCACATCACTAGCGTGTCGATAATATCGAGAGCACGCGTCACTACACCACTTGACGGCGCCGTGTTGCTATTTCTTACCTATTTGTTGTAGGTACTGATGTGTTTTAATAGAATAGAATATCACGTTAATTTACACCAAAATACAGAAATTACACAATAGAAAATATAAATAAATATAAGTGATGCACATTGGGCGGCCTTATCGCCTTAGGCGATTTCTTCCAGGCAACCTTTTGGACGGACATTACTTAGGACTAGGACTGTAAACAGGCGATTAATATGTACTAGTAGACACTAGCGGTTTCACCCGCGTTTAGTAGGGAAAAATATAACCTTCGCGCTCGCGACTCTTTTTGGTAAAACTACAAAACTTGTGCAGTTGGTTTATTAGAAGCGTTTATTTTTGTTAAATATACAATTTATGACTTAATATTTATTAGTTTTTGCACAGTTTGTACAACAATGTACCGGGCAACTTTTTTTTTTAACTTCAACGGCTTTGCACTAGGCCATAGCACAATAACGAAAATTAAAAATTTTGAGATCATCCTCCGATCCCAAGCAAACGGAATTATCAAAATTTTAAAGTACTTTTTTTGTATATAATAACATTACCTTGTGATTAATAAGTTCATAATTACACCGTACAGATATTAATTACAATTTAATAACTCGTGAATCTTGATAACTTATTCAGCGAAAATATTCAATAGCTACTCTTACCTCCTGATAAAAGAAGATTTTTCTTCATCACTATTCATACGTCATTTTGGAATAAAATTTTTCAAGGGATTTTCATGTTTTCATCTCGTACAAAAAATATACCAGTTTTTAAGCTAAAATAGTAAATAGTGAAATATGCTACGACTTATCGCTACGTTTGCTACGATAGTCTACGAAAATTTCGGCTCTTCAAATTTGGCGTAGCCATTTATTAGATACTAGTGGGTGCTCGCGGCTTCGCACGCATTAGGAAGTAAAACTTGCATCCCCTATTTCACCCCTTTAAAAGTGGCATTTTCAAAAATCCTTTCTTAGCGTACGCTTACATACGTCATAACGTCTACCTTCATTCTACATTTCAGCTCGATCCGTCCAGTGGTTTGGTCTGTGCGTTGATAGATCACTATATCTGTCAGTCAGTCAGTCAATCAGTCAGTCACCTTTAAGTTTTATATATATATATATATATATATATAGACTAGGTCTATCATTGCATTGTAAAGAGCTAAACAAACATATATTTTATCTTTTGTTTACTTGATGCTGTTATACGTTTAACAAGATTTTGATTTCTTGAGACGACTAGTAGAGCGACTGAATGTAATAATCATACAAATTATCGAATGTACAGACCCTTATTTTAAAAAAAAGGTTACAATATAATTATAATGTTCATGGATAATGATGTAAGGGAAGTAGCGTTTCCATTACAGTTTTACTAGGCGTATACAACAAAAAAAAAATGCCAGTTGACCTCCAAACTTCAATATGAAGATGGCACCGCTGATGATGATGATTCAATAAAATATCTTAACCATTTATAATTACCTAATTCCACAAATAAACATTTAACCGTTTTACAGATAAAGTCTTAAAATCTTTTACTGTATATTTCTCAGTATATCAGACAAGATACTCGTACTAATTAAAACTCTTCCCTTTTATATCTATTTAAACGCCTCTATCGTCGCCACAGGCGTTGTATCTCAAGTCTAGATGCCTAGATAGTTGGTACCTAGATCTTAATCAGGAGATGTATTAGCAGGGCTAAGGCTGGTGTGCAAGTTATGAGAGAATTTCTAGATATTTTTGTGATTTTCCTTTTTATTAGCGTTTAAAAAGATCTAGGTCCTTGATTGTGTTGAATGTAGTTATTTTGTTAAACTCATATAATGTAGATAGATAGATAGATAAATTCCTTATTAAAACACCACATATAAAAATCAATACAAAAAACATAGAAATTAAAATTAGCGTCTTAATTGGCGGCCTTATCGCTAAGAGCGATCTCTTCCAGGCAACCAATCTGGCAGGTATATAATCTACATATATAATGTACGCATTTATGAATCGTTTGCTTCACTATTTGTTCTTCATACTCAGTTGGATTAAAAAAATAACCTTTGAAACATATTTACAAGTCATAATTCGAAAAAAAATCCTTCTATTTTTTTTTTAGTTAAACTTATTATTGAACAAAGCTTTATTACTTATTTATAGTATCTACTTCTTCTTCTTTCTTGTCACATTGATTTTGTGGCACCTAGAGGAGGATGGACCCAGCAGTATATTATATCAAAGGCTGGAGATAATGATGATCTTGTTTATTATTTCCTATTATATTATTATTTGTCATCAAATGAAGTAATTAACGTGTTAAAATAAATATCTATTAACCACCTTACACCACACCCTATCCGTAGGGCTGTGTACACACATATAAAGCTTTCTGGTGGCATTTAATTAACCCTTACAAGATTTATCGCGTACACTTGCGCGTGCGCTGGACTTAGGGCTACCACCAAATGATTATTTTCAATTTTTTTTTTCAAAGAACCGACGTGTTAATCCGTTGTGTGATCCACATGCATAACACATTTTTGAGCCATTTTTTTTTAAGATTGAACCTGAAGAAGTAAACATCATACACATACATAAATACACTCACAAACTTTAACTTTCAATCCCTTAAATAAAAATGCAAGTAGTAGATAAAATCTAGATCTTTCTTATGCTGGTTCAGTTTATTAATTTATGCGTCAATTTCATACTCAAGAACCCTTCATGACAACCCTACTTGATTTTGATATAGTACTCGACGTATGACCCGAATCGGCCATTTCTTAAAATCGATTCACTTTTTAGGTTAATCGAAATATAGAGATTAAAAACGTTTTAATTGCAATATTTCAATAGTGTCGGGAAATAAAATATCGATGTTATTCGTTAACTAATTTATCGATTATATTAGTGTCGAGGGCGAATGAGTAATCGATTGTTCATAAAAAGAATTTAGTGGTATCAGTAATTGAACGTTAATTGACATTCTTTTGACAGAATAATTCATCATAGATTAATGGCGAACTAAAGCTACGTACTTACGATATTTATAGGATTTGGTTTAAACCATTTCTTTTTTCCGTTTAATTTTTTTTTAGTCTAATCGACTCTACGTACGTTTCCTTCTCAGAATAAAGTTTTATTAGACGTTTAGTAGGTACTTAAACTCTCCATCTTCTTTTAGACAAATAATAATATGCAACACTACTACTTACCGATGTATAACCTTTAACCTAACTAAAACTAACAAGTTCTGTTCTATGACTTCTAGAAAAAATCTTGTAAATTTCCATTACTTACCTACTCATTGAAATTTAAACTGATAAACTTTTTTTCTGCATATCAGGCAAAAAATTTAAAAACCTATTTCCCGTCTTCACCTTCACAAAAAAACCCAAATCCTAACAAATAATATCCGTCAAAAATCACTCCTCAAAAGGCAAACGGCTTTATAAAGGCAGTCGCGTTAAGGCGGGCCTACACGACTGATAATTAAAGAGGCCACATGATAAATAACCGCCTGGCCGTGTTTTTACCGCAGATGTCATTATCTTGGTTCGACTCTATCAGACGTTGGACAAGTCGGAATGGATTGGTCGAGAGATGTTGAAACCACTATGGTATAAAAAAAAACATGGTAGAGAAGATGGTTTAGAGCTGTTGAAACAACTAAGTCAGGGATTAATGATCAAGCCAGTAAAATTGTATCTGCTGAGTTAAAAATAACATGAACAAACATAAGGTGCCTAAGACCTAAAAAAAGGTTTTGTTATATGGTTCAGATAGCGGTTGAAACCAATGTGACATTGAAAGGTGCCTGGAAAATAATGAAAATAACCTTTTTTGAGAAAAGAAAGAACACTGAGAAAAAATAAATAAAATTAAAATTGAAACAACAATTGAAAATAACAACAAATTAAAGTAAATACTCTCTGACAGCTGACGTCTTATCTGTCACTTTTGATATAAAATGTGATAATTGAAAGGTTGATACGATAGCTCACGCATTAATTGTAATTTTATCTGTTTGTATGTCTCCTGAGTCGGTAATTGACTTTAATGTGCATTTGCAGAAGATTACAATATACATTCATTTGTAAGTGTTTTATTCATATACATTACATTTGTTATCTTAAAGGTTTCTTTAATAGTGTTGTGGTGCAAGTTGCCATTTTAATATCTACATTTTGTTTGTGCTTTGAGTTTATTCTGTGACGTAATTATAACTTCATACATAATATATTCATACAATTATTACAAGGAGAATACGTGACATTACATTCAGTGGGTGCCTAAGAGAGATCACTTAGGTGATCAGAACTCCCAATGTACAGGTTAAAATGATATACATTAGTGTACCCTTATTCTTGCAAATAGGATTTTTTATTATACTACTAGTGGATGCCCGCAGCTTCGCACGCATTATTTTGAGATAAAAAGTAGCCTATGACACTTCTAAGACCTCATATTACCTACATACCAATAATCATGATGATCCGTTTAGCCGTTTTTGCGTGATGACCGTTTAAATTTACAGATAAACAGACAAAACTGCGGAAACATGTTCTGTTATGGACTTTAAGTATACCCAAACAATTTCTTTTTCCAATATCTTCTATGTTCAGATATTTAACCCTGTTCAGCTTTAATATATGTATAGATTAAAAAATATTTTGATTTATTGAATCCCTTTGCAAAAAAATATATTTGAACAATTTAGGTTTAATAATTAAAAAATATTATAAAGATTAACTCATAACTAGTGGTGGTTACAACATCTCTTAAAACAATCGATGGCAGTGACAGCGTAGCGCATGAATAATCGAAAGGACCGAGATGATGAGTGCGTGTGAGAGGTTTTTTGTCGTGACCACGGCCGAGTACAACACTAGTCGATACGGACGTAGGGATGGGGCCTGGAACATCGATGTCGAGTATCGATAAATGTTGATTTACGAATGATTTTTTTTTAAAACACGAAATAGGATTACGTTTGACTATAGCCTGCCTGATGTTAAGCACCACTATAGTCTAAGATGTAGCACGCCTAGAAGAAACCTTTTAACTCTAGATTTGAAGACCCCTGGGTTTTAATTTAATTTATGATGGTGCAAAGAGTTTAGATCCGATTTAAAAGTAAACTTATGATTAAAAATCTTTTGGTTTCCGTTTATTCGTAATTCGTACTTTAGTATCAGACATTATTATAAACCGAAAATATCAAATGTTAGTCCGTCAGTCTAATATTGTATTTTTTTTGTTTCATTGTATAAAATGTGTTGTTTTTTTCTTTACAGATATGTACTGCGTTAGAAACTGAGCTACTTAACATGTGGTAAGAATGAAGTTTTTCACAATATTGTTCATCAAAAATTACTAAATAGAAAACTTATTATAAGACACCATAACATATTAAATTACGGGAAAGAAGCACAAAATAACAAATTTGGCGTTTTCGTAGCAGTTTGTTTACCAACAAAAAGCCGTTATTTTACATTATTCTATGTATAAATTTCAACTTAAGTTCAGTTTATAAATAACCACAAACATAACCTTTACCTACTGAACCAGTTAATTTCTCTAAACGTTAACAAAACTCGACATTGAACGTAAAACTTATAATTTTCAGTAATTTTATTACAATTTAACAAGTCAGCTGTCACTTCGGCAGTGAATCATCATCATTAATTTAGTAAATAGCTTGTTTTTTAACCGGTTGTAAAAAATGTGCGGCTGGTAGGGTTAAAAATAAAAAAAGTTATAAAGATAGTTAGTTATATTCGTTACGGACTGACACCTGCTGAAATTTTTTGGAAGTATGGCTTTTATGTGTTAATATATGGATTAGTTGGGACATTTTAAGGGTCTTCTGTGTGTTAGCAGCTTTTTTAGGTTACTGATGATTATTTATTTTATTTAACACATTTTTAATGAATAAATATGTCCTAACATGTAAAAATAGTGATTTAAATTACGCATAAGTGCATTAAATCCCCATAGAATAATAATCGAATCTATACCCCGACCTAAAAGTGTAGAAATTGAACTAAAGATAACTTTAATTTTGTGATCACAACAGTTTAATCGCCAGGAATTGAAGAAATAAATTGAACATGTACTACAAGTGGCGCCCCCACATTTTCTACACTTTTTGATTGAGGTATAGTGACTTTTTTAATAAAACATGATTTTATTCATGAATCATAAATATTACTGTTTTTTATTAGTCTCTTTTAGGTAAGCCTACAACATCTGAGGATTCAGTACACTTAACATCGCCTAGTCTTCAATTATACGAACTTATGAACTTATTAAAAAAAAACTAATTTAAATACCCTTACCAACCAATCTCAAAACAAAAAAAAAACATAAATCTTACTCAAACACTTGAACCCGATTTCCCTCCAATAATCCAATAAAATATTTCAGTCGCCCAAACGGTCCCGAGGTGATAAAAAGTGGTAAATTATTCGAAAAGCACAATAAGTGGCTCTGCGCGGGCGCAGCTTTATTCTGATTCTTAGAAACGGTTCTAGGGACAGCATACCGGTGTCGGAGCTACCTGATGAGATAGTCGAGGGAAAGAGAGAGATGTTTCTTGTGTGGAGGTGATTTCTTACTCGTGACGACGACAGTGTTTTCAAATGAATACCAAAAGTAGATATGATTTTGGTATTCGAACAAGAAAATGATCGGGTTTATTTTATTTGAATCATATTTTTTTTTCATAATTATATTTTAATGCAATTTTAGTGTGTATTTTAAGTCCTTGAAGTACATTGTAATCTCATTATATATTCATAAAGTAGCTTCACGGGTAAAACTAGTCTAAATCATTTTATCTACACTAATGTTGTAACATTCTACTTATGTTTCCAATACTTGACTTATAATTACTACTGTTATAGCGCAGACAACAAAACACTCAATTTAAGCAATTTCACATGATGGTATAATATCCACATCGATATCGTAATATCTCATTATCAATCAGGTTGGTCGCGTTTTATTGATGCGCGCAATGCGCTCGCATTGGTTAGATTTTAATGGCGGCAAAATCACTGTGACAATACACGTACGCGTGAATTTAATTTAATAAATTAAAAGTTAAAAATGGATAGCGAATTAGTGAAGATAAAGTAGTGTATGCAACTGCATATAACACGGGTATTAAAACACGAGTGTGAGTTTATGAAACGAGCGCAGCGAGTTTCATAATAGTAACGAGTGCTCAATATAATATGACAGTTGCATAAACTACTATTATAATACCAATCGAATACTAATAAAATGTCTCACGAAAGTTTTAATATTATAATAAAGGGTACTTGTATAACTGAATGGTTTTAAAAGAACTATTAGTGGACGCCCGCGGCTTCGCTCGAATTATTTCAACATAAAAAGTAGCCTATGACACTCCCAAGACTTCATTCTACCTACATACCAAAACTCATGATGATCCGTTCAGTCGTTTTTGCGTGATGAGCGTTAAATAAACACACAAACAGAGACAGTTAAACAGACAACCATTTTATAAATTGTTGGAACGTGAACGTGCTATCAATTCTAAGTATGTATCTCCAAGCTATTTTTTAAATATATTCAATGTTTAGACTTTCGACCCTCTTCAGCTATATTATATGTATAAAGACATACCTAACATGGTCAAGTGAAAAACGCACGCACTGTAGTCTTAAAAATTGTTTTAGTAACTTTGGTATCGAAAGGTGTCTTAGAGGCCTCTAACGTAAAATAAACAGACAAACAATAACAAACTAAAATCAACCAAATCAATACCCAAGCTACAGCAACAGCAAATTTAATTAAGGCCCTATTTAACCACAACACTAAACATTGTTTAAAAATCCCAGCCCAGGGCCTGTTTAACCAAAAAGTCGACATAAAGCTCGGTTTAATTTAGTAAACAGACCAATAAAGAGCTCGCGCGTGACTTAGTGCAGTTAAATGCGAGTGTACAATGTAGGCGCAACTTAAATAAACTTAACGTAGAGTGGCCTGAACCGGTTTACATACAAACTGATTTATAGGACTCTTTTTTTTACACGGCCAACGGCCAACAATTGACCAACGTTTGACTACAGCCTGCCTGATGTTAAGCACCACTGTAGACTAAGATGTTGCACGACGAAAAATAAATGAAGAGGAAAAAGAGTGAAGAGTTTAGTTAGCGTTTGCTTAGTGTGGGGCTAGATGGCACTGTTTGCAATGTCCCGGAATACTTATTTATTTAGTGTTCAATTTATTACTTAATCTGTGGATAATATAGCAATAATCTGAGATTCTGTCAAACAATCACGCAGTAAACGTTTTATGGTTTTGTAGGTAGTTACTGTAAACAACATTTTCTTTAAAACGGTATGTTTTGGTAAAAAATATGAAATTTACTTAGTCGGTTATTAGTTGCGAGTTTTCAGTATAGGTACTAAATTTTAAGTCTTGCATGTCATGAACCATTTATTTAAAAAAAAAGCCTCCGTGTGGGTCTGAAGTAAAATTGTAGGTCTCGGCTAGTAGTCATAGAACGGCAGTCGCTAAGCCATGTCAGAGGCCTCTAGGGCGGTTTGAGAACTATGACGCCAGAGTTGGCCACTCTCATAAAAAATACTTTATTTATTCATACAAAAGTTTGTATGAAGTACGTTCAGGTTACTTCACCGTAAGTGAAACTGTAAGGAGAAACAATGAAATAATGTGTTTATTTTTTTATTTGTTGCGGATTCAGAAATATGAGGGTTTGTTTCTTGTAATGGCATGGAGTTATTTTTGTCGCCTGTTTCAATTGAAAAGTAAATTTGTAGAGCTCAAGTTACTTACATAAACTGTAAGTCAAATCCAAATCATTACAGGCTGGAGTTATGAAATAGATAATAAATTAGCATTAGTTTAAATATTCTCCAGCTATCATAAAGGCGAGAATTGATGATAAGATCGTATCGTATCGTTCCTTGGTCATGCTCAAATAGTTCAAATACTTTATACAATTTTGATGAAATTTGGAGTAAAGGTATATTAGAACCCGGATTGATACATATTCTATCCCAAATTAACGCGGGTAACGCTGTAGGGAACTGTTAGTTTTGCACATAGGTTTAAAACTCTGAAAAACTTTTTACACTACAATCGTTAAGCCATGTCAGAGGCCCTTAGGGCGGTTTGAAACTCTGACACCAGAGTTGGCCACTCTCATACTCACTTACTTACTCGTATCAATTGCGGTCAGTTTACACGGCTAGTTAAAGCCTGGATAAAAACTAGTGAATGTTAACCGCAACTTAAGTATGCGCACGTAACCGGGCGTTAGCGTGATCGGCGGTTAGTGAAACATGACTCGATGGTGGAATTATTGTGAAATTAAGAAATTATATTTATACTTCTTTTTATTATTTTCATATGCTTTGCTTATGCTATTTTTACCTTTTTAAGCAAGAAAGAATCACGTTGAATCATTGAGATGCTCAGGAATGAGGCATAGGTTAAAAGGCCTAAATAAGGACGAGTTACGATATATTTTTATAAATAATTGATTATTTCCTTTTAATTAATGTAAAATTGGGGAATAATATATCACTTTTGGAAATCAATAAAACAAACAATAACATTATTTTTTAACAATTTTTTTTTAAACCTAAAAGTAAATAATAATAATAGAGCTTTATTAGATAGCCTTATCGCTATAAAATTGACCACGATTAGGTCCAACATTATCTTACATACTGTTTTGTATTTCTAACAAATATAACCTAAGTATATTTTATAATCTAAGTATATTTTTCTGTTTTGTATAATGGTGTACATTAAAGTTCTATTCTATTCTATAACCACCCAGACTGTGACGCAGGCATGCGCCAAAATTTACTGTTCTATGTACTTATAATACTTATAATCTAGTATTTATTATTCATCTAAACACCTATGGGGTTACTTTAATACATGATGGTATAAATAATACTTCAATGGTAAAGTTACTTTTTTGTGGTTTGTTTTAGCAAGCGTAAGAGCTTGTGAAGTAAAATACTGTACTTTACTCTGTTATTATTTTTCAAGCAATATTTTATACAATAAATACTGGTTATACAGCAAAACCCAAACCAAACTTTATTTGATAACACTGAAGCGCGTCATATTTAATATCGTGTTAATAATTACAATCAGATAAACATTTTTATTCATAATTTGTCAGATTTATATATGTCTCATTACAATACACTTTTATTACAACTAATCTATACTAATATTATAAAGCTGAAGAGTTTGTTTGTTTGAACGCGCTAATCTCAGGAACTACTGGTGCGAATTGAAAAAATCTTTTTGTGTTGAATAGACCATTTATCGAGGAAGGCTTTAGGCTATATAACATCACGCTGCAACTAATAGGAGCGAAGAAACAATAGAAAATGTGGCAAAAAACGGGGGAAATGATTCATCTTTGAGGGCTTCCGTTGCGTGCGCTGCAAAAACGGTTCAAGATATCAAAAAAATGTGTATGAAAGAATTATTCTTTTTGAAATGATATAACAAAATGTCCACAACAGTATATGTCTATCTTTTAAGGTTAACTCACTAGAACCGTTTTTATGGTAATAACTATTCCACGCGGACGAAGTCGCGCGCACCAGCTAGTAACTAATAATAGCAATAACAAAATTCGCTAAAAAACGTTCGATACGGCTAAAGTAACATCTTTACCAAAATGTATTTTTTATAGTAACTCCCCCAGACAATTTATACGACTGCTGTCAAAAAGATCTGGCTTGAATCACAATTAATGTAAAAAGTCTATTACAAATTAAATGACAGCTAGGTACATAAATCTAGACGGCGTCTAGGTTTTAGAGATTACTATAGTATGAAAAAAAAAGTATTGGTATTGTAATTGAAAACTGTTGTTAAAGATATTAAGATATTGCATCAAGCGTTACTTAGCGGAAATCCATTGTAAATGAAACTCTGGAAAAAATATGTAGTGTTTTACGCTGCGACTGCTCCTTAACCGACTTCAAACAACAAACTTGATGGTTTTTAGGTGTGTTCCTCCATATCCCACCACCACACCTCTCCTCCTAACCAACGTGGCCTCCGTCGCTCTTAAGATCTTACCAACACCGCACCTTGTGCCTTCAAGTTTTGTAGTTCTCCATCGGGAAGATATTCTCGTTCTTCTCAAACGTGTCGGTCCGAAAGTTAAAATATACAATAACAAAATTATCATTCTTATTGCCATCTTATCTCTAACATCCGTGCACAAAAATGCATCAGCAAGTATGGCCACGTAGCGACAAAGTTAAAAACTAATTGATATTCAACAAATACTTAGGTAATTCAATTTAGGTTTTGGATGTTCGCTGTTAGCATTGATTTATTTTTATGCTTCACTTCCTTTGATGCAGACGAAAATTTTACAATGTATTTTGATGTAAGATATCCTATTCTTTTTTTGTTATTTTGCATGTACCTACAATCTGTTTAAAAATTATGTAAGATAATACAAATTTGAAAAAATATTTTTGATTCTCTAGTTCTGTTGCAATTACTAATGAAATTGTTGTTTAATGATAAAACTAGCTTTTGTTATTTTTGATAAAAGTCATCGTGAAAATGTTGATTTAAAATTTTTACCACAAACTCTTATTTTTGCTTAAAAATCCACACAAAACATCAGATTTGAAATGTGGACCAGAATTTATTTTTAACACAAATTTCACTTCTAAACCTACGCAATTAGCAACGTACTCAAAAATCAGGCTGTAAAATTACAAACAACTGCAAAGCTCAAAAACTTTGAAAAGAATTCGATGTTGCAACTTTAACAGTTGACAATAATGTCAAAAATACTAATACAGTTATTTTGGCTTGTCTTTTAAGCCTTAGTGTTTTGTGTTAAAGCTTATTTTTCTTTAAAAAAGGTTTTCACACAAATGCGTCCTTTTTACATACAACGGGCCCTTAAATTGGTCACAGATATGACCAATTAAGCCCTGTCAGTGTGTAGTAATATTTGAATATGTGTGTATGTCACGGAGAGACAGTCGTTCCCTTTGTAGTTTAGTTTTTAGTGACGCCTATTTAGTTCCGAATGTCTATGTCCAAGACAAATATTTAGAGTAGAGTGGTGTTTTGTTTTCGTAAAATCTTGTGCATGTAATAATTAGTTATAGAAAGTATTTCAAATTCGTAATTTATTTTGTTTTGCCAATTTCAATAAAAAAATTAGTTCTGAATTAACACTTTTTTTAAGTTTATTAGAAAAATATAAGCTGAACCCTCTGCTCAGTTGAATTCTGAATCAACTACTTTATTCAGTTTTTGATGAACGCGTTGAAGTCTTTTGTGAAGCAAAACGAAAATATCATAAACGACCATTGTCCATGAAACGAAATTTCGATAAATGAATTCAATGAAGAAACAAAATAGTCTGAAAGCCAATAACGAAGAATAAAAGCACGCTACTAAAATAAATACTTAAACTAACCCAAACACAACAGCTAACAAATTTATTATTATTATATGCGTGGTAGTTAAAAATAAATCATTATATTATTTCACTTAACCTTCAGCCCCACACTCCAATAAATACCATACACAATTCCGGGAACAAATAAATGTAAGGATCACAAACATTTCACCACTTAAGATTATTGAGATCAGCAATAAAACGCAATAACATTTGGCATCAAGCCATTTTTAAAAACATACAGCTAGTTAGTTACTTTTGGTTTGTCAGTTCACACCTAGAATTGTTGAGTGCTCTGAAAATAATTTATTTACGTAGTGAAAATATGTTACAGAGATGTTTTTTACTATTTTAATTTACACCGCTGAAAACTACAAGATATTGTTGTTTTTGTTTCATTATTATGAGGTTGGTCACGTTATGAATACATCGACAGATATTTATTTGAAAAACATCGGAGTCAATACATTGTATTAAGTCATTGATTTCAATTTAAACTATCTACATATATTAAGTGCCTTCAATGTAATGTTATCTAAACGCCATTTTTTTATTTATTCATGAATACTATTTCTGCAATTTAATAGAGCTTTACAAATTTGCTCTCGCGAAAAGAATATACTTCCCATAAAATCAATCAGTAAATTAATTTGTCATTCAACCACAACCCACTACGCAGAAGACACAAACCTTATTTATAGTTCCCAAAAAAAAAGAAATCCCATAAAAAACCTCATAAAAAAAGCAAACGCTCACCGTATCGTAAATCCAGAAAATGATCACCAATCAACGCATAAAAATATATTGTAACGTAAATATATAGTCTCACCTGCAAGCTTTATTGTTCTGTGTTTATATTCACGCTAGTTTTATATTTTACTTCCTTCGGCCGTGTTAGGAATACTACTAATCAACAAACATAAACCACACATTACGTAAAAAATTAAATCCTTAAGTCGAATACTATAAGGTCGAATTTGGTTATAAATATTGACGTTCCGGCCGCACGGGTAAGTTTGTAAAACAGAGGCGTCAAGTCATTAAGAAGTCGACGCCGAAAAAGTAATAAAAAGTAGAAAACATAAATAAAGTCCTAACCGTGAAGGTACGCATCTAATAGTCAAATAAGGTCGCATTTCTAGCGTATGTCGTAAGTCTTCTTAAAATGCTAGAGCACACTTGCGGAATACGCTACTGGACTTTGGAAATAGTCGGGCGCTTGAAGTATGCTTTTCCGATAGTGTGTCGACGGTTTTAGACTGTTTTGAATTCGTTTGCATACTCCCGTCTGATTTATGTAACAATATTATTCTCGATAAGTCTTAAATACTAAGAATAGGGCTCTTTTATTATGTATGTAATATTGTATGCTTGGCTATATCACTTAGATTTTTCACCTCGCAATGAATTAACGGACCATCGTGATTTTTGGTAGGAACATATTATAGGGTCTCAAGAGCAACATAGGAAACTTTTTATCCTGAAACAACGTAAGAGAAACAGCTGGCATCCACTACCACATAATTAAAAAGTAAAACAAAATATATCAAACATATTTCGGCTCTTTTACACAGCGCCATCTAGCCCCACACTAAGCAAACTTGTATCATTGGTACCTAATAACGGATAATAAATAAATACATGGATAACTTCCATTACTAAGTGCGATATGTTCCGGGGATGAATGTGTTTTATGTATTATTTGAATAATTTTATATCCCATTGTAAGCAAATAGTTGACGTGTTAAGTTTATTCCCAGTAAGTAGTTATAGACGCATACTTTTTATTATAATTGTAGCGCCCTTTATTGTTTTCAATTGGATAATAATTGAGATGGAATTATGATGTTGACTTTCAACATGTCTAGTTTGAAATATGTTTTAATTACTGAGTTTTATATTTATATCGACTAAGGAAGACTTGTGTGCAGAGTATATTTTAAAATGAACGGTGAATGTAAAAGATGGAATGTAATAAAATAATAAATAGATGGATAGATATAATTATAATAATCATAATCATCTCTATTCATAAAAAAGTATTACATGTCAACAAAAAATACATTAAAAGAAGAGACAATTTCCTAAGTAGTTTCTATATTGTAAAACGAATTAATTATAATTCAGTATTAGGTGATAATAAGCTGAACATAGTGCTAACTATATCCACATTAAGCATTATACGTTCTCGTTTTAGTCCAGCTTGCCTGATTTTTAACTTCCCCTATATTAAGGATCAAATTTACAAACGATATAGTATCTAATAGTAGAAACTTCACAATTCTATCATGCTATGTTACTAAATATGCTTTGCCGGACGCACGTCGCCCGTCCATTACCCTTTTATAAACCGCACTCTGGCATCTTAAACATTATATTTTCTATTACCATGTCACTATAAGATGTTACTACAAATGAATAGAGAAGATACTTTATTATCATATTTCAAGAATGTAATTGAAACCAGTTTTAAGTTACATTCACTCAATTTAAAAATGCTAAGATTGTTACCATGATTGTGAAACAATTGTCTTGTTATTTTTGTATTTCGTTTGTTTTTGTAGAAAGAAAGATAACTAAACCTATTTGCTAAAATGTATTAAATATAAATAATATATGTATGTATGTATTTCACAAAAATAAGGAATTGTCGTATATGGGACTTTTTGCGAATACTAATTACGTAAATTGTTGATCCCAGTTGCTAGTGACACTACCACCATCGTTAAGAATATCATGTCAGGACTCTTAAATTTCATGACCAAGAACCCAAGTGTGTGTTTCGGCACCCTTATTAGAGAGCCAATTCTATTGCACCACATGTAATCAGGCGTGCTCCACCTTCGATAACAGCATCACTTGCTTCTGTGGTCATATGTAAAAAAAAAATCACAAGCTACTAGTAGAATGGCTTGAAAAATACTCAACATTAAACATCGCCACACAAATTTTCCTTACTGCGACAAAGCTTCAAACTATGACAATGTAAGGTGCCAAGTCTATCCTCATTGTAAATTATGGATGTACCTGACACCAACCGAATGCTAACTCGGATAAAAGGAGCCGTGGCAGGATACAGTTATTAGAGGATATGTGATTGATTGATTTTGGTGATAAGGTTTTGATTTTATTTATAGTGGAGTTGTAGGTTTATTTATTTATTTTTTAACTAGTGGGTGCTCGCGGCTTCGCTCGCATTAAGAAGTAAAACTTGCATCCCCTATTCACCCCTTTAAAAGTAGCACTTCCAAAAATCCTTTCTTAGCGGATGCCTTTTTTTTTTCGTAGAGTGGCCTACTCTATTTCTAGATTTGAAGACCCTTGGATTGCTTTGGTTTTAGTCAGTTGTTAGTGGTTTTGTCTGGTTTCGTTATAAGGATTATCTGTCCTTCCTTGTGAATTTGATCAGGAAATATTTTATAAGATCAGATATTAACTACTACAATAAAAAAAAGTTTATTTAAATGATGTTTGTTCAAATGTTAAAATTGAAAAAACCGTACCACAACATTTTATCAACATCTTCTGTTTTCCTGATTTCGTAAAGGCGTGTATAAGGAAAATGTAATCGGTAATGATAATAATGTTTTGGTAATTTCTTTAGCGTAGTTTCTGAATCGGTCGTAAAGAAAAAAAAACTGCTAATTACGATCATTATCTCTTGAATAAAACAAACATTCCCTTCCCTTCAAAATGAAACAACAAAGTAGTTAAAATAATGATCTTTATACCTTTTCAATTATTTTATGTATTTTATTTACCATTTAAAATCATACAAAAAATGTACGTTACTTCCCCTGTCTGACTATTACTCTGGCACGGGCTAATTCCTTTTGGGCTTTAATTATTTGGTAAGCATATTTGTTATGATTTTGTCAGCAGAACAACGTAAGTATATACTCAGGCGAAATTATTATTATTAGCAATTATAAGGCAAGCATTAGTCATCTGCTATACAGTGTAGCTCAAAATTCGGATAACCTAATATTTAACCATCAACTTACAACTTTGTAAACAATAAAATTTAGGTTTCAAGAAATAAAATAATACGTTAATAAACTTAAGTAAACGTTTTGCATATTATTCAGGTCCGGAATCTTTTAAAAGTATCTTCTCCTTATAGAATAAGAGTGGCCAACTCTGGTGTCAAGAGTTTACCAAGCTGACCTAAGGGCCTGTGACATAGCTTAAAGACTGCCGTACTAGACAAACAGCCGGGACCTACAATTTAACGTGTCATCTGACCCACGGAAGCGCCCAAAATAGAATGCTACCCCTCCAAGGGCTGACCGCGTCGACCTTTGCTTAAAAGTATAAAAACAGCTGACCAAAAAATCATTCCCCATTTCTCAAATCTGTATTAAAAATAAATACGAAAATGGTGTGCTCAGAGACTTTCCGACATAATGAGTTTTTTTTTTCTCTGAATTCACTCAAATGAAGGTAAGTAAGTGATTACGGCAGGTGGGAGAAGGTTAATCAACAACAGACAACATTTGCCTGATTGAAGGAAGTGTTTAAAGTAATGGTAGGCTGACTCCATTGTTTGGTTGGCTAAATAATCGCAAAGGGTAAAATTACATTGTAATTTTTGCATCGTTGATAACATTTTCTAGGAAAGCTAGCGGTGTCGTGTTGTTAGTCATCAAACAGGCTAAAGTGAAGTATAGAACTGTTTAGTATGATAATTATTTTAATTACAAGTTAAATTTATTTGTAACAGTAATATAAGGAAAAAGTAAGAGTCGAAAGCCATGCAGTTAGATCCTTTGGTGTTTTTCTAATTACCATCATTTAAATTCTTCTTAATATTACGTTTCAAAACTTCTTAAAAGGCTTACATTTGACCACAGTTCGCGTGATGTTAGGCACCCTAGCTTTTAAAAAACCTATTTTTCAGAATATCTACCTTTTGGGTTATAAACAACACGCTTGACTAGGAGAAACCGATTCTTTTGACCATGCAACATTTGGTCTAAAAAAAATAAATTAAAAGGAAAATCTAAATAAAGAAAACCAAACTTTCATTTCACGAGTATTCTTCATTTTATTTTCAAATCTAGAATGTGTCCCGCGTAGTGCGATCGTGGCATGTTTAGTACTTATCTACATGCACTAACGTACTAGAGTTCTAAGAAACATTTCCCTAGAGAGCCTCTCTAAAGTACTAAGTGATAAGCTGTTTTTACTATCATCACGACTCTCTCTCTTGAGTCGTATTTCCTCATGACTGAGGGTAGACTCCCCCGCAGAATTATTTCGTTAGGGGCTTAGGGGAGTTCTCTTGGGCAGATACATCGTGGTGGGCGCCCAGGTCTTTCCACGGAAGTCACATGTCCTCGGATATAGTGGTCCTCCCTCAAACATCTCGGTTTCCTCGACGATGTTTTCCTTCACCGCTAAGCGAGTGTAAAACTACACATAACTTAAAAATACAAGTCATGGGTGTAGGGCTCGATTCAACTCAGGGTTAGTCTGGATGAAAAGCAGACACCGGAACCGCTGAGCCACACTCGCTTTACGACTAAGTTTCTGTTTAAATAAGGCTAACTTTAAAAAATCTAGAGTAAACAGGTTTCTTCTAGGCTGCTTGTTTAAATACAATGGATCTTAACAGGTCAGCAACAATGAACTAAATAATTGTAATTTCATTGTTTTCCTTAAGATTACACAATATGTATATGAAATAGTATATATATACAAGACGATTGTACATCAAATTTTAAATAAATTTAGTGATCCTTTACTAGGATATGTTGTCGCTAAATGCTTTTAAGAATTTAGCCAAAAAGCCTTAGATTCTTTTTTAAAAATAATAGTATTTTTTCGTCTTAAAAACGCTAAAGCCTATCCTACATACTTTTCCTCTTTCCAACCATTCAGTCAATCCATTATAAGTAAGAAATAATGCACTTATCACTCAATAAGACGGGCAGTGAGCTAATAAGTTGCACTTATAAATAAAGTAGCCCATCCACTAGGAAAGCTAAGTACTTATATGTACTTCACCAACCGCTAATAGTTGCGGGAATCAGGTATGGATTCAGAGTAGAAGCTTCTGTATTCTTTTCATATGTTATATACAGAATTCAAAAAAAAACGGTAAGCTTTGCTATATTTTTCACTAAAAAATGGTTAAGTGCTCTTATATCAAATTAGAGATATTTTGTAGTAATATAATTGTAATTTTTAAAACTTTGTTATTTCCCCCTACACAATTCAGTTGTAACCACGTTATTTATTTTAAAGTTTGTCCATATATGTAGGTATTAAAATTGCGATGTTAAAAAACAATCAAATGCTCAGCTTTCTATAAAAAAGATACCAAAAATACATTTATTAATAAACTATTACAAATTTACCAATACTGAGATTTTTGACATACTTTCTCCAATTACAATCAGCACCAAAAACCTACCATCCAAAACTCTCCCTCAATCCATTCCCTGCTACATATATATGCGCAAACTCTTAAACGCTCTCTAATTAGACGATTTGTGTTCAAACGGCGCACGCGCCGAGTTGAGGCCATATAATGATACCTGTCTATTGTCTCCTAACTTATCGGGCCGGAATGAGTTATTGCAGTAGGTAAAGGTGGCTTTACGATATTGTATTGTAAGGAACACAGTTACACAGAAGCTCTTGTTTTGTTGACTTACTTTAATTTATGTGATTGAATGAGTTATAAAAGAGTTAATGTTTTTGCATATTAGTTAGGTACTTAGTTTATTTAAAAAAAATACGTTGAGTTCTTGATTTCTTATAGTATTTTCTTGTATCAGGGCACCCAAAAGCGGGTAAAGGCCTCTTCCTTGCTGGCCCAGGTATTGTGGTCTTGGGCTAGTCTGGTCCACGTGACTCCAGCCACCTCCACGATGTCGTCCCTCCACCTCTTCTTCTGTCGGCCGCGCGTGCGCGTGGTGTCCCGCGGGAATAAAAAAATAAGGAAAGTAAAAAGACGAACACATTTTGAACATACCTACATAATTCCCACAAGACTGCACATTCATTATTTATTGTACTTATGTATGTTTATACCTACTAAATTTCTGTAATCTGCCTCAATAAATGTTATTCTATTCTATTTTACACAACACCGGTACTCTTCAAGTTTCTTACCTACATTCATATTGAAGCAAGCCTTCTGCCACCACTGTGTCTTTTCCACACTAACTTATAATACGTATCCAATGACTGCGTGTGTTTGCATCCAAACACTTTGATTAGCCAAGTTTTGGCGCTGTGACTTCAGCTCAGTGCATAATTGGCTGCGTTACCTCGTTGCATATTAATTCATTAATCCACTGTGGCATTGGTGAAGTTTCAAGGACTTACGTTTGGCGGGTAGATGAAAAGGTCGCGGGTAGATGAAAGAGTAGCGGGTAGATCAGAAGCGTTCTGTTACTTGGTGGTATGTGATACATATAGTGTTGGATTAGAAAGTATACACGATTGATTGGTAGTTTTGTGTTGAAGGGGTTTTTGTACTTGCATTTGGCTAAGTTAATGACAGTGCATAAGTGAGTGATTAGGTGAGGTACCTACATGCAGTCAGCAGTTGGATGGGTGACCACTGTGACCAGTCGCATTTACATTTAGATTCTGTAACGTGAAGGAAAACTTTGCTATTTCTTTATTTAAATGTTCATTACATTTAAAGTACAAATTTTGATCATTGGTAAAATTCTAATTAACAATAAAATGCACTTCATGAGCACTAGTCATACAAAAATTTAATTCACGCGAAGAAGTCTAGATTCCACAAGTACAAAAACTTTACATCTGCAATTCTTTTCTGGGTAAAGCTACAAACTACTTCTACGAATTAATGAGAACAAATTAATTCCTTACACAAATTAAAACATGAGTAGCTTAAGATGGATGGAGTACAAAAAGGGAGCCATTATATTCATTAAAATTAATTTTACTACGGCTTGGTATTGCAATGGAATAAGTATGCACTTTTTGTCTGTCAAGCTATACGAATTAAGTGCGAACTTTACAATAGTACTTTTTACGATTTACAAAATAGACATTGCTAGTGGGTCGTCTAAATTAGTATAGTATACCCAACATCAAATTGTAAAACTATATTATTCAATGTAACGTTACGCATAACTTTTGAAAAAAAAAAGAAATATTTTGCAACTCACAAACACAATGTAGCGCATTTTTTTTGTCTTGTGCAAAGCATAATGTTATTTATTTTGGTTAAAAGCACTATATGATTTTTAATGTTGATTGATACGGGTCTAGTGGTCGTACAGATTTCATATGTTTTCTGGGTGTTTCTATGCATACAAAACTAGATTCTTTTCTTAAGCAAATGAGCTACTAGGTGGTTTGAAAACTTGACTCTAGAGTTAGTCAGTCTCATCTCATACAATAAAAACACTAAGGCAGGAAACTCCGAAATTTCATTTATGTCAACCAAAATAGTGTTACAAGTATCTATGTACATGATAGGCTATATTGTACATTAATAGTTATTTACTAGCCACAAATGAATTAATTAACATTGTATAAGCCCAGTCATAAATAGTATATTGACATCTTCAATACAAGACAAAAATGCCAGCCAAAGTCACCAGACGTTTCCGAGAACCGTCGAAACAATTCGTGGAGTAAAAACAATTAAATTGTAATTAAAGACCGTATTAAGAGCGAAGGCATGTGCGGCCACATTACGGTACACATTTTAGGGGCTAGTGATGGGAAAAGTTATCGATATGTGGACGTGTCGATGATGTAATAAATCGTTAGATTAAAAATTCAGATTAATTAAATTTAGCATTAAATTGTTGAAATTATCTTTAAATCTTTAAACTTGTCATTAAATTATTATTTTCTTTATAATAGTATCTATCATATTAATTTTGTGACTAATATATGTACATACTGTAAATGTGAATGTGTGCAATGTCCCGGAATATTTATTATTATTATATTATTATTATACTTGTCATGTTTAAAACAGTTTTAAAATTTTAGAAGGTTTATTTTTTTATTATTTTACCCTTCAGCTACTTATAAATTTAAAAAAGTGTGTGATACTAAAATTCTCCGAAAGAAAGTCTTGAAGTAACCACTTGACCTCAAAACCGTAAGACCTATAAAAAAGCAAAACACCCCATTAATCCAATGCATTCAAAATCCACGATTCGATACTTGAATGGTCGATAAAACCCGACACTTGCAGCCCGCCAATTTCGCATGCATAAACATCGTAAATCTCATTCAATGAAAATGAGTATCGATAATCGATATCGAGTTTAATGATTGTTCCATTACAGGACTATAACCAAAAAGAATCGTCCGAAGAAAAGGGTCATAAGCGCAGCATTGTTTGTGAGGCTTACGACTTTTTTGTTCTAGTGTTGTGCCGAGGCTGGGACAATGTCGATACGCGTCCAAAACAATCACATCTTCATTAATTACGGCCGGAATTTTTGTGAGCGTAATGCTAAATATGGTGTGGTGCATGTGATAATCAGACGCGAATCGCAAGTATTGTTTAAGGAGTCGTTCTGTTGAATAAATATAAAAAACAAAACGAGTACTTAATTTAATTTGTACGAAATTCGAGCATAAAATTAGAGCCATATTATTTCGATTTAGAGCTGAGCTGTGATTGTATCACTTTAATGTAAATACATATTTTAAATGTTGTGCCTTTTTATTTATATTTCTTACCTATTGTGAAAGTTATACAATCGTGAAAAAATAACTAATTTATATTTGCACCAAGTAGTACCAAAAGATTTAATTTTGTTATTGTTTCTAAAAAAAATGGTACATAATATTATAAAATTCCTCTTCACGCCGACAGTGGCACCACGCCTCAATTTCTGCGTACGTGCTAATGACAGCGCGACCGCACCTCAATTTGTCGCTCCCGTTTTTGCCGGTCGCCTCGCCAGCATTCCGGCGTTCCGGCGTAATCAGGACCTTCTCCCATCCCTAATGCACGTAATTAGTTGTACACTAAATTAATAATGTAAGAATGTATTTGCAAACAATGCATGACCATTTTTGTACGGAGGAAGGAAATTTGACTATCGTGAGAACCATGAGTTTTTTTTTTATACCTAACAGGATTTTTTGATATTATACTTTTTGTATAACTTCCTAGTACTTTACCGATATAGTGACAAATTCTAATCATAATGAACAATTCAATAAGACAGTTAATTATACGCTAATCATCTCTAGATAAAAATACAAGTTTTAGTAGGTTGTATGTTATAAAAGATAAAAAAAATATTTTAAATAATTGTTTATTTAACATACTCCATATCTTTTTTCCAGATGCAAGCAGCGGAAAAATGAATCGCCAGCAGAACAATGAAGATAATATCTAAAAGCACGATGCACAGCAAAACAACAGTGATAACATTTGAATTGACTTGATATATCATGTTGGATATATCAACGCATACAGTGTTAAAGATCCAAGCGTTTTATAAAAGTACGAAGAATATTTGATGTGATTTTAAATTATTCGAAGAAAACAGTGCCTTATGATAGTGAGATTATTAAATAATAGCTATAATGCGTGATCGGACGTTTAGCTAAAGTTTTGAAATTGGTGAACAAAGCAAAAAAAAACATTAACCAAGCACATAGGTCTTGCTTGAAAAGACGAAAAAGAAAAATAAGTTGTGATAAAAATATGACAGAAGATGATATATAAAAGATTAAAAAAGTGCTACAAACAAACAGAGAAGTCCAGTATAAAGTAAATATACCAGAATATGAGTAAATTGGTACTGATGAAATAATACGAACTGAAAAAAGTGAATTATGAATTGAAAAGTGTTGTAGTGTTATGAACTAAGAAACAAATGAAATATGAATTGACCAGTGTTGTTGAAGTGGTATGAACAGTGAACGAGGGGGAATATGAATTGAATATGCCAGACCGTGAATCGGTGGGAGCTGGGAGTGGGTTCCTTCCTCTACAGTTCCCCTCTGCCTTCGCTGCCTTCCATGCGGCTACTCCAGCGGGCAGTCAGGCGTCTGCGATGCATCACGCCACGCATTACCATCATGCACAGTAAGTTGACTTTTGTTTCTTTCACTTAAGTTATTATTCAAAGAAGAAAAGTTTAAATGCTTTTTTATTTGTTATTACACAAACTGCCATGACCTTTGACAGACCAGGCAAGCATAAGAAGACTGCAACATGGCTCATTATGACCAGAATAATGGTGGTCAAGAGTAAGCACATTGCTAAAAATACTCATTGGAAAATTATGTAATTTTTGGTAGAATGTACTTATACAATGACAAACCTTACATACAATATGAAATCATAATCATCATCTTCACCCTTCTTTCTTTCTGCTGCTGGATATAAGCCTCTATTTTCATATAGGTCCTTACCCGGACCACAGAATACATAATACAACCCAGACTCGCGATTTGAACTATGAGTTTGTAGTCGACTCATCTTGTTGTCGAATGACCTGACGTTGTTTTTAAAACACTACTTACTGAGTACTGGTTTTCTACAAATGTAATCTTGTTTTGAAGCTTAACGACAATGTACTGTGTGTTACTTTTTTGCATATAAAAATAAGTGTAGTACAATTGTGCTGGTATGCTAACCACTGTCTCTTGGCTGTTTCACCGATGTCATCAGGTTTTGTGGTTTTGAACTATAAAAAGCACCTTGTGCCCTCATAAAAATATATTGTTGTTATGGCTACAAGTAAATAACTTTAGGAAAATATATTGCAAATATTATTATGTTCTAATTTTAATTCCTAATTAAGTAAGTAGAATAAAAAATGCCAAACAAATTTCTCTGCCTATCGCAAATAGACAATACCATCAAATAAAGTAGACATGATAAATAAATTTATACACAAACATTTCTTACAAAAAATATCGTCATAAAACGCTGTTTGCTGTGCATATACCAGTACTTATTTTCGAATTATTTTCCCTTCCATTAAACCACTTATTATAAATAATGAAAGCTTTCAATTTAATAACTTTATTTACTTCTTTGCAAATATTTTTACTTGCGTGCACGTTCGGTTAAACTTATTAAGTTAATACACTATTCTTGATGGCTTACTACTGTACTATAATAATAGTGCATTAAAGGTGCAGGATTCTAATTACATTCATTTTTGCCGCTCCGAGTTCGCCAGCTTATGTTTTTACGTCTATCGGATGTATTAAAGCGATTTCAGTAAGCTTGATGCCATCTACATATGTAATTTTATTATGGTTCCCTTGCCGTGCAAGTGTCCTTTAATATTACGGTCACCGGCTCGCCAGCGCTCCTAAACGTCACCGCGCATTTATTGGACTACTTCATAAAACGCGGTTCATTTAGCATCGAACACGAAAATACCACGTCTTTTATTACATAATTGCGCACCATTTTATACAGTCACTCTACTTTGTCGTATTCATTTGCAATTAATATTTCTGCGTTATCTATGGAATTCATATTCGTTTCTTGTACACTTTTATGTCCTTTATGCGTGTGCTGCTCCATTAGCGGAGCTGTTTTTATTTTATACATCGAGACCGGTATCTGCTTTTTTTATTTTCGTTTCCGTAGTGTAGTTTTCTTATATCGGGAGCAGGTAGAAATTTTTAGATAAGATTAGAGTCGGCGTATTAGCCCTCGGTTTACGGTCGGCTATAAAACCCCGCACGGTCGAGACAAGGTGTTACTTAATGATAATTTATTGCGAAACATCGGACACGAAAGCGGTCCGATTTGACGACAGCATTAATCTTCCGTAACTGGACACAATAAAACGCTCTCGTAAAGTTCGGGAGAGGTTCGATCGACGAGTGCATAAACCGACAAGTGACAAATGACGGACAGGAAGTCGTCAAAGGGATTGAGACGTTTACAATGTTAGGACGGACGTTAATAAAGGCAGGATGGTTTGGTTCACAAATGAGTTGGTCGGCGCTCAAAGGGAGGGTGATGCATGGCCAGCGGCCGGAGATGATTAATGCTCGACAGCTCGCGGCCACGTCCTCCATATAAACACGAAATTAAACATTCGAATGTACAATTTACTGCGTACTTTCGATTCGACTGATTGGCGCAATCAACGACCTTTCTCCAAAATCAGTCCCCAACACTTTACGATGATCATGTCTTCTTCCCGTAAAGCTTTGATGTCATAAATCAAGTAGATTGGAGCGCTAATGCAATTTACTCTTGCAGCGAAAATATATGAGCTATAAATGTATGGGTATAATTTATAGTGATTGCGTAATCCGAAAGTATAAAATCCTGGTTTTCTCGGAACCCTTGTAGATTCTTTGTGCTGTTTCAGCCGCATCGCCGGATGGGTGGAGAATTAACGACAGCTCTCGGTGGCTCATTTAACCCGCTGCTGCGATAATTGCCACCACGTGTTTATTTCCAACCGTTCTAATTATATCACGCACAATGGGTTGGACACGATCGGTTATTTTGGCTTCGTTCGTTCCGTCAAAGTCGATTTTGTTCGGCTACAAAAGAGGTGTTGCCAGTCGGCTGTCGTTTGATTCATTAAGTGGAACCCTTTGAACTGATGAATAGGCTTAGCGTGCCATTGCACCTATTAATTTTGTTGCAGTGTTTTTAGCTTCGCGTCGCTGTTCTGTGATAAGTCTATTCCTTTGTTTTACATCGTTGGGATTGTCGATATTTATTGTTTATTTTATGAGTGCATTAGTCTTGTCTTCATTCACTATTTTAGTATCAATCGAGCTCTTAAGCAATGTTCTATTGCTATTAAGGTGTTAAGCAGTGGGCTGAGTAAATAATATAATAGTTATGTTTGGCAAAGTGTAGATTTTATGATTATTAAGAAAGAAATATAGAAAGTAATTCCCAATAAAAAACACAGCTTTGTTATTAATAATAACATTTTGAAACAATATTCCAATTAAGTACTAACGTGCTAAATTTCTAAACTTGACGATCTTTCCATTAGTATTTCAGTATTTGTCTTTACAAGTTGTATTATATCAGCTCCTCTCAAAAACATCCCTATCGCTTCTAAAGCCCCATACCCATAACCCATGGTATCACGACCTCTGCCATTCCTAGTCACCACAAAAGCTGAGCAATAAAGAGCTATTCACATGCCCGCATCCCACCAGCTTCATTGTGATCGCGTCCTGTCTTCACAAATCATCGACAAGAAAAAAAATGATGTAAAGAGCAAAGACAAAAGCCTTTATCGTCCATCGATTGGATTATGAGCCACACACGTCGGCCATTGTTTCTCAACCTGTTAACTGCCCATGGCAATTACAGAATACATCTTTATAATCATTCGGATCGTTTGTACTATACCTTTTATCATTTATATCGATGTTGTTATTATAAACGTTGATCGTGTCATTTGATATCGATTCTCTATCCTTTTTTTAATATCAAACCTTCATGGTTCTTTTTGTACTTTCTAGAGATGTAAACACAGACATTACTGTTATGGAGAATTTGATACTTTTTCTTAGATTTCAATTAGGATGGTGTTTCGAGTCGTATTTTGTGTTACTTATGTGAGTCTATTGGAAAGTTTTGTTTACGGATTTAGATGTCAGTTCACGCCTGGGTTTTGTTAAAATATGTTCGGGCTTACGTTACATTTGATGTCTTACTTTGGAATACGATATTTTGTTTGCATGGAGTTATGTACATATGTGTAAGGTATGGTGTATGCGCCTTCTCACGTAAACTCAACTTAAAAAAATGCAGGTAATTCCCGTGTAAAAACATACACCAATTAAATACACAGAAAAATTAGACATCACTTTATCAAAATGTTTTTTTTTAAATCGCCACCCAGTCAAACTCAGTCACACCAAAACACCGTCCAAACTGGCCACATGTACCGACAAAGTAAGATATTCACGATATTTATGACTCCCTTCCGATCTGGCCAATATTTATCTATCGCCCTTTTTCTTAACCATCTTCTAATGGCCGTGACAAAAAACTGACAAAAGGCACAAACATGTGACGTTTTAACACTAATTTCGGTAAATTTGGGTCGGAAGTTGACCATTGTTTGGACCAAAATTCCAAATGTGGAATAACAATAAACAAGGTTAAAAAATAAGTTACTTGGACATTGTAGTGTAGTGCTTAATGCGATATTGTTGAATAAGTAGGTAATATCTTAAGAGAGTGAGTAATCCTGATACAATTTTTAAATCGCTGTAAGCTATTCGTAACATGCTCGTATCAATTCGGGATGAAACGGAACAGCTTGGGAATTAATCAAGAGAATTATCTATCCCTATACAAAATTTATCCAAATCAGACCATGAAATCGGCTGTTTCTAAAGTCAATTAAACAAATCTCATTAATATTTACATATTGTTTTGAATTTAAAAAACGGACTTCAAATCAAGAGGACTTCAAACAGAGTGGATAGTTTCTTATAAGGTAAGCACTTCGCATCTTAGGCCTTTGCTTACCATCAGGCAAATTATGGTACATTTTAAACCTTTTAGTAAAAAAGGGCTTTAAACATAAGGGTTTCAAATCGATCCCTATGTTTTGTCCGCCATATTGGTCATCCCGAACTCCCGGTCAATCCCTGCTCTGTTCCGGTCGTAATTTATTCCCGACATCCTGTTTGACAGCCATTACTGTGACCACGCCTCGGGCGTAAATAGAACGGGAATTATCCTGGGAAATGCTGGTAGCGTGCGCAATAAAAGTATTGTCACTCTATATTAAAGTGTTGGGTAATAAATTGTGTCAAAGTAATACAGTCTTTACTATTTTCCAATATAAATTTGATTTCCTATTTCCGAGACCACAACATCATTGCCATATGTCGTCGCGTAAGTCAATTAATTTAGTTTTATTTGTTTTGTATAAGTCAATTAAATTATTCCTAAATAATTAACAATAATAACGTGATTGCCAGTATATTTACTTTAAAATGCTTAGCAAACAATGAATATTTCTTCCAAAAAAAAATTTGTTACAGTAGTTAGTTAGTTAGTTTTTTTCCAACAGTACAAGTCCTAAATACGGTTTTGATGGGTGCCGTGTATGCACGATGTTGCATCTAAATGTGGATGCATTTGCACTGACATCTACATTCTACAACTTTGCTTACATATGTGACTATAGTTAGGTTTACTAGATAACCTGTTTGCAGGCTACAACTGTTGAAGTTAAAATTGATACCCTGATTGAAAAATGACACGTTCAGAGCTATTTATTTTAACTTATCAGTGAACAAACTATGACTATACTATAACTCCGTTACAAAATCAACATAATTATTATCATCTGCATCTCAAAGTTTATGTAAAAGAAATAGTGTCACAGTACGTGGTGACTTAAGAGATATATGTTATGATTAAAGACATTAAGCAAAACTCCTTTAAAAATGTATGTTCTTACTCGCGTTAATGATTTTCTAAAAGCACATATCAGATGCAGATGTATCTAAATTAAAATTTTATTCATATAAGCTACCATATTAATTTTATCAAGCTTAGAACAGACATACATTAATCAGATTACGCTATCTCTTAACATCTTATTCTACATGATTGAGTCGTTAAAACGCCTACTTTATTATAAACGAAAATGATATTCGGAAATTTTAACCACCATAATTAAATTAGCATTTTTTATTTCCAATAATCGAACAGGCGGCCCATAAAAACGTTTTTAATAACCTAAAAAGAGGTATAAAAAGGTTTGGTCATGCGACGTCGCGTGCGTTTGCGCACGGTAGCCGAAACAATCGGTAGCGCAAGGTATGCGTTTAGCGCGATGCTATTTAGACATACAATAAACAAATATTCTTCTAACTTGAACTTTATTGAATTGCAATACGGTTCACAGTCGCGATGCATTTGTTTTAACATATTATGCATTTGAATCGTGGTACTAGAAACACATGTGCTTTTCAAATTTGGACTTTATGCTATTGTTACATGATACGTTATAGCAAAGCAATGTATTGTTAAATTTAAGGTGGTATAGAGTGTGCGTGTAAAGAGTGCTCATTAAAGCTTATTGTGTGTGCACTGCCTTAGGACAGATTTTGTGGTTCGATTGATTATGGCAGATCGCATGTAAATATGTTTTTAAAGTTTTCGTTAGTTGGTAGGTTCCGTGAATTTTGGCGAGAATTATCATTATCATATATCTGCTCAAAAAGACATCGAGATTAATATGTTTTTTTTTATGCGGTTTTTTTTGTAAGTGATGAATATTTTCTTATCACTGAAATATATATGCATCCATAATTGTAGTTGATAGAAAATTTGAGGTGTTATTATGTATACTGCACCTCTATTTTTGGCATTATGTGGTGGAATTTATTAATTTAGCTATTTAATTTTTCCCACAATCTTAAAAAACTCACTACCAGAACAAAATACAACCGACCATACTCAAAAAGCCACTGACCAATGGCCAATAAAGGTCCATTTGATACGTCATAACAATCCATCAGTAGCAGTTGAGACACGCTCTGACATAATACAATCGAATGTTAATCGGTCGCGCGACTTTGTGTCGCGAGTGTGCGCTGGGCCTTATTGTTAATGAATTTAACAACGTAAGTGTACACGGCGCCTTAAATTTATGATTAAATGAGGGTTTATGTTTTTTGAACTTGTTACAAAGTATTTAGTTTTAGTAGCTTCTTGCTTGTTGCTGAATGAAGAAATTGCTGCTGAGATGCAAAAAAAACCTGATATTTGCAATACTGATTTCTAATTAACAAGATATTATACATTTACTTATTATTTGAAAATATATCTAGCAAAGCAACCCATTTGAGTCAAAGTATTTTTTCTTCCAATATTGAAAAAATGTAGTCAAGTTTAGGTTTTGTACCTTAATAACATTGTTAAATTTACAGTAAATAGCAATCTTTATGCCTAAATTCACACCTATCTGTAACTATTGAAACACATCTAATAATACAATTCTAAACTAAAACACACTCGAAAACCGAGTAAATAAATGATTCAGGTCAATCACTCATCAACTCTTTCTCGCCTCCCACAAGGAGTCTAAAAATAGTTCTTACACTAGATTGTAAGCAAATTTGTTTGTCAAGTTTTTATGAATATTTATATTTCGAAAAGGGATATGACATTAATTATGTAAGCGCTTCGTAATGTCTTCTTTAATGCCCTTAGAAGACTTAGCACGTGTTGTATATTGTTGTTTATGACCTTTTGAATTTAAATTAGGGATTAATATTAATATGATGCTTCGAGATATTTACAAAATGTTGACTGGTTTATTTCGTTCAACATCTACTGTTATGTCTATGTATTTACAAAAGAAAAGTATATATGTATTATATTCGTTATCAGTAGGTACCTAAATACAAGCGTATACTTACTTAGTGTGGGGCTAGAGGGCGCTGTGTGATATGTCTTGATATATGTCCTGATGTCCTGATATTTAATATACAAATTGTAAAGTAACAAACGAAAATTTATAGAACATTGTTTTTAAGAAATCAACCTTTTACAGTTTTACAGTCTGCATTGAGTTTTATGCTTTTAAACAAATGAAAAAAATGTTTAATCATAAAGACCTAAGTAAGACCAATTTGTAAGTCTATTCTTCTTCTTATCGAATGAGAGTGGCCAACTTTGGTGTCTAGAGTTCATCAAGCCGCCCTAAGGGCCCCATGACCCCAGGCTGACATGACTAAAATTAAAGTAAGTCTATTATTAAGGACAATATCAAGCCAAATAAAATAAATAAACCAATCCTCCACTAAGCAATGTGAAAGCCCATATATCCGCACTCCTGCGGTAATACGAGCATTACTGCACTGTAGTAACACAATACGGTATCAAAGCGCGTTAGTTCAGAAACTAGCCACCTGCTGTTTGGTTCGACAACAACTTGAGAAAGTGGTACGAATTTAAAGTGAAAGCGGAATGAAAATTGTATTTTTTAAATTGAATTTTTACTGTGTCTAGTGAATATACGTAAATACTTTAGACAGTTATTTGTAAAGGATAATAAAACATAAGATTTCATGGTGCTAAAATCAATGAAAATAATTTGCTATATTTTGTATTTTGTTTGCGCCTCAATCTATTGTTACTAATGAAATAGTGTTACATTTTAGTCATATTGTTAAAAGTATAATGTCCATTAGTTTTATTTCTTTACGGTGAGACAAGATTCTTGAATTTATCGCTACAAGCTTATAGCGTAGACCAGTTAGACATTTTAAAATTAAGTAAATATAGACGCGTGAAGGGTTAAATTTGTTGAAGTTTGATGTCTGATGAGATCCCAGTAGCCATTAAGGGTTAAAAAAACATACCTAAATATATATGAATGGAATATTTTTCTTAGAAATTGTATGGATTAAAGCTCTAGGCTTTTATTCCTAATACCATAATGCAACGAGTGATAAAGTCAGTGGAGTCAACTTTTAGAATATTAGAACTAAAATTTAAACCATTATCACAGATTAGATTACTTCATATTAGGCAGGCCAAAACCCTTCCTATTTTTCAGAACTTGGTTCATAATTATTATATGCATGACTAATTTGTGGACTCAGGTTTTCTTTTTCCTTCTTTTTGAGTAGGTTTATTATGTGTTGTTTTCTTTTCTCTGTTTGTATAGATGTAAATGTAGGCATTTTAAATGTTTTTAGGTTTTCAGTTGTTCTATTTGTTAAATATTATTAAGTTGTATTAGTTTTAGTAGGTACGCCAGCTTCATATTTTCATATTTATATATTTTCATAAAACCAATTTACACGTCAAATTAAAAATAAAAATACATACCTATTGTATAGTCTTATGTCCTATGAGTAACTTAGGTTTATCAAATTTACGAAAAACATTATATATATAATATAGAGGTACATCAAGTAAAAACATACTTATATTTTCAATTTAAAAAATTCATCCAGATCATAGAACGAGTGCCCGATAAGCCAGCGCTGCAACCTAGACTTAAAACTAGCTAGGCTAGGAGCATCGGTTATAGACACCGGTAATTTATTATATATATTTGGGCCCATGACATGTGTGAGCTTGGCTGATTTGACCAGAGTTCGATTTATCCCAACAATTTTGCGAGTATCACGCATTTCGTAAGGTACGAAACTGGCATATGTCACATATGAATCGAGATTATGTCTCATATATATAGCTATTTGCATTATAATGATCCCCGGAAGCGTGAGGATTCTTAAACTTTTAAAGTATTCCCTTGCGGGTGTGTCGTATGTCACTCCAGCAATGGCCCTAATTGCACTTTTTTGAAGGCAAAAAACTTTTTTCCACTCCGCGCACTGGCCCCAGATTTCCGCACCGTACTGAATCAACGAGTGCACGGTGGCGAAGTAGCACGTCCGTGCTACCTCTTTAGATACTAACCGCGCAACACGTCGTAGAGCAAAGCACGCTCCGCTAATTTTTCCACATACTTTATGTACATGATTGTCCCAAAGTAGAGCAGAGTCTAGCTCAAAACCGAGGAACGTCGTGCAATATGTCTGTACTAGCTTGGTATTGCCAACTGACACTTCTAGAGGCCTGCGATTCCGGCCAGAGAGATCAAAGTGCATAAAGTGGGTCTTCGTTAGATTCAGGGCAAGGCCGTTAGCGGAGAACCAACCCGCAAGCTGCATCGCTACCTCGTTGAGCTTCCTTTCAAGTTCCTCTATCGATGCAGCAGTGGCGACGCTTGCGACATCGTCTGAATACATGAGTATATCCGCTGACGTCACCACATCCGGCAAGTCATTCATCAGTAGAGAGAAAAGCAGGTTAGACACTGAGGAGCCCTGTGCTACGCCCATAGTTGACCCTTTAGGATCCGACTTAGCTTTTCCACCATCTCCGACCACAATTTGTGTTCTATTTTGTAGAAAGCTTTTCAACAATGAGTGTGCAGAACCCCCAATGCCATAATGCAGAAGTTTTTGGCAGAGAACCTCATGGTCAGAAACGTCGAACGCTTTAGAAAGGTCGCAGCATAGGACTGCGACCTGTAATTTTTTTCTGCTGTCGCGGGCTGCAACAATACGACGAATCAACTCACGCGTAAGTGCGGTGGTTGACCGTCCTTCCCTGTAGGCATACTGACTCTCCGATAGAGCATTGGTAGACACCAAGAAATTCGTGAGTCGTCTGCTAATACCATTCTCGAAAACTTTAGATAGAGCAGGGATAATGGAAACCGGTCTATAAGCTTCTATGTCCGTCTTCTTACCTTTTCCCTTGAATATCGGGGCTACTTTACTTAACTTCATAGAAGTAGGATAGGTGCCCTCGCTTAGACAGTAATTAAAAAGTTGTGCTAGAGGGAATGCTAGAGGCAGCGCTGCAGTTCTTAATAGCTTCATATTGATGCCATAGATATCCTTAGATACTTTGGGAGGTATTCGGGAGGTAATTAGGCGATATACTTCTTCGGGCGTGAAAGCTCTAAGTCTAAGCGAGCAGTCGGCCGGCGGGCGCGCCGCGCGTAGCATGTCTACAGCGTGAGTGACATCGGCTCGAGGTGCACCGCATGCTACGGCTGCACTCGCAAATTTATCATTCATGGCGTCTACTGCATCCTTATTACTCGGGAATTTTATGCCATTGGCATCTACCACTATTCCCGTAAAATCAATATTTGGGGTGTTTTGTTTACCCCTTTCTATATTAACTACTCCCCACATTGCTTTCGAGCGGTTATCACTGCGGTTAATAGTGTCAGTATAATAATTAGATTTTTTATTCGTTATAAGCATGTCATATTTATATTTAATGTCAATAATTATATTATTTAATTCATCTTTAGGCATCAATTCACTAAAATTAATAATGTCAAACATATATGATTTGTATAATTTCACATCCTGTGTAATCCAGGGTGAGTCGTTCTTCCTTTTATTCAAGGATTTTTTTAGCGGAAAGCATATGTCAACTTTATTCACGATTATATTAATAATTGCTTTCGCTAATTCTGATGCGCATCTGTGCCTAAGTAACACATCATTCCAATCTACGCTCTCAAGTGAAGCTACAAAGTTGCAATTGTTTGCAGCTGAAAAAGATCTAGTGTACCTAACAGGCTGTGCCGTCCTATTAGGAGATGTAAACACACCCTTTACAGCGTAGTGGTCAGATAGTTGTGCATCTATAGGTGATGCTTTTACAGAACCTGGCGATAAATTGGAATACAGATGATCCAAGCAAGACTTACAACCAGTGGTACCATCAACTCTCGTATAAAAATCAACCTCGTTCACCATGCCGTGGGCTGACATCAGCTCATACAGTTTCCTATAATCAGCGTCTCTAGGCCCCAGGTAATTGACATTGAAATCACCAAGAAAAATACATTGTAATTCGACTTGGCTAATTTTATCGAGCACTCGTTCCAGACTTTTTACAAAATCAGAGACACAGACTCGACCTGTGCGGTAAATACAGACTACCGATACATTAAAATCTAAAAGATCAACTGCTGATACTTCGCACGCTCTTAACACAGATAAGTTTACTAAATCTAGATTTTCAACACATTTCATTTGCTCTTTAATATATATACAAGAACCGCCATGTTCTTTAGAAGAGCCTCTGCAACTGCTCGATGCCAACTTGAAACCATCTATCGACACGCATTGCAGCTTATCCGCAGGAAGCCAGTGTTCGGATAGAGCTAAAAGGTCACATTTCAACTTGTCTTGCAGCTCTACTTCAATGTGTCTGGTTTTCTTTGACAGAGAACGTATGTTTTGATGACATACAGTTAACTTATTAATTTTTCTTACTTGCGCTACTTGAGGCGGCGGCTTTATTGTTTTCCTAACGTTGTTTTCCAAACTAGGTTGCCTGGAAGAGATCAATCTAAGTGATAAGGCCGCCCTCTGTCCCAATACTATGGTTTACATATTTTCTTCATACTTGTGTTCCTTTGCTATTGGTGTACAATAAAGAATTCTTGATTGATTGATTATATTTTATGCATAAGGTACAAATCTTGGCATTGATTTTCAATCTCCATTGATATTGATAGGTGAAAACTAATGTCAGTAATTGAACAATTTCTATTCTCGTATAATTACTATTGGAAACTATAAAAATATTACCTTTCTCGCCTCAGGCTTTGAAAGTCTGTTAGTATTACCTTAATGATAAAAATATCGTTTCACTAGATAGATAGATAGATAGAAAACTCTTTATTGTACACACATTGAAAAAAAAAAGACAAACATTAACACAAAAGATTTAAAAAATAGTGCCACAACTGGCGGCCTTATCGTTAATAGCGATTTCTTCCAGGCAACCGTTGCACTAGTGCTATAGAAATAAAAATAATTTATGAAACTAATAAAACATTACCGAAAATTGAAAAGCAGACATGTCTTTTATGCTTAAAAAACTTCAGTAGGTACATTCCTTACAAAAAATCATACTTATAATGTTTTTTTTTTTACAAGGAATGGGTTTGCTCTTGACTGTAATTTGCCTGATGGTGAGCAATCATTATGGTCTAGGATGGAACGTGCTGGTATAGGAAGGTTATGTAATAAACCTATTTTGAGTCGAAAAAGAGGTCCTGTAGTTCACATATTGTATACTGCTAACTTTCGGACATATTTATAGCCCCCTGGGACATTCTTTACAATAAACTGGCCCACTACAAACAGACTTACATACAACAACACCCAGTTCTTTGACATGTCATTGACCTTGCCCAGACCTAACCCAATCAGAGCAATGAAGGGAGCTCATTACACTTAAGTAACTGACGTCATACAGTAGAAAGCAGTAAAGTACCTACAACAGGCATTCATTGTAAGGTCAATCGATGCGTTCAGAAATAGATTGAGCTATGTGACAGTTTGGTAACTTCCCTTATTTTTAAACAAGATAGGCTCACGCTTGACTACAACTCGCTGATGTTATGCAACGTTGTAATCTACGCTCTAGCGCGCTTGCCTGGAAGAAACCGATTCACTCTCGACTTGAAGACCCATTAATTATAATTTGTAGAATATAATATGTTTCTAAGAAAACAACTACTTTACTTCGCTACTTAGTATAAAGCAAAGTCGCTTTCCGCGTTTATCCATATGTATGCTTTGATCTTTAAAAGTACTTAACGGATTCTGACACACTTTTTTTTTCGATACAGTGTTTCAAGAGCAGGCGGAGTTGTTAAAATGTACAATAACGCGTGTAAAGCCGCGAGCAAAAGTAGCACGCATATTTTGTTGTAAGGTCAATCAATGTATTTAGAAATACATACATATATTGAGGTATGTCACAGTTTGGTAAGTTTAGTTTATTTTAGGTTACAGGTTAAGTTACTGCCGCCTGGGGTGTAACACGCTTACCTAGAATGTACCTAAATTTAAAAACCAATGAATTATAGTTCGCAGGGAACACAGCTTCCGGTATTGAATATAGTAAAGAAAGACTTATTTTAGTTAAGTTGTACAAAATGGTAGAAATGTTATTCTAAAATCTAGGTGCCTACGAGCTGTAATAACTGACGTCATCTCGTAGAAAGCAGTAAAGTGTATGCAACAGGCATTCATTGTAAGGTCAATCAATGCATTCAGAAATAGATTGAGCTATGTGACAGTTTCAGTATGAGAAGGTATTAAAATAATGGTAGAATTGGTTTTTCAACCTCATTGAGTGAATTTTGAGTTATGTGACAGTTTGGTAGTTGTAAATAAATTTGTTCTTATTTATGCACTTAGGCCCACTTACACAGGGACTCTTGAATTGAACGACGCAGCTAAAGTTTGAGTGAATTAACCGAACGCAAAGTAATAGGTGGAAAGTTAGTTTTAAAAAAATCGTTATTTTTTCTGAGTCTAAATCTAAGGCGTCCATAGTTTAAAAATACATCTATAAAAATATAAAACTCGAGTTGACTGACTAACTGACTGATATAGTGATCTATCAACGCACAGAGTAATGTTACAGGTAGATGCTTTGACGTAGGCATACGCTATAAAGGCTTTTTGGAAATGCCACATTTAAAAAGGTGAAATAGGGAATGCAAGTTTTACTTCTTATTGCGAGCCAAGCCACAAGCACCCACTAGTTGTAAATAAAAAACAAAAACGGATGTATAAGAAAGCTACCATATCAAGCCCCAAACAAGGAAAAATTAAGATAACTGAATATACCCATCAGAACCCACACAGTACCTAAAATATTTGACCAGTTTTGTTTGAAATGGCGTAATGAAATAATAAAAACGTAAAACGGAACTTTACGATAATGGATTCTCAAAAAATTTGCAGCAGTTTGTGAAAAGCGCAAAAAAAAAAGATTGTATGCGCGATATGGGTCGTGTGGAGTAAGGTACAACACTTTAGCGATTAATATTCCCCTTCTGCTTCGTATGCGAGTGGCCAACTCTATTGTCGAGACTTTTAAAACCGCCCGAAGGGCCTCTGACATCGTTAACGACTGCCGCACTATGACACAGTTATTAAATATATAAATAAATAAATGTACTGAATAGGTTGTGTGTTTGTGTATTTTAAGATGCCAGTAATAACTAACGCAAATCCAAATTTGAACATAACCAGCCATGGTTATGTTCAAATTTGGATTTGCGTACAATATAAGGATTGAAAGGAAGATAAAGAAGCTTCCCTCATAAAATCGCTTTCCCTTATACCTTGATATCAGCAAATAACCGATAAGGTTTTACGATTTCACACAAAACTGTAACAGTTTTATATACCCGATATAAATATAGACATGAATGTCACTTAATAAAGTGTCGTCATTATTTGTTGGGTTTATTATGAAGTTACTTTTATTGTTAAAACTGTTTGCAGCTTTCAATATATTGCATTACTTTTGGAAATATAGTTGTAACAGAAAAAAAAGTCGTAAAATAACCTGTTAAATATATCATCATCACCCTTCACCATCCACCAGCCCTTGGGATCCCAGTGCTGGGTATAGGTCTTCCTTTGTATGTACCACCTGTGATCTTAAATATATATGAATATAATATTTCTATGCCTTTTGCTGTTATGTTACACATGTTAAACTGGGATAAAAAATAGCCTACCTACGTGTTAATCCGGGGTCTTATCTATATTTTTACCGAATTTCATCAAAATCGATTCATTTGTTTTAGCGTAAGGGATACAACAAAAACACTCGCAAACTTTTGCCTTTATCACTTGCGATGTAGATAGATAGATACTAAACATGTACTCGTATGTTGTTAGACGGACAAATCTACTAATGACAAATAGATAATTACATATGTCTATGTACAATAATGTACATATATACTAATATTATAAAGCTGAAGAGTTTGTTTGTTTGTTTGTTTGAACGCGCTAATCTCAGGAACTACTGGTGCGAATTGAAAAATTCTTTTTGTGTTGGATAGACCAGTTATCGAGGAAGGCTTTAGGCTATAAAACATCACGCTGCAACTAATAGGAGCGAAGAAACAATGGAAAATGTGGAAAAAACGAGGAAAAATATTCATCTTTGAGGGCTTCCGTTGCGTGCGCTGCAAAAACGAAAACGAAAAAGATATCAAAAAATATGTACCTATAAAAGATTTTTTTTTTTTTTTTATTATTTTAACTTGTCTATTCCACGCGGACGAAGTCGCAGGCATAGCTAGTACATACATATATTATATAATATAGATATACGTTGTAATCGGCGTAAAATTCCATCAGAACATTAAGCATTGCTAAACATCTTCATTTATCTATCAGGTCAGTTGAAGTCATTTTCCGATACCCTTTGCAATCTGAAGTTACTAAATATGTACCTACTCCACTTATCGGCGTCTTTTGTAGTTTACGAATAAGAATATATGTATTTTTTATGAGTTAAGGATGTATTTGTTTATAAATATTGTGATGGAGTAAGCAAGTTGATAGTTAAATAGCACGCGGCTTCCATAGATATTTTCAAGATATTTTCTATTTTATTTACAATTCTATTTGAATTTGTTTTTATGAATGAATGCATTTTTTTTATAGTATGCCTTTGGCATTATTTATTATGTACCTACTAGATTTTGACTGTCATAAGTGTGCAAAACTGTTTAGTTTTACTTAACCCAAATGAAGAAAGAAATAAATAAATAAATAAAAAATAAAATATCTGAATAATGAAACGTATCAATATTTAAAAAAAATATCTTAAAGCAATGAAAATAAGATGGACTTTGAAACTAAATACAGACAGTAACTCGAGGTTAATGTTAATTATTGGAGCGCTTGCCTGTACTCTATTCTGTTCAATGAAAATATTTCAATTTCTGTATTTAGTCATCGTCTATTCTTTTAGATGAAAAAAAAGGATATTAATATCAAAATTCTTACGTTTGAAATCTCTTGACACTAGAGGTGATCACTCTCATACAATGAGGCAATGTCAAACTAAAATTTAATTAATTTCAATAAAATTTTAAAATCATACTTTGTTGTTTGTGGGAAAAAAAGGACTATTTAAATTTATGGAAAACCATCATAACAATAGTATATGCACCACAAACCTCTAAACAAGACACCAATTTGCTTACATTCTTAGCCACTATTCCACGAACATTTAAAGCTGTTATAAGTAATCCAAGTACGAACAAAACTGTTCCAACTAAACTACTAGAACTAAACTATTCCCGCCGGCACTTTACAAAACACCTATTTATATTGATACACGATACACAGGTGTTTTGTTCCTGGACCTAGTTTGGTTCCTGGATTTAGTCTTCCTCTTTTGGTACCCTTCTTCTTAGTATTTTAAATGATTCTTTAATGTAAAGCAAATAACGTAATGTGAAGTTACGCAATTCGTTTTATTTGACCTATTCACGTATAATGCAAACGTATTTTTTATAATATTCCAAAAAAATAATATTCCAAAAAAATATTAAGTTAAAATTACACATTAATGGTTAATTTTTCTATATAGAAGGCTATAAGTATTGTTAAAGAATGGGTTAACTCTAAATAAGTTCAGAGTTCGTATTTAAGTATTCAGCATTATATTTTCACAATACTTCAGATGTGTTTGAATTTATGAAAAGCCTACAATACAAAACAAAAGTTGGTTTAATAATTAATTACATACAAAACCGATCATCAAGTCACCATACCTTACCTAACCACCTCACACGATTCCCACCCCAATCCCCCTCACAATAGAGCTCTAATCACCATCCCCGAGGCCTCGGAAGTCCGTCCTCTACATCCGCGCTCAGAATATCATAATTCATACAGTCCGATGACCTGTGGAGGAAATGACCAACTACTATTGGTTCTATGTACGTAGAGATGGGACGTAATTTGTTGGACTATTTTATTTATTATTTTTTTACACGGCATAGGATTATTGATCGAAGGGCATAGGCCAACGTTTGACTACAGCCTGCCTGATGTTAAGCACCACTGTAGTCTAAGATGTTGCACGTTTGCCTAAGTAGAAACCTATTTACTATGGATTTGAAGACCCCTGGGTTATAATTTTCTGGAAAAAGGGCTCTAGGTAGAGAGTTCCCTAATCGCGCTGTCCTTACTACGAAGGTAGAATCAAAGTGCTTCGTACGAGTCTTTGGTACTAGCACCATCAACCGGTGACGCCCGTAGATATTATAAGTGATTTTCCAATACCAAATTAAAATTAGTAACAAATCTTGCTAAGAGATGGCGCCACCCAAGCGCGCTGGATTTTGGCCCCTCTTGATTATTAAGAATAAAAATATTTTGGTACTGGAAAGTCGCTCATTTGTTTACGATATTTAGGAAAGAAAAATGAAAGAGTATGCGACATATTTTCAACGATTTAGAAAAAAACCATAGGCAGAATATCTGTGCATCATAATTCATTGAGTTCGATGACCTGTGGAGGAAATGACCGTTCTACTTGTACTATGCTTCTATGGACGAATATGTACATAGTGATGGGACGTGGTTTTGTGGAGGGGTCTTCAAATCCAGAGTAAATAGGTTTCTACTAGGCAAAATCTTAGACTACAGTGATGCTTAACATCAGGCAAGCTGTAGTCAAACGTTGGCCTTTTCCGTGTAAAAAAGGGTACTTATTTTGTTTATTAGTAAAAATAAAAAAGTGAAAATGAGTGATATTTTTTAACTGAAACGGATTTGCATTTGACCATAGTTTGCCTGAAAGTAGGTAAGCAAAGGTTATGGCCTAAGATGGAGCGTACTTACCTGATAAGAACCAATTCACTCTCGCTTTGAATAAAAAAAAATCAATTGAATTGAACACCGTGTTTTTTAATTAAGATGAGAAAGATTATGAGAGAGGCCTATACCCACCAGAGACACAAAACCGGCTGTGGATGATGATGATGATGATGAACTTTTTTCATTATCATTTTTTTTATCGAAAACCCTTTTCTCTCCTTCAAACACCAATCCCGTCGCATCCCTAGCAGTCCGTAGCCGCTATAAAATAACGCCAGATGATTTATTTGTAAACACACGCGTACACGCATACACACCGTCACTCACTGCAGGTCATATTGTCGGACATACTGGGTTACTAGTAATTGTAACTAAATAAACAAAAAAAAAACTTTAAAAATAGATATTTACAAAAAAAACAGCACACCGTCCAAACTGTCGCTGTGCGGCAGGGATCCCAGGATGCTGGCAGTATTTTCTCTTTCCTGTTTTTGTAAGTTTTTCTGTATGTTTAAGTAATTTTTGTATATACTTTAAAAAAAATATTATATAAAATATTAAATATTATATACTTATATTTTTTTATTGTTATAATCTTTTCTAAAGTAACAGTTTGTAAATGAAACATAAAATCATCAGCGCCTCTTGGTTGCTATTTGCGTTGATCTGAGATAAAAGTTATTTACCTTCAAACCACAATTATTTCAAATCGATCCACGGTTGGGCATTCTGAACAAACATATACACACAAAAGGCTTTTAGACGCACCCTGGTTCGAATCCGGTCCTACACTCAATGACTTGTATTTTCAAGTTATGTGTGGATTTGCACTCGCTTGACGGTGAAGGAAAACATCGTGAGGAAACCGACATGTAATTTAAGGACCACAACATCCGAGGACATGTCTCTTCCGTGTAAGGACCTGTGCGCCCACCACGATGTATCTGCCCAAGAGAACTCCCCTAACGAATTAATTCTGCGGGGGAGTCACGACCCTCAGTCACGAGGAAATTCAACTATGAAGAGAGAGAAATACTTTTTTATGATAGTGTTTATCAATAGGTTGATTCAATGTGTAATAACTTGACTAGGTAACTTTTATGCGAACGCCAAGCAAACTGTTAGTTCTAATTTGGGACAAAAACTACTTAAATAGTCGTAAGTTAGGCGTCTTTTTACAAGTAACCATGAACAGTACAGACGGTGGGAACAGCGTGATTTCCTTATTGGGCCAATAAATGAAGACCACGGATTGTGGTGCACAGCTTTAGATAATACAAATCCAGGTTTTGTATTGTGATGGCGTGATTTACTGTCTTGGTGAGCTTAGGTTTTATTACTTTTTATATGTAAATAAGATTTTATGGGAGTGGTGAATTTTGCAATTAATGGTATTCAAATTGCCTAAGCGGTTGTGATATGAATATATTACTGTTCTGTTTCTGTGAAACTTACATACCTAGTTTATATAGGCATGTTTTCTTCTTTTAAAAGATAGTTCTACATGTTGGTGGATTGATCGACGAACATACTAAAATTCGAAATATAATACGATAGTTTCTGTGTTTTTCAATTGTTTCATAATTACTCAATACATATAAAAATGTTATTAATATGTCCATTGGAACATTTTGCTCTACAAATGAAATCGTACTTTATACAAATAGTCTTTTAACTTTTTCAGTGTGAATGTACAATGCGTATACATCCCATATACATTGTTTACAATATAGGATTTGTTTATTATCCCTGCATATTATGGATTAAAAAGCTCCCAACTCCATTTTGGGAGTTTATTACCTTCTTTATTTAGACGTCGAACAAAATACGCCGTTTTATTTGTTTAAATTGACTACCATTGAGCAATACGTTCACAGTTTGGGTTTTAAACTAAATTAAGGCTACGTAGAGATTTTTTCTGGTACATATTAGTTTAAGTATCCACGTACACGTACTAAGGAAAAATAGCTTAAATTGATTTTAGTCGCCGTCTTCTCTTGCTTTATACCTAATCAAAATAATTATCGGCTAAAATACATTATGTTATTTTTTTTTTTTTTTTTATAGTGCAAAATACAAGACAAACTAATCGCAAAACATTTTCACATTCATTTATTTTCGTAAAGACTAACTTACTCGTCCAATAAAATAAAATATAGTTAAATGTTGTCTAAAATAGCGCCTTGTTGTTATTTATTATTTAGATAAGTAAATCATTTGGTATGAGAGTGGCCAACTCTCAGAGTTTACATTTTGTATTGTTTTGATAAAATAAAAACTAGCAAAACCATTGTCTTGACAGTATAATTCGACAAAGGTCATAAACGACAACACAGTAAAACACAAGCAGTAAATCAACTCCATATTAACAAGAACGTTGTTTCGACACAAATTCGAATAGGTGCTATAAAACTATTATTTTTACTGGTTTCTAACGAGGCTAGTTTTTATGAATCTTTATGGACGTCTCAATCTAACAGTTGTCGTAAAAAAGCAGAATAATAAAATTGTGCAACTCTGACGATTTTTAACTGAGCTCATAATTCATTTGGTCATTAAAATGGGTTGAATTCGAGTTATCACGGTTCTCAAGATGTCTCTATTATCGAATGATTGAAGTGGTTGTAAATTTTCTTTCTTTTTAATAATCTTACAAAGTTGTCAAAGCCCAAAGTGGCATTCCATTTTGGGCGCTTCCGTGGGTCTGATGACACGTTAAATTGTAGGTCCAGGCGGTTAGTCTAGTACGGCAGTTGATAAGCCATGTCAGATGCCCTTAGGGCAATTTGAAAACTCTCGACACCAGAGTTGGCCACTCTCATTCGATAAGAAGACCAAAGTTGTCATATCATTGAAAAGGTATGTTATTTGTAGATCAAATCACAATGGAGCTTTATCAAGAACTAACTAAAAATCTTGAACTACACAGTTTTTTTCATTTTAGCTCTGATTTTATAATGAACTTATAAATAACTGCTAGCCTCACTATTCCTACTGGCATTGTTTATAGTTTGTTTATTCATTCAGAATATTTATTTTGTTCTGAAAAAGATTAAATATATTTCACAACGTTTGTTATGTTTCTCAATCTCTCAAGTAATCCCACTCTGCAGTTTCTTTTCCAAGGCCTGGGTTGCACTTGACCATAATTTACCTGCAGCGAGATGGGTCGACGACATTGAACGAGTCGCGGTTTCTTTATGGATGAGGTCTGCAGTCTGAGGACACAGCTGGCACATTCAAAGAGAGGCCTATGCCCAGCAGTGGGATAGAGAAGGCTATGGATGATGATGGTGATAATTCACTTGATGGTAAGCAATCATTAGTCTAGGATGGAGCGTGCTTACCCAGTAAGAACCGATTCACTCTTAAGTACTCCTAATATTTCAGTCTTGATGATAACGTTATGTACGTACTTCCCAATCTATTCTAATGAGCCACAATTGAGCCAACCTAACCCATAACCCAAGTTTTAATCTACAAGTTTATGGTTTCACCCATGAGGGTTCCACCATGGGGTCAAAGGTTTACTGTTGGGAACAATTGTTTGTTTATTGGTCAATCTGGAAGGGAAGAGTAATGGTTTTTTGGTTAATTGAGACAGAATGTTACTTATTTACTACTTGTGTTTGTGTCTATCTCTACTACGTAGTTTTTTAAAATAAGAACTCGTGTATTGTCTTGGATTTTTGTTAAATTTTTGAAAACGAAAGACTTTTTTATAATTTACAACAAAAATCCAAGGAAACCCAGAAAGAAAAATAAACTAAACATATTAAAACAAATAAAAAAAAACTTTACGTTGTTGTTATTTTGGAATACATTATGCATTTATTATTCGGTATTTTCTTCCATACTGTAATTGATACGAAATCAAGGATCCCAGTGCTGTGTAACGAACTACGCTATATAATATATATGTTTGTCATATTCTTTACTCAAACCATTTAATAAGAATTTATCTTGCCAGTATAATAATAATAATAAAAACGTTTATTTGACCTTATTAGAAAGAAACAGGTAAGTATAGCAGTAGTGAACATTTAAAAAAATTACTATGAGATAGGGCTTATGACTATACAATAGTTGGTGAACCCTGGACATCAAACTAGGTCATCACCTGTGTGATGATGTCCAGTTATTTCTAATAAACAACAACAAAGCTAGTTGTTATATTAAGGAGGAAAGTTATGAGTTAGTGTGGTTTTACATTGGGCAAACTTTGCACAACACAGTATTAAACGACAAATTGCAGAAACCCCTAGTTTTTAAAGTTCTGTGAGTTTAATTGAACTAAGTTGCATTATGTGTGTTCCCCAAATACTTATCACTTAGAATTTATTACTTAAACAGTAACAACTGACAAGTTTATTATTTTGACAGATATAAAGGGCAAAGATGTGACCCTTATTTGATGTATCCAACACCTAAAGTAGGGCAATTACCCGATAATACATTTGTAAGATCAGAAGGAAGTGTCAATAATTTATGATTTATCCACCACGATGTATCTGCCCAAGAAAACTCCCCTAACGGATTAATTCTGCGGGGGAGTCACGACCCTCAATCCTGAGGAATACTCAAGAGATCATATAATATGAGATATCAAAAAAGCATTCCACAAGGTAAGCTCCTTCCCCTCTTCTTATTTATAATACATACCTAAGATACTTACATCACACATCGTCCACAAATAAAGTAAGCACTTAATAATTTATTAACATTTAACATTGTTTGCAATGAAACAATGGAAGTCGTTCAAAGTCAATTATACGATTTGCATTCAAGTTTGTAACCAATAAAAAGGTTTTATTTATAGATGTGACTTCTGTCCGAGGATTGATAAACAAGGAACACAGTTAATTAAATACGTTTCAATTATATTGTTGTACATTTTATTATAGTAGTTAATATCTGTTGCTTGTACTTTGTACATAAGATTATAGTACAGGATAATTAACAAAGAAAAAATCGTTTAATAATATATTTTTTTAATTCGTCAAATCAACGTATTTTATCCTTGCTATCCCTATTAAGCTACCATTTACCAATATTACTGTAAGGAAAAAACTTGGGCTTCTTGTCAAAAGGAAGCTACCCAAAAAAAATGAGCATCAGTTATAAACGATGAAAAGTGACCAGGGATCCTATACTATTAGTCCAACTATTCAACGGGGCAATGCAGCCAGCATTTTGGGTACGCTTCTTTTTAATTAGGTTGTATACATATATTGTGTGTTCATAACTTTTTATTATTCGAAGTGTTTTTATATTTTTAATTTTATTTTTATTTCTTAAATCAGTTTGTCATTCCATAACAAGATTTTCAATCAAGCATTATTTTGAAGAAATTCATTAGAAATTATAATTTTTGAAATACATTTAGATGTTTTTCTGGCTCCTTGCTGGCTTCAGACAACCAATTAACTTGAATAGTTTACCATTTTATAACAAGAAAATTAAAAATATTCATGCTTTATTAAAAAAAATGCAACATAGTTCTCAGCTACAGAGAAATATCAAGTTTTAATTTTTTAATACCATTATTTTACGTACGAGTACACCGCACTAATGAATGATAATAATTATATATCTAAATAAAATTCCCTAAAACAGTCCTTCAAAACAGAACTTAACAAAACTTTGCACTCCTTTAACCTTTCCATTTATTATATAAAATAACTTAAGTACTTCAGTATAACAGCAAGCAGTACAGCAGCCCTAAAGCAAACTGTAGTTACCATCAGTCTAACTAATTGCCCTTGTTATAATTCTCGCCTGCGATCGGTCACGTCGAGATGCGCGAGCGCAAAACACTTCATCATTGTGTGTACTTGATCAGTACACACGCTCAGCAAACAGACTACAATATTCAACAAATTATACTACTAAAGTGATAAAGATAATGTTGTAAATACAAACCCTGGAATTGCAAGGAACATTCAATCAATCAATAATTCTTTATTGTACACCAATAACATAAGAACACAACCATAAAGAAATATAGATCATAGTATTGGGACAGAGGGCGGCCTTATCACTTAACATTGGTATTGTTAAAAAAACAGACAGACAAACAGACAATTCTACCAGCAAGAGAATGAACCAGGAGTATTTAAAAATGATGACAACTCCGCTGCCTGCTCCTCTTATAGGATTTCATGTCAACATTGTCCACTCTCTTGATAAAGTGATCTGTATGACCTGACTTCTCTGTTAGCTTAGTTGGTAGTGGCTCTGCCTTATAATCTAGGGGTGCGGGTTCGATTCCCGCATAACACAAGTAATTTTATTATGCATATTAAAAATTGAAATTACTTGTGTTGAGTCTGGTCGTTTCTATGTATAATAAGTATGTATTTACAAGAAAATAGTATATATGTATTATATCCGTTATCTAGTACCCATGATACAAGCGTCAGCTTAGTATGGGGCGAGAAGGCGCTGTGTGTTATGTCCTGAAATATTTATTTATTTTATATTATCTGATTGTCAAACGTGTGGATGGCGTTTAACACTTCATGATTGTGGAGTTATACAAACATAATATACACGCCTGTTTGTTCAAATTTTACACGATTGTTTGGCTGAAAGAGACAAGGCGTTAAATGATGTAATGAAATAAGATACACTCATACGAGTATATTGTGATGGATGGTTCAAACTGATCAAAATTTAGTAATAACTATTAGGTAGTAGGTATGTATAAGAACCGTTCAAAATACAGTAAAACTAGGTTACCTGGAAGAGATCACTTTAGTGATAAGGTCGCCCAATGTCCCTGATTGCAGGTAGACACCGTTTTATGGTGGAAGTGCCGAAGTATCGAACACAGCGCTTTGCTTCAACGTTTATTGTACGGACAGCAAAGCTTTGGAACACTTTACCAGAAGCTGTGTTTCCTGCGAACTACAATCCAGGGGTTTTCAAATCTAGAGTTAATAGGTATCTTCTAGGTAAACGTGTTACACCCTAGGCTGCAGCAATGCTTAACATCAGGCAGGCTGTAGTCAAACGTAAACCTATCCCACGTAAAAAAAAAAAAAAAAGATTACTTTCCACCTTTATGTTAATTATGTTCTTTTTTTGGTGTACAATAAAGTATATTTGATTGATTGATTAATGAAAACAGAATATATGGAAGCCCTATACATCAAATAAAGGTACCTGTGTAATATTCTTTTTCTATAAATTATATCTAATACACAAACAAAATACTAAGAATCAACTCAATTGTAAAAAATGTAACAAGAATTTCTCCCATTCAGATTAAAAATAGCAAGCAAATAGCATAAACTATTTCAACCTTGCCATAACTATAAGTAACTTATTATTTTAACTATAAATGTTGTTTGCAAATGTATTGGAACTTCGTCTGCTAGCTATCTAGAGTGAAACATGACCGAGATTGATTTACGACATCGAACAAGTTGAGAGCTTGATTTATTGAATATTTGGCGCCGCTTTTGATCTCCATTTAACCGTTTCTAAAGTTAGTTGTTTACATCTGTCATTATGTTAATGCTTTTGTATTTTATTTGTACGTCATTGTTGTTGATAAGATTAAGATTGGTGTTAAATCGCAAATAGGTATTTTCGTAACTGATAAACAGACAAACAAATAGACTTACAAAAATTCTAAAAACTGCTGAAAGGTGTTTTGTTATGGATATTAAGTATAACGAATGATTTTCTATGTTCAGATTTATGACCCTCTTCAGCTTTATTATTTGTATGTATTGTTTTTTTTTAATAATCACTAGGTATCACTACATTATGTAGTACCTATAAAGCTAAGTCACTTCCTGCGTCTGTCTGTATGTATTATAGAAAGATTTTTAAAACTTCCCAAAGGATTTTGGTGCAGTTTTTTTTAATAGATATAGTGATTCGAGAGAAAGGTTTATATGTATAATAACACGGGAAAAGCCGCGGACAAAAGCTAGTAAATAATAAAAAGAAGAAGAGAGAGTATGTCTGTACTGTAATGAAATTGGCTTTCCAACGAGGCAGCCAGAACATTCTTATTTTCCTAGGTCCCCTGAGTGGGGCAGAAGGCAACCACAAAGACTCGCCAGCTCTTCCTATCTTGGGCTTCATGTTTCACCTCCGACCAGGTCTTGCGAACTGCTTTTGAAGAACTGCCAAGAATGCCAGAACATACTGCACAAAAATGACAAGCAAAACCCACAAATGCTTAATCTTGCTCTCATTTCCTCTACAAACCTTATTCCTCCATTTATTCCCACAACAAAGGATGGAGAATATCTTTAAGTTTGCATTATTCAAGAGTATTGACATGTCAGCCTGTAGATTGTTCTCCAGATTAGAACCTCCGCACTTATTCATTATTTAGCGGGGAAACTGGCGTAGTTTTATCTGTGGTTTTATATGTATTTCTTGCAATACTTTGTTATTTTTCCTGAACGATATCGCATTAATATAATTGATATAATCTATACTAATATTATAAGCGGAAGAGTTTGTTTGTTTGTTTGAACGCGCTAATCTCAGGAACTACTTATGCGAATTGAAAAAATATTTTTGTGTTGGATAGACCAGTTATCGAGGAAGGCTTTAGGCTATATAACATCACGCTGCAACTAATAGGAGCGAAGAAACAATGGAAAATGTGGAAAAAACGGGGAAAATTATTCATCTTTGAGGGCTTTCGTTGCGTGCGCTGCGAAAACTCAATATTCAAGATATCAAAAAATATGTATGAAAGAATTAATGCCCAAAATAACTAATCCACGCGGACGAAGTCGCAGGCACAGCTAGTATTTAATAAAATAAACATCGGAACCAAGCCTTAAACAAATATAACACACATGCGAACAATACGTTGTTAATTGATTTCAGAAATAATAATTAAGAAAACAATTGAAACAAATTAAGAAATGGATAAATTTCAGATTTAAAAAAAAAATTGGTTAAAGCTATTTACTTATGTTTCTTTAGGCTCACGCTATATAAGTCTAATGAAATAAATAAATATTTCTAATGTGTAACGTTTTAGGTACGGTATTACATTATACGAATCAAACAAAGAACACACAGCCCAGAAGAAAATTATACTCACAGAAAACATATAAAAAGCGTCCCGTTCTTATGAAATTGTATAGTTTTATTCTGTTTTAAGTAAGTTAAGTGTAGGTTTGTGAGTATTTGTATTGTTGATGTAGGTGTAGTGTTTTTGTGTTCATAGTTTTATGTATGTATATTGTGTTGTTACCCGTGTTGTCCTTTAATTGGATTTTTGTTTATATTATTATTTGCTATTGTGTGTCTGTATCCGTTGGACAACTTGTAAGTTAAATAAATAAATATTAGAACTACAAACATTATAATCCATCAACACTTCAAGAGCCGCCATGTTTTATTCATCATCATCTGATGATAAAACTATAAAACCTTTCTCAATCACAACTACATAATGCAGAGGATTGACATGTTAGTGTGTAGATGTAAGATAGTCCGCATTGTTCCTTTATCTGGCAACCCGATACAAATAATGCTGTATTGTTCTAGGATGTTGCCATTATTTGCGCTGGTTTGTAGCTGAATGGGTGTTGTGGGTTCGAGTTGATGGTGTTTGATTTTGTTGTAAAAAGCTGTTGTGATAGATTGATTATTTTGTATTTTGTATTTCATAGATATAAAGAATGTTTATCATACCGCAATAGGTACTACAGCAGTCGTTAAGCCGAGTCCCTTAGGGTGGTTTCAAAACTCTAGACACCAGGGTTAGCCACTTTTAAACGAACTTATTTACTTTATTTTTAGTTTATTTATTTATTTAGTTTACATAATCTTACTATAAAAGTGTCATCGTTAGTTTCTTAGCTTACTCCCTTATGATGGAAGACCCAATGGAAACCCAAAAGCCATAAATATGATATCTTTATTTGATAACCTTGGTGATATACAATTGTTTTAAAATATTCTACCAAAACGACTAGTACTTACTAATTTAATATAAAACTATTTAGTACAAAATCCAATTTAAATGACCTATTGTATTCCAAATTCCATCACTACATAGGTGTCGATATTTGGTCACTTTTTGTCATTATAAATGAACTTTAAAATATTGGACCGAACAGATTTCCTTGCGCCACCCCGTAGTTAAAGACCTTCTTGGAAGGAAATCATTTCGCACGTTAATACAACATGACTCATTTTGTTTCTTATTCATAGTCTTGTTCGTAGTATACATAAATGAAGTAAGAAAGATTCCATTAGGACTTCTATCTTTTACAAATAAGTTATAAACCGGTCGATGTCTCCAATATTATATCGATTTTTGCTATATTTTTTCTCAATATCAAAATATGTACTTATAAAGAAATCTATTCTGATTCATTTTTGTTCAATCAATATTCTTGAAAATTTGAAAATCATAATGAACAATTCGAAAGCTTTATGAGAAGTCAGTTGTAGTGATACTATTGCTTTTAAATGCATTAAGTATTTAATGCCTTACCACCATTTCATTAAGTGTGTTTAAATATTTCTCATTAATGTCTGACAACGTGATAAAGTTCTCAAAATCTTTGACTGAATATTAATTAACACGTAACCACGAATTATATAAATGTGAGCCAATGCCACTTGAGCTACAATTAAAATATTAAAAGCTCATGCATTCGCGCATTAATAAAAATCCAAAAACGAAAAAAAAAACATTGACGAGATTTTTCAGACCTGTCAAGTTGTTCTTTAATGATATCATTATTCGTACATCGTAGGTGTTATACGTCCAATGTTCATGTCTGTGTCATTCAATGCATTTTATTTCGTCTTGTTATTTTATTTTTGGTGATATTTTAATTTGGCAATGCCTTAATTTAACCTACTTGTGAGTCATGCATTTAATTTTGTGTTAAATCGAAACCAAGTTTTCCTTCTCTTTTGTGGGACGGTCTTTTATTAAATCACAATAAAAGAAAGGCGCAGATTATGCTGTTTCAAACAAGAAAAATCTAAATAGATTCATAATAATTTATATAAGTAATAAACACAAAAAATACATACAGCTTACATTACAGTTTTGAGGACCTCCTCTTTTTAAAATCTACTTAGACATCAAAAAAGGGAGGAAGTCTTGGGAAGTAAATAATTTTATGCTCTTCGAAATTACTCAAGTCAAATTCTAACCTTAATGAAACAAGAGCAGAAACACTGTTAATTAGTAGTCCAATTTCCTTCCGCGCTAAGATTTAAGATTTTAATTTTAAGTCCGTGAAATAAATCACTCTTTACACAAAACGAGCTTTCAAAGCTTCTCAGTAATTCTCACAGAAGGTACGCAAAGTGTTGTTTTTTTATTCCTGTTTTTTTTAAATCCCAACTCAGTTTGTTGGACCCTCGTAAATCTGTCAACTTGACACTTCTGCTAAAGGTTTGAGCACATTCAACAACTTGTGAGTAAAATAGAATAAAATAATAATATGGCGGAGGTATGGTTTGTATTGGGCTTTATTTGTTAAAATGTGGAAGCTGGTGTCATAGTAAAATTTATGATTCCGTCAAATGAAGTTTTACCAGGATATAAGTACACTTGTATGTACCTACTACATGTCATTAATTAAACTTAAACTTTACAATAAAAAGCTGAAAAATCACCGTGAATTTCCAGCTTTATATAACTACATATTTACATAGTACGTTGATAACCAAATGGTTGAGCCTTGACGTTCTTTGATTGCAATCGTTTTAATTCTAAAGGATATTAATAGCTTTCCAAGCTTTTACATTGTGAATAAAGCCTTAGGATTAAAAATCCACAGATTTTCACGTCATTTGTCCGCTAAATCTTGAATAATGGTCCAGTCTTGCTGAAAGTCGCACAAAACATTTATTGTAAGACTCCTTGATGAATATTTGCAAAAGTGAGATCATTATTCGAATATGAATATTTTATGAATCGTAAACCTTTTTTGGGCGCAACAATTGCATGATATAAAATTTTGAATTGACTTGTGTAATAAAGTTTTGGATTTCAATATTTCTGTTTATGTTTGTGTAGTAGGTACACAAATAAAAATTCAAATTAGTTTGTAGCTTTTGTATATTATTTTTATTTTTATCTAATCTAAACTAAGTACTAACGATGGCTTCTGCCTATGATACATTCTGATATTGTATCTTCTATGAAACAAAAATATTGATCTAAAAACGCACAAATCTATTCATACGTCATTTAAATACAAGACATCGAGTACTAAAAGACCTCAACACACAACCAACTTACCAGAGTATCTATGTCGCAGGTAGTACCGACTAATTGGCCGTTTCACGAAAAAACCAGGAGCGACCGTAAGAAGCACGCTCAAATGTCCGCCGTAATTGAGAACTGGTTACATGAAACATTCATGACAAAATAATTGAGCCGTACTGACGTACCAACGGTACCCTATTAGACTTTCAAAATGGCTGACAGTCGTACCTGTCAATTGCCAGTGATTTACACGAAAAACGAGCAAAAAACGGAATTTAATAACGCCAAAACTGTCTTAATTACAACCCCGATAGTTTTAATTAAGAAAATGACGGAGCAAATTGCAATTATGGGGTAATTTGCAATTTATTAGTATACGAGTTGAATTTTGTAGCTGTAAACTTTGATTACTACATGGATTGCATGTTATGTGAATTACGATAAGTGTTTTTGGTATTAGCTAAATTATAATGTAATGAGCAATGAGCTATTCAACTGTTATCAATTTAATAATAAAATAAAATAAAGTTTTAAAAGACTAGAATAAAACCTGAAAACATGTAAACAAACGCTCAATCTAGAGAGCTCGTCCGCGCAAAATCTGTAAAACTTGTTTCACATCCAGTTTCAAAACTTTCTTCGCGTAGCTTTGTTTATACAGCCGTCCCTGTCAGACATATGGGTCACGTATGAGAGTTTTTCGTGCGCGAAAAAGACAGCGAACATGAAGACGTCACGCGGTGCAAAGGCGCGCGTTTTTGCACTTGTTTTATTTGTAAACCGCCATGTTTTTTGGTCGTTTTTCGAAAGGAACGTCTTTGTTCCGGCGCGGGCGCAATCGTGGCTTGTGAGGATAATTTCTTTATTCCACTGGCCCACCCGACAATTTTCTTTAGCTGCATTATTATGAACTTGATTTGTTTAATAATTTTATTACTGGCCGCTATTCTTGATTGTGTTTTGGTTTTGTTGGTTCTGAGCGTTTAGCGGTGAGCTCGGCTAAGTATTTGCGGTTAACGTGGAAAATAGAGTAATATTAATCCATAGAAATTGTGCGATATTAATCATTTAATGTAACTGTCTTTGAAACAATATAATAATTGAGATAGAAAACGCTGGTACTATGGGACCTGATCAAAACTTTCTAGCTTCCTTACTGTTGAGAAAAAGGAAATAAAAGTACTTGAATAATATTAATCATCTTAAAAATATAAAAAGAAAACAAAACACAAAACTTAATTTATTCGAATAAAACATCAACTCATAATTTTACCATCGATTTAAAATCATAACCTTAAAATTGCATAATACGATTCGATTCATAACTTCCACAAGCAGACGTCCTTTACTTCCAGCTGTTTTGTTAATCGTTTTTTATTTTACTCCGTTTACACGCTTGACAAACAGACGCCCAACTGAGAACAATACTAACAACGAGATAGTGTGCTTAGAAAAATATAGTAAGTTATTTTAATAGTTTTTAAGCAAGAACGAAAAGAGAAACGTGCGTTGGTTCTGTTTTTCTTTTGCCAAGTAAGAAAAAGACCGTTCTTGCTTGAAAAGTAACAAGATATTGAACGGGACATTAGCTGTTATTCGAATAATGACTCGTCCAGTCTCTTTTATTAGTGAAATGGGCTGTTTGACGTCTATTTGCCAAGCATGTGGATGGAGTATTTATTGTTTTTTATTCGAAAGCGTCCAGACATGTTACGTCACGGATTCCTCTGTTGCTTTCAGGGTTTCGATTAGAGATGAGATGTGATAATCGAATCAGGGTTCAATTAATGATGTTTGAAACATTTTCAACTGTCAAGATACAAGACGTGTGTGTAATCAATCAGCATAATACGTCATTTTGTAATGTATACTGTAAAACACGCTTATACAATATATTGTGTGTGCAAACACATAGTTACTGGATATGTCCTACTTATATAAGCTAAACATGCAGATTCTTCTTCTGTAAATATAAAATGTCATATAATTCATAGAAGTACCTGGGCGCCCACCACGATGTATCTGCCCAAAAGAACTCTCCTAACGAATGAATTCTGCGGCGGAGTCACGACCCTCAGTCATGAGGTAATACGACTCAAGAGAGATAATTCATCTTACATCTCTTACTCATTTTCCATGAATCAGAACACTATCGATTAATCGGTCAGTTATTCGATTGTAATAACATGATCCCATCTCTACATTTCGACCTCTTTTTACCGCGGAACCCTACTGTTAGACCTTGAGCCACGCTCCAGGATTCCGCGCCAATACTTGGAAATGTTCGAATATTTTTCAAAATGGAACGAATATATTCGAAAATTTAAAGAAAAAGTTATTGTGTCATTGTGTTGGGCCTTTTAGAGGTTAAATTGCTGGATCATCTTCGCTTTGTAATTGGTTAATTATTGAGCCTTTTCTTAAATATTTTGTAGAACTTATTCAGTCGCTATAATAAAATATTAGAAGTAACCTATCAACATATTTTTTGGTGAGCAAAACTTTCTTCAAACTTAAAGTATTGAATCCAGGGGTTTTCAAATCTAGAGTTAATAGGTATCTTCTAGGTAAACGTGTTACACCATAGGCTGCAGCAATGCTTAACATCAGGCAGGCTGTAGTCAAACGTTAACCTATACCATGTAATTTTTTTTTTTTTAAATATAGCACAAACAAATACTAGGTACTAGATGTTATCTAGCCTAATGTTCAAAGGTTAGCAATGAAATGTATTATTCCATCCCTCTTTTGTTGTTTGGTGTAAGCTAGACGTCTGTTTTGTTTGCCTTGATTATTTACTTATATATGTATAGTATATGACTGTATGTATTAACCTCTATATTCTGTTTCTTCCAGGCTAGCAGCAGCAGCCGCAGCGGCGGCCGGCGCGGGCAGTGAGCTAAGCTACCTCGCGGCGCTGCATCCAGCATACAGACCCGTTACCTACGACCATCCACTCTACAATGCTAATACTCTTAGAGGTAAGTCTATTTTACTATGTGATGAAGTAAAAAAATAATTAGAACACAAGATCGAAAGAAAATAAAAGAGAAAACTATTAAATCTAAATTTATAAAACTCAAAGGTGACTAACTGACTGACTGATATAGTGATCTATCAACGCACAGCCCAAACCACTGGACGGATTGGGGTGAAATTTGGAATGAAGGTAGATGTTATGACGTAGGCATCCGCTAAGAAAGGATTTTTGGAAAAGGGGTGAAATAGGGGATGCAAGTTTTACTTCTTAATGCGAGGGAAGCCGCGAGCACCTACTAGTTAGATATAATTTTCATTTTTTGTAAATAAAAGTAAAACTATTCAGAAACTTATTTATAAATTAGTGGAAGTAATAACGACCGGTAAAGTTTACGAAAGTATTCGAGTTTGTATATTTCTGGAAACGCAAGGATACGTTAACTATGTATTACCATGGTCTGCTCACTGTCGGTTAAGTTTTTATCTATTTTTTTTTTTACATTAAATAAGCTTACGTTTGACTATAGCCTGCCTGATGTTAAGCACCACTATAGTCTAAGATGTAGCACGCTTGCCTAGAAGAAACCTATTTACTCTAGATTTGAAGACCCCTGGGTTATAATTTTCTGGGAACAGGGCTCCAGGTAGAGAGTTCCATAGTCTCGCTGTCCTTACTATGAAGGTAGAATCAAAGCGCTTCGTGCGAGTCTTTGGAACTTCCACCATAAACCGGTGACGCCCCGCTGCTATTTGCACAACTGTGATTGTAATCATGTTTTAAAAGTAAGAAGCTACTGTTTCTAAGTTACTTACATCAGGCAAAGTTTCCCTAATAAAGTAACCTGCAGACTAGTTGTTACACAGAAACGTTTTCGTCAAACCTGCAGGCTAAGTGACTAGCTAGAATATATCCCAAGATATACTTTAAAAAATTCGCATAAAGAGAAAAAGATAAAGAATCTTTATTGATACTGTAAAGTTGTAACATACATAGGTATAGGTATCATAGAATATGCTACACAAATTACAATATCTCGTCAATTTAAATCTATAACGTTTAGTTTTAATAAAATTTTAGAAAATGCAATGTAAAATTTTTTTGAAAATTATTTTTTATTTTGTGACAAGAAATTACATACGAACCCATTTAGGAAAGTAAGACAAACATATTTTGCACATACACAATTTCCTGTCACAAGCCGGCCTCAACTCAGCATGTGCTGACTGCGAACAGTCAGCGCTGGTCTTCCGTTGAGACCTGTCTAGTTTTATTATTAAAATAATGAAAAATTTAGTTATTAAAATCAGTACTCACAAAAAGATCTCTAGCCGTACTTTATACGAAGTAATCTTCATGTAAACTACTTTATCCAAACAGCAAAAAATAAAAGCACCAACTCCAATCTAAATACTTTACAACATGTAGAATTGCAGAATATTCCAGAATCCATGTTTTACAACGTCAAACGATCCAAGCACTAAAACGCTGAATGTGGAATATAAAAATACCTCGGACTAGACGGTATAAATGCAAAAACAATGAAAACAATGCGATAAGCTGCGATTGAACATGAGTGTTATTGAGTGCACTTCATAAATTGTAGGGTTGTGGCTTTGCATTGTTGGGATAACATACCTAAAACATGAAATAAAATAAAAACCTGGTGAATTGAGTATCGCCTCCTTTTATGATGTCAAATTAGAATTTTAATAACTACGCAAAATTTGTTTTTTTTTTTACAATAACAGATATTATTGTTTGCTGCCGAATTCTGAACTTTTTGACATGGGGTTACATATTTACTTAAGATACTTCAAAAACAATGAAGAAATAATATCCTGATGATGACATATTCTAATAGTCATAGTCCTATTATTTCCAAACAGATTTTTAACAGTTTACACAACTACCGAAACAGATTTTAGGGTGACAAAGAAGTTTCGTGGTCCGAATAACACGTTGTAGGTCGTGGCTGTTTGTCATACTACGGCAGTTGGTAAGCCATGTCAGAGACCTTTAGGGCGGCTTAATAAACTTTCGACACCAGATCTGGCCACTCTCATTCGATAAGAAGAAGAAGAGTGACAACGAATTTTCTTCATTCAAAACTGCATATTTCCCATCCCTATATCATGAGAACGATGTAACACAACACTGCACCAGCAAAGATAAACCTGTAACTCAAAACTGTTATTGCAATAATGTGCATATTCAAGCAATGCTTATGCAATTATTTCTCGTTCTTAATGTAACAAGAAGCCTGTTGGGTAGTATAATATAATATTACCGGGAAATAATAGATATTAATCCATCATTGTTATTAAATGCTTGGTGCGGTATTGTTTGACATTATTGTGGGATTTGATAGTGCTTTGTTCTTTGGTTTTTATAGGGTTGTAAAATTCGTATTATGGGGTGATTAGTTTAGTGAAGCGCCCGTAGCTCAGCTAGCGGAGGCAATCGCATGCGGTTACCAATGTTAAGAAAAGGTTGACGCGGCCAGTCCTTAGATGGGTGACCAAAAAGTGGCATTTCATTTTGGGCGCTTCCGTGGGTCGGATGACACGTTAAATTGTCGGTTCTGGCTGTTTGTGTAGTACGGCAGTCGTTAAGCCATGTTAGAGGTCCAGAGGTTTGAAAACTCTCGATACCAGAGTTAGCCACTCTCATTCGATAAGAAGAAGAAGTTGATTGGGTTTTAACCAGCGCCTTTTTGTGTTTTGGTGCAACAGGTCTTAGGCCATTAACTATTCGAAGTCGAATGCATAGGGTACAGTTTTTCACGAACTTTTAGTGATTGTTTTTTGTCAATTTATTGGACGTAGAATAGTGAAAATAAAGCTATGGGTATCAAATAGATTTCGGAGCCTTTTTTTTAAAAAAAAGCTAAACTTAGTAAATAGTTTCATAGAGGCACAGAACCTAGAAGTATAAATAGAGGATACAAAAAAGTTAAACATAGTAAATTTAATTAAACGCATAAGTATTATAATTAATTTATTTCTCATCCAATTCGAACCGTAAAAACTTGCAACTAAATTATCTTTTAATGATATCCATGTTTCCAAATAAGTAACATATCCGTTAATTTCCTTAACCAACACATAATTTACCATTTTTACGTATTAATTAATGTTCTAATTTATTAATCAATTCACTGTTAGTGACCATAACAGAATTCGAAGCAGTTCGCTCTCCAATTGAAACCCGCTTCTAAATCAGGCGCATTCGTATAAACTCTACTTGGAAGCACAAAGCTGTAAACGACGGAAAGGGCGCGTTTGGAAACGAGTTTAAATCACCTAATGAATTATTGGACTAAATCCCTTAATATAATTTATTCAGGTTTAATCTTAGTATGAGATTTATAATGTAGGTGCTTTCGTAAGTGATATAACACGTTAAATGGTAGATTATATTTGCAATAGCAATACAGTTCAGATAGCTCAACCTATGAGTTTAAAGTTAGACTGAGACTTAGCAAAAACCATTGTATATATCTCACGCTTCTTAACAATTCAAAATAGAGATTTTTTTGCTTGTAACTTATACTTTTACGCTAAAGTCAAGTGATTTATTGTACTAGACAAAAACATCGTCATCGACATTCATTTTCAATAATGTTGTATTGCACAAAATGCTATACAATTAAGTAAATAATATTGACTATTCAGTCAAAAATAAACTATAAATAAAATTATAATGCATGGAGACCGTTTCCAAACACGACCTTAAGAAAGAGTTGCGTCGTTCTAGCCTTAAATCCCGGTATCTCACACCGGCGACCCTACACTATCCTCTCAATTTATCTATACCCAGAGGTGTTAATTAGGATTTAAACTCACGACTGCTACTATTCCTAACCCCCCTACATTCACGGAAAAACTGACCTTAACTCAATGACATAGAAATCAAATTCCTATTCAACTACACACAATTATTTCGTCTTAACATTCGGAGAAATAGTAACCTTAATCCAATTGTATAGAAATCAAATTCCTTAACAACTACCCGGCATTCTTTTCTCCTGACATGCAGTGAAAAACTTACCTTATTGCAAAGGAATAGGGTTTATAATAGTTTATGGTAATAAAAGATAACAGATACGTAGAAATGGTCATTAAGAGGCAGGCGTAAGTCACGGGTTGGAATCGGCATGTGGTAACGAAGGGATGATTTTTGTAATGGCAATTAAGATATCTCGTGGATGATGTTGTTGTTGGTTTGACAACAGATGTCGCTTTTCGACAATGTTGTGAATATTTTTTATCATGTTTAGCTGTAGTTTCTTTTTTCCAAAAAATTTACTACTGTATTTAAGCTAGTTTTCATTTATAAACTAACGTTTATAAGCTTAAAACTTTGGCACCAATATGTTGAATAAGTTAAAATATTACTGCCATCTTAACAGATTTCCTATAGATTATTTCTGTTTCTGATTTTATACATAATATTCTTTTAAGTAAACAAATAAGCAATTTTTTAAGGAGTATATCCGTATAAAATCTTCTCAAAGATTTTTTGTTTGTCCAACAATAAAACTGGAGAAAGCCAAAAGAACCTAACGATTGAATTATCACTCCATTCAAGTTAACTTCAATCCACTGTAAGTACTTAACAACGTATTATTCTGTACTTAACATGTGTATACTAATGTTCTCTATTGTAAGATCGTATGTAATGGTAATGTAAGTAAGTAAGGTGAAAGGTTTGTCTACACGCTTGACAAACAAAAGCCCAACAGCCAAATGTAAATGAAATTAATCAAACTAATTTACGCAACGCCATGCAGCCCCAATTCCAACGATTGTTAAAAAATAATGACATTCTTGATTTTATATCTCACTTATTTATCGAAATATAGGTTTCGGCTGTTTTTTTTGATAGTTAAGCCATGTCAGAGGCCCTGTTTCAAACTGTCTTACTTCATTGCTTAAAAAAAACGCTAAAGCCATGTCATAGACTCTAGAGAGATTCCAAAATTCTCGACACCAGAGTTCACCACTCTACAAACTCGATTACTTTACTGACAAGCTTATAGTGCTATTCCTGCTACATTATTACCGATTAGACATACCCCATAGCGCATAGAACCTTCCCATAGGTACTGACATGATTGACCGTAAAGCCTTACAAATAAGTAACTGAATATTCTCGGTAATGTTATGAAAATAAGGATCAAGTTGAACTAAACTAATGTAATAAGTATTTATTACTAGCTAAGATGTATTTCAAGAACGACTTGAGTGTTTTTGTTGGAAACATCTTATTATTCCATAAATTTATTTTTGATGATGAAACAATATGATGTACCTAATTTAAATTATATTGTTTGAGAATTTTTGTTTTCGTTTCATATTTTGTTAAACCTATTTGCACGCCTGTGTGAAAATGAATTGGTCAATATTTTATTTGTAAACAACTCTGTAACACCTTTATCTATTCTGCAAATAAATGGTTATTAATTATGAAATTTTTATAGGCTGAAGTTTGTGAGTGTTTTGGTTCCTTTTCGCTCAATCGGCATAACCGTTTTGAATAATTTTGATTTTTAATTTCAATAATGAATCGTCAACTAAACACTGGAAAAACCCTGGATACTGCAACACAGGGAATCCTAAAGCAGTAGACAGGGCCCCAAAAGCAAAACTGTTTTTAAATGTTCTTAAATTAATAGTTCCTATTTGTTGATAAACCATTTTATAATTTAGATACTTTTATAAAATGTGAAAATGACATCATGTTTTAATGCAAATAAATGAATGATAAATGCTTTTTTTATGAAGTATAAGACAGACTATCAGTGATACGCGTACTGGTAACATAACCCTTAAATCTCTCTGCTAAACGACTCCATAGTCAGTATGGCAAAGTGTAGGTGTCAGTTGACCACGGCAGCTGAGCTCCAGTTACGCTGTCGCGTCTCTGCATAACGCTCAATTAGGCGCTTTTTTTAGAGGTATTTTGTGGATGGTTCATGCGAAAAGCAGTCATTAAGTTTAGAGTATTTTTAATTATGTTTAATTGTCGCTTTTAAACTCAGTATTTATTTTACATTAACAAAGACCATGTAAGTGAATCATTTTAAGTTTTCAATAGTATATGTAATTCGCGTAAACAACAGCGTTTACGCGAATTACATGTGAGTAAAAACCGTTAAGTTAACATATTGAATTCATTTTTTGATTTGGATAGAAATAAATCTAACAGACAGTGGTTAGCACTCATACACAAAATTGCATAAATGTTTTTATTAGTACGTTTATTGGGAAGTATGTTTATCCATTAACTTATTAATAGCAATGGGCGTGAATATTTGCTAAATATGAAAGAAAAACTACTCACAACCACTTAATATACTTCAAGGGGCGTTGAATACTAAACTGAGCATTTCTATTGTATATCTAGTTTTTACTTCTGTTATACACATTTATTGGATGATTGTATCATGTGTATGGAGGGTACATACATTAACTAGGCATGTTTTTATTATTAGGAGGTAACTCCGTACACTCGTCGAGAAAACATTATAACATTGCATAATCCATTTTTTTGTTTTCATGTATATTTCTATGAAATTTGTACATATTGATAGTTTTGTACACCTTAATCTACATTAAGTAGAATAACTAAGAAAATGATGAATAGTAAAAATAAAGGAGCTGCAAAATGAGAAGGCAAACAAATATCTCGTTGAAAAAGTTGTAGCTTGTTAAAAATTTCTTGTAGCTTTAAGTAGAAATATTCATGTTTTAGTAGCTTGTTATTATAAAACTAGCTAAGTGACAAATACTGTTAAAAATTAATCATAAAACATTTGATTACATTTACAAAAAAATGTAGGTATTCAAACCAAAGAATAAATTCCCAAATATAATCTTGGTTTTTTCTCGCGCACACCCATCGTAGACGGGCTAACTGGAACACCCCGGCGTCAGGTTACCGGACCCAGTTTCATGGTACACAGACCCACTTGACCATGGGTGACCTTCACACTTCGATACACTGCTCTATATCCTAGTAGGTAGCCCCTTTGGAAGGATATATATCTGGATCTATACATATTTTTACGAAACGTATGAATTATGTATTAACATATAATGATTCACAAAGTTCAGTTAGGAACAAATAATAATGTATCTTGAATAATAACAAAGAGATTCGTTTATTTGTAATACTCAAAAAAACTAGTAACGTACCAACTATAAAATTGAAACAACTTCATTTAGTTATTATGACTGACAAGCAAAAACGTCTGGCCCAAAATAGATAAAATCACAGGAAGTAATAAACTAAAATCAATGCCACACACAAAAACTAGACGATATGAATAAGTTTAATCATCACAATACCTATGCAAATATTGCAGCAGCAGATGAAGATAAAATTAAAAGTATACGAGTTAATCATAGCGAAAGAAATAGCAGAGCATCAATCATGCTGACACTCGTCGGTAAAAAAAGCTAGTTGCGGTCGGCATGTATTATTAATATAAAATCGTTGAGACCGGCGGTCCGTCATCGGCCGCCTGCAAAATTTCGCAACACGAGTGACAAGCCGAAACTTAATAACTTACTCAGAAATGCAGCAGAAAATTGGGAGCTCAGAAACGACCGCTCCGTAACTCTACACCGTTTTACCGAAGTCCCCGACACATATAAATCGTATTTTTATTCAAATCGAGCGTGCGTGCCGCGATAAAGCCTTTTTAAAACAAATATTCAAACATTTAGCCAAAAACGACTATCAAAAACCAACTCTTATAGAAGGAGTTAAAGCTGAAAATGGTAAAATTGAAACTAATATACAAGATGCAGAGGACATGAAACTTTACAGTTGGTGTAACAGAGTTGTAGATGCAGATATAAATGATGCTGTTACGAAGCCTGATCCTGGCCGCGACAATGCTAAAAGGGACTACGTGCATTATGTAAACGAGGTAAATTATAATCTGATCACACAGCCACTAGAATGGGAATTGGATGTTATAAGTGCATCAGATAAGACGCACGATTATGACGTTAATTTAGAGAAGGAACGCATGGAAGATAATAACTTAAGGCGTAATTGGTAACGTTTTTCACTTCATTCAGGACTTTGTTAATTGCATAAGAAGACATTGAATCTAGTGGATATTGCGAAGAAATTTATCATATAAATATTATAAATGATGTAGTAATAAATTTAATAAATATTGCTTATAGCATTGCGCAAGTATTATACTTGATACTTTTAAGGGATTATCAAGGGAGACATGTTAACTGTCCGACTACTTGTGTTTACCTTTTAAATAAAGTTGTTCACACCGATACCTTTATTATTCCGTTTTTTCCGACAGAAATGTTAATCACCGCGTTTTGCGAGCTGTTTGCTTCTCAGAACTTCATGAAACATTTTAATCGAGTCGCTAATGATACAGGTGCCAATCATCAACAACCTGATAATGTTCTTGATTTCCTTTATTTAGGCAATATTAATGCAAAATATAATGACCATAATAAAATGAACACTTGGCCGATTCTTGGAAGTCAATGTTTAAACGTAATAAAAGTTTTATCCTTTTATCCCGCCGGGATGAAATCGTAAAATTGGAGTAAAACAAGGATTGCATGTGGCTATGTAAATTGATATTTGTGTATGTCATTATTTGGAAAATCGTAAATTCAGATCTCGTTTCGGTTTAACCGAGCGTAAAACCTGTCGAAAGGTAAGAAGTAGAGCAGTTCAAGTTACTGCCAAAAATAAGAATAAAAATAAAATAAAAAACATGACTAAATAAACACAATAAAACGTGGATTAAAATGTCATTGAACTCGTCAAAGGATTAATCAATCTACAAGAAGATTGATTATATTTTTTATTCCTCGATAAATCGCCACAAATTCCAATTTGCAAAGTGTCACGAGCGAAGTTGACACATCCAATATGTATTTTGTGTTTTTTTTATGTTTTCTGTTCAAATGATTGGGGTACAAGAGTTTTAGGGTTAAGAATGCGACATGCTGTTTAGGGTCTTTTTAAATATTTTTCAACACAAATTGAGTCTTAAGTTTTTTGAATGGATATACCTACATTTATTTCAGTTAGTTTTTTTTTTTAGGATTTGTTCATACAAATGTAATTCTGCAAAACAGGAAACATAAAGATAAAACCTAGTAAATTACCTACTTTGTATATTTAGCAACATAACTTTAGAGAACATATTGATAATGTTGTCAAATCTGCCTCTAAAATGGGTGGATTTGTGGTTAGACAAACAGAAATCTTCAAGGACCCTTCTCTATCCATCACGCTCTATTACAGTTTAGTTAGGAGTATTTTGGAATACTGTAGTGTATGGAGTCCCAGTTATCTCACTCTGAACGACTTGAGTCAGTTCAAAAACGTTTCTTATATCATATAACGTTTATGGACTTTAAATGTAAGGTATTGCGTTCGTACAAGTCGCGTCTGAAACACTATCGGATCATGTCGCTCTCCAAGCGCCGTGAAATCGTTGACATTGTAACTCTCTTCAAGTGTATCAATGGTTACACAGATTCTCCCGAAATATTGAATAAGTTGTCACTTCGTGTTCCGAGAACCGGAAGCGTTTTAATAAACCGCGATACATTTGTTCTGCCCAAATTCAGGACAAATCTATTAAGGCATTCACCGGTTTACAAAATGTGTAATTCATATACTTAATAAAATTAAAGACGATATCGATATATTTTTAAAATCGTCATTATTTTCCTTCAAAAAGTCAATAACAAAAATTATAAAGTAGTTTTGCTATAAATTTATTATTTTATTTGTATAAGTATGTACTTAGTCGTCTAGTGTCAATGGGATTATTATTATAGAATCATTGTTAATTTTTGTTTTGGTTATCTTATTATGATTGTTATTTTTTAAAAGCTTAGATATGTAGTTATAATAATATGTATTGTTTACTTTTTATTTATGTAATTTTTATTTTCTTAATTGTTTAAAGTGTTAAATGTGTTTTTATTTTGTAAGTAATTATCTTAAAATTGTTAGTTAGGTCTGCATCAAGAGGGCTTTAAGTGCTAGTTATTTTCTTCTATTCATTAAGCTTATTATGTGTGTTTTAGCTTAGTGCCTGTTTTACAGACTATTAATAAATAAATAAATAAATAAATAAATAAACACAAATGTTGCCGCTATACTTTATGTCTCAGATTACAGAAAGAACCAGAAACCGTGAGCGCGCCTAATATTGAAGCTACTAAAACTACTCTGAAACAGAGTAGTTTAACGCGCGACCGCTCAGTCACTCTGTGACCGTCGGAGCGAATGACGTGTTAAAACGATGACCAATTTAACTAAATTATGCCGTCTTGTGTCATTCCTACCTGTGAAAATGCAGCGGGTCTAAAAAAGAAACACGATGGGATCACATTTCACGTGTAAGTATCGTATGTAGGTATCAACTTATTTAATTAATGAATAAATTTCTCAGTTTTCAATTGTCATAGATAATGATGCATCCATCTTGTCAGTGTTGCCAATATAAGAGTTTTGATTTACCCTTCTTTTTATTACCGTTTGAGGGCTTTTATTCATTGTAGAATATTAATAAGTAATTTAATAAAAAATAACCGACTTGAAAAAAGAAATTATAAAGCGTCAGTGCAGCCCGTGTGTACCTAACCAAATAATCCTATTAAATAGTATGGTAATATCGGATTCCTAAACATTTTTTATGTGTGTGTGTGTGAGAGAGAAGGGGTGAGGGGGAGCGGGTATGTAACTATGTTTCAATATTAGTTATCTCAAATTTTAGCTTCCCAGTTGATGAAGAAAGGAAAGCGGTGTGGACAAAAATAATACAAAGAGCACGGCTGTAAGAGTTATGGAGACCATTATTATTATATTATTACATTGGACAATATTTTAAAAAGCTTACTCAGCAAAAAGATAATTAAATGTATTTTTTTTCTAAAACGTCTTTTATTCAATAAACCTATCGATTTCTTGAGACAATTAGGTAGATACATAATTATATAGAATAGGACAATTTTTATCCTATTATTATCTCACCTCCTAGACTCCCAAAATTTATCCTAAAAACGGGCAAATAATGCCTGAGCTAGCAACATTACGCGGGTGGGAAGTGACGCGGGCGAGGGGCGTTGTTTTGGTTTTTGGACACAGCGTGTGGCTCGCAATTACAGTTGAACGCGGCTTCTGGTTCTTTCTGTATTCTGAGCTTTATGTATTATCTGTTCAAATTTTATTTTATAAATTACTCGCTGGACAAGAGAAACCAAGACCGACACCAATGGCACCTAGGAGAGGAGGCTTATACCCAGCGGTGGGTCAACAAGGGCTGAAAATGGTGATGATAAATTTATTACAATAAAATTCTGTTACAATATTGTGTCACATCTACCTCTGCTTCTTTTTTAGAAAGAGTAATAAAAAGCGGCGATTGTAAACAAGTTTTAGGAAGAGACAGACGCAATGCGCTCGCGCATTACAAGTGACCGGATAAATAAATGCATTTTAAATAAAGAAGGCTTAATTTTGGACTTCGACCGTTAATTGAGATGACTTTTCGTTCTGTGAAATACAATTATTATCGAGCTCGTTTTAACGGTTCATAAATATTGGAAATTTTATTGTCGTTGCAAGTTTTTTTCTCGTATATTTTTTGTGTATTTCATGCACTGCATTTTTGTTTTTATTATCCATGTTTCCAATTATTTGGCTTTGAGTTACGCAAATATCATACTTACGTAACTTTTACGTATATTAAAGTAAAACCAAGCTAACAATCCAAACATGCTTATTTTTAACTTGTTAATCGCCTGATAATAATCGACAATATACCCGAAAATAACTCATTTTAGAATCATAAATAATTATAAATTTCCGCCCATTTCATACAGCGCCATCTAGCTCCATAAAAAGCAAACACTTTCATAAAGAGTGATATCCACAGACTGTTTGATTGATCTCGTCCATTCCGAAACAATCCCCTGCTGCGTCAACATATCAATAATTCTGTTACATGTACTGTTAATGGTGATAATTTCTACACTTCAACCCTTTACGGGCGTTTGTTTTATGGCATTTCATTACATTAACGTTTTATGGGTGTAATTTATATTGAATTTTGATGGAGTGGAATCGTCATCACAACATGCAATGAAAACAGTAAGTAAGCGTATTTCGTTGGGGAAGATCTTTGCCCAAAAGTGGGACAGCATTGGTTGATAAAAAATCGTATTTGTTTTTCTATTTCTGTTTCGAGTGATGGATCAATGTATTTTTAGGTATGGTGTTAGTATAGAATCTTGAGAATGACTTACGATCATTTTTATCCCGAAGCAAGCGGGTGAAGCCTCAAGCTTCCTTTACTAAGCTAAAAGCTCGGCTCGTAAGCTGTAGCTTGAGCTGTGATTCAAACAACATTCTTGAGATTCTTTTGAGCTTTACGTATTACACATCGTATGCTTTCCAATGGATATGATGGATGGATGATTTTAATAATGAAAAATCTAAGCACACTATTTGCCACTGCTACAAATTTAAGTAAACCACTTAGGAAAGTTTTATAAACGCCTAAATATAATCTTGTTACTTACATAATATCTCAAACGATGAATAATTTATTCAAAGGCAAAAAATACGATTTCCAAAAAAGCAACGCACTGCAAGTTATCAGCTGCAGCTCATTCCAAACTCAGTCATACATTTCATAACGTCACTCCACTATATTTTAATAAAAGTAAAATAAAAAAACACTTCCAAAAAATTAAAAAAATCTATTTTGAAAACAAAACAATTCGATATTTCAATCAAACACAGCCCAATCATCGCTGCGCACATTTCTAAAGATTTTCATTAGAAAACTCCGTCGAGTCATTTTTTTTCTCGTAGAGTGGAGAACCAGTCCAATCATGATCGATTTAAAAAACTCGACCCGGTATCGATTGATCCACTCTCTATCGGAATTGAGACATCTCAAACTGGTTTCTGAGATGGGTCGGGAGTGTGGTCTGGGTGAAAAGAGATGACGATTTTATAGTGAGTAGTAACTTCTTTATAAATACTGTAATGTTGGCTGTGGCAATTATAATGCTGCTATTAAGTATTGTACCTTCTATTTGTTTGTTAAATTAAACTTGTTAAATTAAATAAATACTCGTAACGAACAAATAAAACAAGACCAAATTTGAGCTTTTTTGATGTAATTTGGTACTCAATATTTTCTTTTAGTACTCACAAACAAGCAAATTGCAATTTGAAATTAAAAATAAAGTATGATATAATGCCAAAAAACGTTTGAATAAAAATCATATACTTATCTTTTTACTATCCCAAATCAATATATGTATTTTCAACGTTTCGTAACAATATTTTTTTTATAAAACTCTGCTTATGGTAAGAGAGTGGGCACTCCAGTGTCTAGAGTTTATACAATTCGGTTGTGCAGAAAATAATGATAGGTAACCTACCCATAGCCCTATTAGATATACAGTAGTTATCAACAGTCACGCTCAAATCACCTTTAGGACCTCTGACATTGACCACCTGTTTAAAAAAGAAAAAAATACGTATATTGATGTAAAAAAAGTTAAATCGCTATCATTTCCAACTTGCACCAGCCCCCAACACCCACGCCACACATTATTCCCGTCCAGAACTTTGTGGCTAGTTTTTTAATCGGCTCATGATAAGGTTAAATTAGTTTACGTGTTCGGAGTGTTTTATGTTATAGTAATAGAGAGCATGATGACTTCGACGGTTATTTTACACATCTATGTACATTGTACATCTATATTCAATACTGTGATTGCATTTAATGTTAAAAAGCCAGTACTGACGAGGTTTGCGAAATATGGATTATAACTATTTACCCATATACAACAGTAGACTACAAGCAGACTAGAAATTTAGAAGCAAACTGCAAGCAAAAATTCAAAGGTTCGCAATAAACACTTCTTAAGTCAGCAACTTTTTGATCATCAACATGTTTTAATAATTAAGGCGAGCATTCCTATTTTTTCGGATCTGCGTTATCATGAGTGAAAAACACATAAATATGATTAACTAATAATTTGTTTACTCATTGGTATTTTTTATACGTTAAGCTTTGAAAACTCTTCAAAAATCCCATACAAAGTCAAAGTGGCAAAGTAATCAGGCAAGTCAATTAGGACCGTGTCAAAAAGCTTTGATTTTATAGTTCAATCTTAACGAAAATCATGAAAAAACCGTAGGCTATAAAAAACGTAGGATGTAAAAAAATCGTAGGATGTAAAAAAACGTAGGTTGTAAATTGATCAATCAGACACGCACACTCTGATTAATAGAGCTTTTGTCTCCGATTTCACGGTATGTTACACGCATGGTTTTACTATCTCTAAATTTTTAACTCTGTTTAGCATATGTAATGAATAGATAAGGTGAATTACTGGTTTAAATGATAACCACGGTAGTAAAAATGGAAAATCTATATTCACATATACACATAAGCTTAAAGCTTATTTAGACACAAAAGCTTACTAAACAATACTAATGGAATAATAACCACAATAATGTGTGTAAATTCAGTCACAAGAGCTTTGAAACCACTTTAGAAGCTTTTGATATTGCTAAAATCTAAATATAGCGAAGCTTTAATTTATCATGTCATTCGACACACAGTCGCTACTTTTGATTTGGCCACCCATCCAAGGACTGCTTGAACTGACAGTTGCTAAACTTTGTTAGCACGAATGTGAACTTATATAGCTTAGCTAACAACATTTCACGTATTTAGGTAACACGCTTGCAAAAAAGCAACTATTTTTATTTTTTTACATGAGATAGGCTCACGCTTGACTACAACTTGCCTGATGTTAAGCAACGTTAAAATCTACGATCTAGCGCGCTTGCCTAGAAGAAACCGGTTTACTCTCGACTCTAAACTACGAGTAATAATAAATAATCATAAACCTAAAAATCTGCTGATTTTGACTCATTCCTAAATAACACATAAATGAGGTGGTATACCTATATTTAGACCAATTAACGACCTCAGTTATAAAGTTCACAGATTTAATTGGTTGCTCATTATCATTTGACACTCAGTTATAACCAGTGTTAGTTGACACCTAGTTAGGAAGGGTGGTGAAATTTTAAATGGACAAGTTTTTATTTGAATGAGGGTGTAACAGCTGAAAGCTTTAACATTTAATATGAGTGAGCTTTTTTCAGATGACAATTGAGCATGATATTTTCTTGTGTGAACTAATATAATTATAAGTACATAATAATATATATTATTATGCTGTTTCTCTAGTACGGCAGTCGTTAAGCCATTTCAGGGGCCCTTAGGACGTCTTGATAATCTGTTGACACCAGAGTTGGCCACTATCTCGAAGAAGTAGTATGTATGAGGAAAATATGAATTGTGTTTATGAAACACATAAAAAATTATAACTTTATATTGTACTTTTTGTACTCAATTTTAAGTATTTATTTGTAAAAGGCTTCTCAGTGTTGGCTACGGCCCCACTGATGCCTTAAAAATACCGGATGTAAGACCCGTGACTCTGTAAAGATGAATAAAGAGATAATTTTATTATAACTATCTCCAGAGGTCATTTAATATTGGTTTCAAAAACTGTAGTAATCCAACACCAGCAAGCTGCGCGCACGTGTTTCCGGGCCCTTAACGACTTGTTTGGGGTAGGTAGTTTTAATTATTGTGGTTCACTGATTACGAGAATAGATTTAAACTAGTAGTTGCCTGTGATTCTGTCTGTATTTTCCTTTTTTTACATGAGATAGGCCTACAACTTGCCTGATGTTAAGCAACGTTACAATCTACGATCTAGCGCGCTTGCCTAGAAGAAACCGGTTTAATCTCGACTTGAAGACCGACAAATTATAGTTCAATGGGAATAGAGATTCGGGCAAGGAGTAGAAACAACTGCCACGTTCAGGAAAACGGGGATTACACGTTTCCCTCTTGCATCAAAGGTGCTTATTATATACTTTTGATTTCACATAACTCTTGGCTACTTTAAAATAAAGAATTATAAATAGGTGACTCTTTTATTTCAAAGTCACAAAATACAATGTTTTTAAAGCAAAGTCAAGTTAACAATTTAAAAAAATTAGTAAGTCATTTCGAGTCAAGTTAAATAAAGTCATTTTCGTCATAATTGAGATGTGTCAGCGACTCAACAGATGTTAAAATATTAAAGCTTGCGGAACAAACATTCTCAAATTTCAGACTGCAACGAGAGATGTCGCCGGCGCAGGTTTCACAGCGGTTATTTTTAACCGCTTTTGGTAATAACAGTTAAAATAAAATGGCGTCTTATAAACATAGTCTTTGCAATAATTAATATAGGTAAGTAATAGATTTTTTAGCTAAATGTCTCGCCAGTTGTGGCACTATTTTTTAAGTCTTTTGTGTTTCTTTTTTTTTTCAATGTGTGTTACAATAAAGAGTTTTATCTATCTATCTCGCTGCTTTACTTTATACACAATATAAGGCGCTGATATCGGTTGCTACATAAGAATAAACGGGTTGAATCATGAAAAGGTTGGTAATGTTTTAAATATCAAAATCATTTTTACGTGAAATAGCTGCATAAGTTCTAAAAATACATACTTACCGATATTGAAAATAATAACACATTTATTTTGTTTACAGATTTCTTTTTCTTGTACAATTGTGTAAATAAATAAATATTCCGGGACATTGCACACAGCGCCATCTAGCCCCACACTAAGCAAACGATTGTGTCGTGGGTACTAGATAACGGATATAATACTTATATACCTACTTTTCTTTTGTAAATACATACTTATTATACATACAAACGACCAGACTCAACACAAGTAATTATATTTTTTTTTAAAGTACATAAATACTTGTGTCATGCGGGAATCGAACCCGCGACCTCTAGATTAGAAGGCAGAGCCACTACCAACTAAGCTAACAGGCCAGTCAAGTAACATAAAATCCTATATATCAGCAGTTTGTACAATACAATACATTTATTAATAATGTCATTACTACAAGTCATTAATTTAAATCATTTACATGTCAGTCTACTAGATATCATTATAATTATTTTACATATCACATCTCTGGTACCTTAAAAAATGTATGAAGGTCATAAAATTAAGAATATTATAAGCAGTAAACCGGTTATTCCGAATTTCTAATTTCATTCAAGCCCTTAACCAGCACATGTACGCGAAATGCGCCGACGCAGACAGAAAAAAACGTGTCAACTCGATAACTTGCTTTCTCGGAAACTCTGAAATGGCTGAAACATCCCCCAACTCTGATTTATGAGTTCCGTGGCACATATTCTTGTTGACATGGCAATGTGGGATTATGTCTATTAATTTTAATTAGTGACTGGCAACATCTGACTTGAGTTTTGTTAGTCGGTGAGTTGTTGAGTTTGGAATAGTTTTGTGAGTTATATCGTAGGCAGTTGTTAATTTAATGTTAGTATTCTCTAGGGCGGTTAAAACAATATTAGCAATCGTTAAGTCATGCCCTTAGGGCATGACTTAACAAGGGCGGCTTGATAAACTCTCGACACCTGAGTTGGCAACTCTCATTCGATAAGAAGAAGAAGCAATAAACTTTGTTATATAATATAAAATGATTTTTTTCTATACATTACTAATATAATTGAACAAGAAAAACTTATTAAAAATCTCCATCTAAATGACACGTTTTAAATAAACTCAAAGCTCATTTTAACGACCTAATTTGCTGTTAATCGAAATACAGTAGTGGCTCAAATCACAGTCTCAAACCACTCCCGATACTTTATAAGAAAAAAGATACATCTTTATGAATAAATCATAAACGATGACCGCGGAATAAAGTTTAAACGATTTGCGTGAAAAGGATGGCTGTATACAGAAATGCTTGATAAAGACAGGGACAGAGATAACTAGATCCATCAAGCTACAATTATGCTGTTAAGAATATAATTTTGTGCTGTTAAAGCGATGGATGCGTCACGTCAATGGTATTTTTTTTTGCTTTTGCGAAGATTAAGACATAATAACGCAGTGGATGTCGTTTTAAACGGTTCTAGTAGGAGTTAAGTTGAATATTAAAATATTCATTAACTTTATAAAGGTAGACGGTTTTATAAGGAGAGATGAAAAATCATGGATAGAAATACGATCTTTTAAACGTTTTAGTTTTTAAGTACAACATTTATAAACATTGACAGAGGTATTTAGCTGGCTGATCATTATTTTACTAAATGAAAATTGCAATGTTGTTGATAACAATATTTAAGAATGTAATCTATACTAATATTATAAAGCTGAAGAGTTTGTTTGTTTGTTTGAACGCGCTAATTTCAGGAACTACTGGTGCGAATTGAAAAAATCTTTTTGTGTTGGATAGACCATTTATCAAGGAAGGCTTTAGGCTATATAACATCACGCTGCAACTAATAGGAGCGAAGAAACAATGGAAAATGTGGAAAAGACGGGCAAAAAAACAGGAAAATTTATCTTTGAGGGCTCCCGTTGCGTGCGCTGCAAATCGGTTCAAGTCATGGGTAGCAGCTAAGTATAATTTATAAAGCTGAAGAGGTTGATTGCAAAAATAAATATGATGCCTAAAATAACTATTCCACGCGGACGAAGTCGCGAGCACAGCTAGTAGTAAAATAAAAATCTAACAAATTCAGGGAATTTTTTTGCTTTTTTCTAAGTGATGTCGGTACTCGTATGTACAGTTGTCAATTTTATTAACTTTTTTGTGTTTGTTGTAGGTGTTCAAATCTTTCTTTCCATAATAATAAATTTAATCAAAAACTCTTATAAAGTTTCAAACATTTCTGCGTTCTTAATCATTAACACAGACTAACCAACCTGCCTGTAGCAGAGGTCAATTACAGACCTTTCAATCAAGTCAAATCATCGTCAAAACTTAAATACAGGTTATAATATAAACGGTTTCTTAGAAGCAGCTGTTATATATTTTATATTTAGCGCTTTTCTGGCTACCTGAATGAAACGCCCGCTTTAAAATGGGTTCTTGATTTTTAATACAGAGTTAGGGTTAACAAGATTTTTTACCGGTTCTTAGTTCTTGAGATAAACATTGTGATCTTTTAAGAAACTTCTTACAAAATCTCTCTCCCTCTTTCTTTAGTCGTATTACCTCATGACTGAGGGTCGTGACTCCGTCGCAGAATTAATTACAATATTTTTTTATTCATTATTTCATAATTATAGGTCAATTATTAATATTAAGTCAACAGTAATTCTACAATTTTATAGTAAAAAAAACACAAATTCTATATACTATATAAATAAACAAGAATTTCGTTAGGAAAGTTCTCATGGGCAGCTACATCGTGGTGGACCTACCCAGGTCCCTCCACGGAAGACACATGACCTCGAATATTGTGGTCCTCAAATTATATAGAGCTGTCAAAATAAATGTGAACTGAATCTTAAAAATCTAAAACGTTATAAAATAAAAACAGGTGAAGTAAAGATTTTTTTCCAGTCTTCTTCTTCTTATCGAATGAGAGTGGCCAACTCTAGTGTCGAGAGTTTTCAAACCGCCCTAAGGGCCTCTGACATGGCTTAACGACTGCCGTACTAGACAAACAGCCGGGACCTACAACTTTATTTGATTTTTTTCCGGTTTATGGTAGTATTATGTGTAGCGCTGTATTTAAATGTGTGTAGCGCTGTTTAATAAAAAAACTTCGTTAGCGATGTTTTTACAACAAATCCGACCTAATCGTTTTATGACATTTTATTGTTTCTAACTAGAGTTTTTTGGCCAGTTTGCTTTAGGTGCAAACCCACTGTGCGGTTCGTTTAGTACGATGACATTTTAATTGACACTTGACAGATTTATTTAGGGTTACCACTATAATAATAAATTATTTAAAAAACAACAATTTATGACTGGTTAACTTATGATTGACTGATTTTTAACTGTTCAAAGGTTGAGGTGGTAGTACAAAAGTTTAAATTTTATATTATGTTGATTAAATTAGGGTATTTGGACATACTAAAGCCATCTATTAACCCTAAGCAAACGAATATCAGTTCTCCAAATAAATCTTTCTCGTCTTCAGCCCTTTTAGACGCACTGCTGGGTATAAGCCTCCTCCTCCTCAAATAAATACCATAGTTTAATCACTCATCAGTAAACTGATAATGACATTGTGTCAATCCTTAACTTGCCATCACTTTCAGTCTTACCATATCTCTCTCAAAAGTACCCATAGTGTTACTTTTCACGATCAAACCCAGCGCCATAATTTTACCTTTTTTATTTTATTTTACAAAATTGTATCGTCTGATATAAAACGTGTTCTTCCATAACGATATTCCTAACCACTCTATCACATGACCCTATAATTAAGAGGGTATAAGTATTTTAGTCGTTTTTTAATAATATATATGTACTGGGTTACTCGTGATTTGTGTAAGTTTTTACACTTTTTTTTATTGAGGTTTTGTTGCTTCTTCTTCTTATCGAATGAGAGTGGCCAACTCTGGTGGCGAGAGTTTATCAAGCCGCCCGCAGGGCCTCTAACATGGCTAACCACTGCTGTACTAGACAAAAAGCCGGGATCAACAATTTAACGTGTTATCCGACCCACGTTTAATTGCTAGGTAGGCGATTGACAAAATAGTGTCTTATGTTCTATGAAGGGATGCGTAAAGTTAGATTCTTTTGTTGCGTTTTTGTTCAATCAATTTTTTTTAGTATGAATATCTATTACATGTCAAACATTGTAAATTACACACATACATCTATTGTACGGCTGCCTCTTTTTTATTCTATGCTTTAGTATTTTATACATGACCTTAAAAATACGGAATAATTATTCAGGATCATAAAATGTGCTACATTACGAATTCATATTGCATAATAGACAAAGCTTATCTGAAGCCAGTTTCAAATAATACCTACATAATTACCCATACCTTATTTTCAATACAGTGATTTAACTTTATTGTTTAAGTTATTTAACAAGTGGATGCTCGCAGCTTCGCTCGCATTAAGAAGTAAAACTTGCATCCCCTATTTCACCCCTTTATAAGCGGTTTTTCCAAAAATCCTTTCTTAGCGGATGCCTACGTCATAACATCTACCTGCATGCCAAATTTCAGCCCGATCCGTTCAGTGGTTTGGGCTGTGCGTTAATAGATCACTATATCAAATCAAAATTTAAACTTATCAGCCATTTGTTTTAGAACTATATAGCCTTTTTGAAAAGTAACGGAAAATATTAATGGACACATGTCATATAGCTTTGAACTTATCAAATCATCCGAAAAATAAGTAGAAGTATAGAGCATCTACAAGTACACGATAGAATTGTATGTCTACTCTCAGGCAGAAATAATCAAACGACAAACATTCCAAACCAACTCCGTGTCTGAGTCTTTATTAGTCCGATATCATAACTTACGCGCGCGTCTCATTAGTAAGCCCGTTACAAAGTCACCGCGTCCAAAGACGCCGCCCAACAAAGCCATTGACATTCATATTTTAACGCTCAACGCGACCACGAAACCACTAGATGTCTACGAGACTAATTTTACGCCCAATCGGACCCGATAAAAATTAATACATCAAATCGACTCATATCGATAACCCGTTCACACAAAAAACGACCTAATAGCAACATTCGATCTAATCGCGCATCCATTCAAACGGAAAAAGAACTAGAGACAATTTTCGAATGCTGTTTTTGCGAGCGGTTGCTTGAAAGTCGTTAGGGTGACCATCTCGAGCTATTGGAATTCGGGTCAGGTTCGGTTCTCTCCAAATCCGATGGGTGATAAGGGATTTTCTTTTATTTTTGGAACGCGCAGTCGTACGGTTCTCACAAAAGATGAAGACATAAAAATTTTCGCGGTGTCCGTGCGGCGCGTCAAAAGCGGACCACATACGTTAATTTTGGTGGGATATTTTTTCGGATCTCTTTTTGTTGGGTCAGCCAAATTGGTGGTCGATGACGCCTTCGCCTCCCAAACCTATTATTTCTGAGTAAAACGACCGTCGGACACCGGCAAAGGAGCGTGATCAACAAATCAAAATCGTTTTATCCGCTTTTTTGTGCGGAGCTTCGGCGTGTTTGTTTTCGTAGGTATAAACGATGTGATTATAAAGACTAATTCGCGGCTCCAACGACGCCTCTCCGATAAACGTTTTCTCGATTCTGATGATTAATGAAAGACCACATGCAATGCAAATATTTTGACGCTACACAAGATACCTAAAAAAAGATGTAGATATAAAGTTGCGAAATTTTATGGGCGCTCTTTTTCGGGACTCTGCTTTAATAATTCTTAGAAATCATTCACCTTGTTAACAATTAACAATGTGATATAAAATTCAAATTTGGAAGCTATTTTTACGAGCTCGTTAAAAGGCTGTAATCATTGGCTTTAAATTAATTAATTCAGTAGTTAAAATTATATAAAACATTCGTTCGTTAACAATGTCAAAATGGCGTCGGTAACAAAGATGGCGGACAGTGTGAAATAGGGTGTCCAATTAGCAAGACATATTGGACCATTCCTTATTTAGTGCTGAACCGTTTTCCGTGAAATGCTCGTAAAAGGAATCTGGATATTATTAATCATGTTTTGCGTTAAACGACTCGTTTATATTCAGTCTGCATGTTGACAACTCAATCTTCTGTTATTAAATCTACTACGTATACCTGTACAACAGTAGATAAGGTTTCGCTACTCTTATAACAGTCATGATAGACCATGGTAATTAATTTACTCACTGTTATTCCAATTTCACTGTACTCACATTATTTCTAAGCTAATTTAAACTACAAGATGTGTTCGAAAGACTATAAGAGTTGCATAGAAAGGATTGCTCTTAGCGACAACGTCTACTTGTCACACAAGAATAAGACTTTTCTGTTGTTCATTTCTTCTCTTTAGTGTACTTTAATACAGAATAATTACCTATCTGTCGCTAATCTATCGGTTTATTAGGACCATGATTCTAAGACTAGTCAATAAAAAAAATCTAGCCGCATACTAAGCAAACATTTGTGTCATGGATAACAGATTCAAACCCGTGTCAACTTTATGTACTGCTTTCCACAAGCTAGGGCGACTAAGAAGTTGATTTGTGGCGTATTAAACCTGACAGGCGACAGACGGCCAGCGCTTCTATGAAAAACACTATAACGTAGCTCATCTACATATAAATGTAATTTTTAGAATCAATTAACATAGACTTTTGGTTGGGAACCATCGACATCGAGTCAAGTAATTGAGTAGTGGATATGTTTATGACTCTATCAGGTATATCCTTATATGTTCGATGTAAATTCTTCTACTGCATGTATACTTAATAAATATGATTCACGGACGTACCTAATATTGAACGATAAAATCTTTTTTGTTATACAAAAATATTTATTTACAATAACAATTCATAAAAACGAGGGCAGAATAAACTAAACACTACAACATTTCTGCAGTGGCATCTTGACTTATTGTTACTTTTCAGATAGCCGTTTACAAAAACCATACCACTATATAAAACTTGTATTTTAAATAGTAGTCTAGTATTTTACTATCAAATCGCCTTAGGTACACAAGTAATTCGATAACCGAAAATATTTGTTATGGACACCCAAATAACATCTGTCACCATCATTCCTTGTAGATTTATTTGCACCTGTATTAATAGATATCATTCCATTGGTTCCAGGTCTAGAATATCTGAGTGCAGCACGCAGCTTGCATCCAGAGCTGCACGCTGCAGGCAGCACGCTCGCCAGCCAGGACTTCCAGCTTAGCTTAGATGGTAAGCTTTTAAAAAATATTGTTTATCCAATCAATCAATCAATCAAATATACATTTATCCTCACGGCGTATAGGGAGCGTCCCACGGGTGGCAGATGGGGGAATGGTCGGTAGTACTTCCTAACTACGCTTCCGGCAAAGTCCGATGGACTCGTTGACCAAAGTAGGGTGTGGTCCTCCAGCATTTTGGGGGTTGTGAGGCGGGCTAACGACCCTCCCACGTAAAAAAACAGTTTGTCACGAAACCAACAAGAAGGCGATCTCTTATATCGGAGGCCAAGGCTCACTTTGGGTCGCTGCGCCAGCGGAGTAAGTAAGTAAGTAAACACACACACTTACACACGTAGGTTGACGCACTGCTGCAATATTCGTATTTGTAAATCCTATAAGTGTTAATACATGTGGTCGATTTAAATAAATTTTAGTATCCTTAGGTATGAATAATTGTTTATGTATCCATAAATCAGTAGAGTAATTTAATGAAACATCATTTGTACAAATTAGGAGTAGGTCTTTTAAATCACTTTGTTATACTAGATAACGTGATCACTTTTTAATATTGTAATACGCGAATGACTTAGGTAATGATTCTTTTGGTTCTCTCAGTCTTGGACCACCGAGATACAGGCCCAGGCCTAGTTCGGGGTTCACAAGAAACTCACAATAACATTAATTAAGTAATTAACATAAATATCTTATACTTTCTCTATTGTAATACGTAATATTTTAGTAATACGTTAATATCTTTGTGATTGTACCAGTGTTTTTTGGCAAATAAAATATCTTTATCTTTATCTTATCTTAAACCAAAATAAATATATAGTATAGAAAGATTACAATTAAATTAATTATATTAACATAGAAATTAAAATAATATATAAAGAATAGGTACAATTCACATAAAAAGGTAGAAGGTAAACAGGGATATTGGGCGACCTTATCACTAAAGTGATCTCTGTTTATGTGGCTTTGTAACGATCCTTATTGTTACATGCAGTTCGTAGTTATCACTACTTTCCTGAAGTTGAAAAATAAAGCTATGTAAAGAAATAGAAAAAAATAAATGTTTGGTACAACAAAAAATCAGTCAATATATTTTGGAGGTGTGGTACCATATAAAGACATGCAGCCCTCACATATTAAGCTTGTCGATCTTATAAGGCCCCTATTTACGTCAAAAGTAGATAAAACATATGTACCTACAGATTTATACCTTTATGATTGTAGTTATATGGAAAACCAAAATACTACACTAAGCTCTTCCTTTCAAAATTCCAGGATCCAGAATAGCATCCCCAACCCGTCTCCGGCTCTCTGGGGGCGCCATCGCAGCCTCAGCCAATAGGAAGCGAGCTGTTTCATGGAGCCCCTACTCAGCTGAGTCGTTGGACCTAGCGGCAGTGATTAGGGCCTCGCCCGCCAGCCTCGCCGTCAGGGCTCCCTCGGCGGCCTCTACGGGGAGCTATGGACATCTTAGTGCAGGTAATTTTTAAAACTACCTTTTTATAAGATACTTAGTGATAATCTGGGATAAAAAATAACTTCAGTGTTAAACGGGATTTAATGTATCTCTGTATCAAATATCATCCAAATCGGCTCAGCTTTTCAGGCAAGAAGAAGATATAAACATACTCATCACTTGTGAAGAAGCAGCCAACTTTGGCCTTCATAAAATATGTGTGTAAAACCAAAAAACCTTGTCTGTAGATAATATTATTACATGTCTGGAAATCTTAAAGTATCTAGTACTCTATATATAGTATAATTTTCTTGCTTTATTATATCATTCAATAAATATTTACTTTTATTTACTTACAGTAAAGTTTTACACGAACCATCACCCAAAAATCTCGTCACTACCCAACTTCTAATCTATCCATATCTCTCTTCCAGGCGCCATATCACCAGCTCTCTCCCTCTCGCACGCGTCCCTGGCCCAGCAGCTGCTAGCACGGGGCAGTGTGATGGGATCCAACGGGGTGCTAGCAGGGGGGGTGTTGTTGGACCCCGCGCACCAGCAGGCGGCGGCGGCGGCGGCACATCACGCTGCTCACGCGCATCTCGTGGCTGGTATTCATAGGTAAGTATAGATAGATAGATAAAAAACTCTTTATTGTAACACACACAGAAAAAACAAACAGAAATACAAAAGACTTAAAAAATAGTGCCACAACCTTATCAGTAACAGCTATTTCTTCCAGGCAACCGTAATAGTGGTGGTAACAATGTGTTTAAGTTAATGCTCCAATAAAAATTAACACGTCGTTTCAAATGGCGAGATAGTCAAATTTCCAACTGTCAAAATATATCTTAATATAAAAACCCTTCGTATGTAAGAACAGAGATCTTAAATTACTTAATATTTTTTTCTGCTTTTTTCCGTCGTTTACAATCGTCGTTTACAATCGTCGTTTACAAATGTATCGTTATGTGAAACATGTTAATGAGTTGCATGCATAACTAAATATGCTTTTGTCCATTCATCTACTTAAAACTTGACATACATAATCAAACTAAGTCTTATAGTCTTATATAGTTCTTATCCTGTTCGCCACAACGCAAGAGATGTAAAAGTATAACAACTGAGGGACAAATCGGTTGCAATCATGAAATACTTCTTCTTCTTCTTCTTATCGAATGAGAGTGGCCAAATTTTGTGTCGAGAGTTTATTAAGCCGCCCTAAGGGCTTCGCTAGCGGAGCTACGGGCGCTTCAAAAACAAAAAAAAATACTTAATAATAAAAGCTAAATCATGTATTACTCCCGTTTCCAGGTCTCACATATCATCCCCCACGCAGCTGCTAATGGGTCCAGTAGACGTGCGGCCTGGTCTCACGCTGGACGGAACACCTCCTCAGCACTTGCAGCAGCCGCCGCAGCAGCCCGAGATCACCAGCATTATGGAGGCTGATAGGTAATAACTATTTGCACGTCTTTGAAATCTAGGTCTCCTTCTTCGAAAGAGAGAGGGTAATTCTAGTGTTCTAGATTTTATGCCGGTCTTAGTGCATTTGACACTGCCACGGCAGCATCCCGGCTTCCGGCTGTTTTTACAGTTACAAACTGGCGGAACCTACAACTTTGGCTGTATTCAGAGCAACTGTAGCAATCGAATTCCAAAATGTGTACCTGAAGGAAGTGAACGATGAAAAGATGATATGTAAAGTTGAAGCTCGTTACTAGTACGTCAGTACGTCCATAAAACTTTCGTCATCCAAATTTAAATTTGTACCGTCCTTGGGATAGAAGATGTGTAAAGTTGAAGCTCGTTACTAGTACGTCAGTACGTCCAATTTAGAAGTCCATAGAACTTTCGTCATCCGAATTTAACAATTCAAAACTATATTCAGCTTTTTGCTAATACCTAAAAACCTTATTTCCACAGTGCATCAGGCCTGATCCAGCGCAAGTCCCCCCCGAGCCACATGTCCCGGGACCACAACAAGCCTCTCTCGGCGGCTGCAGAGAGCACCGTCCACGATGGACTCGACTCCAAGGACGAGCCGGGAGACTTTATTGAGACTAATTGTCATTGGGTAAGGAACGTCTGTCTATTTTCTTCTTAACTCATCAAGGTCCGATCTGGATGAAGTTTGTACAGGATTGACGCAGATGGCAAATTCAAAGAGAAGCCCATATTCATTCCCCACATTCCAGTATAGGCTAGGTATATTCTACCTTCGATCAAAGAGCCACTTGAGCAGGTGCCAGTCCCTTCAGGCGCATAAGCCAACCAAATTCTCGACTGTGGATTGAACTGTCTGATAAATGAGCAAACAACTTACTAGCATAACTTCAAAACACTACCAAAAAGAGGTTTAGGTATATCGATATTGAACAGTAATAAAAAAGTCAAATTTTACAGCGTTTTGCGTGAAACTCCGATAATTCATAAGGTTAGGGCCAGATATTTGACATAATATTTACCAGGTACTGCTATAGCCACTACGACTACATAGCGTAGGCCAATATTTTGTCACGAAATCCTCAACCCTTGTTCCAATTCCAGGTAGACTGCAAGCTAGAGTTCCCGACGCAGGACGACCTGGTGAAGCACATCAACACAGACCACATCCACGCCAGCAAGAAGGCCTTCGTGTGCCGCTGGGTGGGGTGCTCCCGGGACGAGAAGCCGTTCAAAGCTCAGTACATGCTGGTCGTGCATATGAGGAGACATACGGGCGAGAAACCGCATAAGTGTACTGTGAGTATTGTATTGATGGGATTGGATTTGTATTCTTCTTCTCAGACGTAAGTCTCTTGGCAGAGTGATCGTGTTCAACATGTAGTATTGTTCTGGGTGGCAGATGTAGCTCGCTTCACGATTTCCCGCCATCTCTCCCTGCTGCTGGTCTGTCTGCACTCATGCACAAGGCCATTGATGGGATCATTTGTTAAAAAAGTTTTGAAGTATTTTAAATACTAGGTTAGAGTCAAATATCATGATGATGCTACAAATTTTTAGCAGTGACGATAGCGCATAGACGAGGCAATTTAACTGAATTTTCAATACTACAGTTATATACCGACAATAACCGCACCACTCGTTATTTCATAGAACCGTAAAAGTACAAAACCTCGTAAGCTATATACATTATTGAGAAGAAATCTATATTCTTCTCGATACAGAGGTATAATTTTGAGTATAGTTCATTAATTATTTCAAATATTTTAAGTCTTATTGCTAATAGTTTGTGTTCTTAATAGCTGCGAGTTTGTAATTTTTTTTGTTTTCTGATTGATTTCTTATCAATTATTATTATTCTTGCAGTTCGAAGGTTGCTGCAAAGCCTATTCCCGCCTAGAAAACCTGAAGACCCATCTCCGGAGTCACACTGGTGAGAAGCCCTACACTTGCGAGTATCCAGGCTGTGCCAAAGCCTTCTCTAATGCAAGTGACAGAGCTAAGCATCAGAACAGGACGCATAGTAATGAGGTAAGGAGTTTTCTTCTTTTTACATTTATGTTATTTAGTAACCGTAAGACAAGCGTTTGCTTAGCGTTGGGTTAGGTAGCACCCAAAAATTTCATTTATTTAATATATTAAATTGTAGTATTAGATAGGCTTAGTAAAATAACGCTACGCTACGCTGATAACATTTTGGAGGATCATTCTACTAAGTTACTTACTACTTTTATTTAACTTTTTCTTTTCTCTATTTTCAAATTTCATCTAAGTTGGTTCAGTATACATAAGTACAGTATAATAAGTAACAGACATTTTTCATAATAGCAGTGGTACACGATAAAAATAAAACTTCCAAATCAGAAATTGCACCCTTGTTTAATCTGCTTATTCCTATTTTAGAAACCGTACGTCTGCAAAGCACCTGGTTGTACAAAGCGATACACGGACCCCTCCTCACTTCGTAAACATGTGAAAACTGTTCACGGAGCTGAATTCTACGCCAGTAAGAAACATAAAGGTAAGATACTTTTATAGCCATATTGGCTCGGAGTGAAAGCTTAAAAATATGACGTACCTATCCTGGTTTTATCACGGCAGTAAACCAAATGATCTGAGTCTCAATATTATGTGTGAAGTTAAACTAAGTTTGACTCTAAAAAAACACCATGAAGAAGCCATAATAGAAACCAAAAATAATTGTGTTATCCGTGAAAGGACCTGGGCACCACCTTAAATGTTTTTATGTAGATAATTTCCCCATTATCACTTTAATGAGGAATGTGACTCAAAAAAGAAGATGAATGAGCGGCTAGCCTGTCCCGGGTCTTTATATTACCACTTTACCAAAACTCATAACAATCTGTCGGTTCGTTGTGGCGTGAAACCAGCAGACCAACAAACAAACATATTCTTTTTTTTACAAGGGATGGGTTTGCACTAAACCGTAATTTGCCTGATGGTAAGCAATCATTACGGACTAGGATGAAACGTGCATACCCAGTAAGAACCGATTCACTCTCGCTTTGAAGATCGCAAGGTTATATTCCGCGTGGAACAGGGAGTCAGGCAGGGAGTTCCACAATTTAGCAGTTCGCACTATAAACTTACTTACTTTTTATATTAATGGTATGATGTCATCATTACTTCCAGGTTGCAGTAGAGGCGACGACTCAGCGGAATCTGGTGGTGGTGGAGCTGGGTCTTCACCACGGTCTGAGGAAGGAGGAGTTCCACTCGGCATCAGAGGACATACATCATCAGCGTCGGTCAAGAGCGAGAGTCCTGCGTCACCACTACCTATGGGACTACATACTGCTGCACATCAGGTAATTAACGAAAAATCCAACATCACTCATTAAAGAAGAGACCTATTAGTGCTCTAACGTTTCTAATAAACCGAGAGTTTCGTTTCTTCAAGTCGAGAGTAAACCGGTTTCTTCTAGCCAAGCGCGCTAGATCGTAGATTATAACGTTGCTCAACATCATGCAAGTTGTAGTCAAGCGTGAGCCTATATCATGTAAAAAAAAACGATCATAACCTTTCATAACGCCTAAGCAATTGTTCAGCCAGAAAATGCCCTTCACTTATGTTGAGGGAAACAATGGTGAAACGACAAAAATAATAAAAAGACCTACTAGAGACAAAACAAAAAGCAGCTATACTTTTTGAAATATGACATGTTAAATGACCTGGAATAAAAGTATACAGGCCACAATAAATTTGAGTCTGTATTGGTCTTTTAACTAATTTTTGTATCTAAGTATATCTTTAGTAGGTACACCGCTTGTTTACAGTTCTAAGAAATGTCCGTCCAAAAAGTTGCCTGGAAGAAGTCGCCTAAGGCGATAAGGCCGCCCAATGTGCAGCACTTATATTTATGTCTATTTTCTGTTGTGTAATTTCTGTCTTTTGGTGTACATCAAAGTAATATTCTGTTCTACCACTGTAGTAGTGTAGTAAAGTTTTTAAAACATTTATTTTCTTCTTTTTGCAGTTGTCAGCTCAGTGTGGCGAAATCGACTTTGGTGGGTCTGGCCTCGGTGGATTTGGCGACGAGAACGGTCATCATGGATACTTCAGACTGGATGGAGAGGTAATTATATCATTTATTTGTTTTAGCTTCTTCTTCTTATCGAATGAGAGAGGCCAGCTATGGTGTCGAGAGTTTATCAACCCGCCGTAAGGGCCTCTGACATGCTTTAGCTTATAAATCAACATTCAATACTCAACGTTAACTCAGTTTTGCATAAACACCATTCATATTAACCAACAAAATAATAGGTTTATTTATTTATTTATATATGCTATACACAATACAAAATTACATTTTAGAACTTATTCTAAAAGAAATGAATTGTGTGACCCTGTTGCTTGTTTAGTTTAGGGCATTGCACTTTTCTTACAATATCAACTTAAACACTATTTTACTTATACTAATTTAGTTACTTACATGGCTAAATACTTAATAATATCCTTTAAAAATTGTAAACATTGTCATTTTTAAATATTTTATTTCTACTCAGGGCATCTTGATATTTAACGTAAATTGGTTAGGTCATATGAGATATAGACACGATTATAGTTCCATCACGGAAACTTAATCTGCAATCTCCGATTTGTCAGACAAGCGCGTATCTACTCTACCACTGGAGACGTAAATATCTAATTATCTTACTAACTTTCACAAAATGTATCTTCTTATGTAGATTCCGATTTAAGTTAAGTATATTATTTGTCAGGTTGTATTTATTTTAGATTATATAGTTGTTAATTAAGTTGATATTGTTGTCATTGATTATATATGCTTCTTCTTCTTATCGAGTGAGAGTGGCCAGCTCTGGTGTCGAGAGTTTATCAAGCCGCCCTAAGGGTCTCTGACATGGCTTAACGATATCTTATTATCATTATTTTTAATTCCAGGTGGAACAAGAAGTAATAGGAGAAGTAGGGCAACTACCTCTTATGCTTCGCGCCATGGTGGCTATAGGGGAACCGAGGGCACACCATCACATTCCGCGAATCGGGAACAAGATGGCTGGCCTTTTGATGCCGAGACAACATGGACCTGATAATGGAGGAGGTTAGTTTTTAGTTTAGTTAAATTTTTCCTCCTCTTTGTATAAGTCTCATTTTGTCTGTTTGTTTGCCTGCCATCTTGTTCGTGCGTGATGTCAAAGCCAGCCTCGACAGAAGACGAGAGCTGGTTGCTTCCACACAACCATTATGCTGAGTTGGGGCTGTGTTGTGGCAGATTTTATGTTCGTTTGTTTATTATGTTCTTACTCGTGTTTGTTTCTCTGTTAAATCTGCCACAATAAATGTTTTCTTTATTTCTTTCTAGTTTGACTCTTTTAATACCTATAGATTACACGAATTGAATATTCGTGAAGCAAACAATTTGAGAATTACCCGTCTGATGACATCAAAGTCTTTGGCTAGATATGAGTTTGTTGCAATTGATGGTAAGGTATTTATAAAAGGACACCCGTTTCAAATGAAGCTATGGAGTAAGGTTTAATATATACAGATATATTAAACCTTACTCCATAGCTTAGATAGAATAGAACTGGCTCTAATACCAGATTATCAATGTTTTTACAAAAAAAAGTATATAAGTATTATATTCGTCATCTAGTACCTACGACACAAGTGTTTGCTTAGTTTGAGACTAGATGGCGCTGTGTGCAATGTCCCGAAATATTTATTTTACAATAACTTCTTCAACGGTATAATTCCAGGCGGAGTCCAAGGTAGAACAGAGCTGGGCAACACCAACGTGACAGTGGAACTGAAGACTGGAGTACCCAACACGAGACGAGACTCCGGGATATCTTCGGGAAGCAGTCTTTATAGTGCTAGGTTCGTTGGTGTACATTCTTATTTTCATGTGAAAGTGGTTAATTCTAGTGTACAGTGTTTTTAATCCCCTCTAATCCTTCTCAGGCATGGTTTAGCTATATACGTGCAAACAGCAAAAATAGGATCTACAATTTAACGTGTTACCCGACGGAAACATCCAAATATACCTAATATATATTTTTAACCAAAGCCAACCTCAAAAACTGACTGCATAGACAGTTGATTTGTTTTAATAGTGAGTTGTTACTTCCACTAATTAAGCTATGGGTGCTTATACCTTAACAGTCTTATTAATAAACTCTGATTAATGCAAGATTAACTTTACTCCGAGACTTAAGTTTAGACTAGTAAAAAAATGTATTAATAAACTATTCTAATTGCTTCTATTATGTTTAATCATTTTCTCAATGCAAGTTGTGTATGTTTTGTGTATGGACTAAAAGTTCGAAATAAATGACATTTATTTATTTATTATTTATAAACACGGATTAAGGAGAGAGTAAGCTAATCCGAGTCTGATCTCTGATTAAAAGTTTATCCTAGGAGCCATGTGGTTTTAAGAAGGTTTATTGATGCTCGAAGCGCTTAGCATTCTCCGACTCGTTCTTTTTTACTTTTAAAATGAGTAAGTTGCCATAAACTGTAAAAGATAAACAATTTTGAAGAAAACTATCTTTTTAAAACCTTGTAGTAAAGTTTTGTCTTCTTTCTTCCAGGTCATCGGACATCTCCCGCAAGAGTAGCCAGGCGTCTGTAGTATCAGGGGCAGTGACTGCTGGAGTGGTGGGGCCGCCTCGACTCGCCGCGCAGCAGGCGGCGGCCTATGACCAGCTCTCACCTGATAATAGTAGAAGGTTAGTGAGTTTTTCTTCTGCTTTCAAATATCTAATCCAACAAAGACCAATAGACACGCTAACACAGCTTTATGTAAGGCTTAAAACGAATTCTGCAAAATAACCTTGAGACAATAGTTTTTAAAGGACGGAGATAGCGTAAGAAGGCCTGTTTTAAATTTCAATTTTCGGAATGTTACGAGTGATAGTTGGAATGGATCAGTGCAGTATTGTCATGCCATTTAAAACTAAATATTGTTTCAGATCTAGTCAAGTTTCGTGTGTAGGATACGCGCCGGCTCCGTCATCAGCTCTGGCCGCCGTACAAGCTGTTCGGACTTCGCAAGGCAATCAGGTACTACATTAATCACTTTCTGGCAGTAAAATGGTTTCGAGTACGCGAATCTGTAAAACAGATTTAAGATAAGCTTGGGTTTTTATAAATTAATTTGTTGTTTACACGAGCAAGAGCAAAACTCATAACAGAAAAATATACTCGCATAGAATTGGTTCCCAAATGGAACACCCCATGGATGCTTGGCGATAGATATAAGATTTCAGGGGGGTATGGTTGATGATCTTTTCTAACGGTTTCATTCTCATTTCCTCAGGCCGTACTCCTCCGAGGAGTGACCTGCTCCGAGGTCCGGGCGGAGGAACTGGCTCTGGAGCTGGACCCCAACGTGCAGGTGAAGGAGGAGGCGAGGAGGCTCTCGGAGCAGTCCAACCTGAGCGACCAGACACAGGGGTACCAGCCGTACCCGTGTGGGGGTGAAGATGTGAGTATTAATTTAATTTATAATACAGTGATGTGAGTATTAGTTTGTTTACTAGTGACTGCCAACGTTGTATCGAAAAAAAGTAACCTGGACTAAAAATAAGGAGGATAGCGATGAAAAAGCAGCAGGAGCAAATTGAAATTGAATTGATTCAACTAATTACCTAAACCACTTCTAAGCTAATACGTTCTGATTTTAAGCTAATACGTTCTGATTCTAAGCTGTGTTTCTTTCAAATATGTTCAGGTGTGTTAGCAATAACCACTATAATTACCCAGTTACTTAATCACGTTCTATCTCTTTCACGCTTTGTCACCTCTGTCGCGCTTTGTCTTTGACACGTGATTTTATTTCAAAAAGTTATCATAAACAAATTCATTATATCTCTATTTTTCCACAGGGTGAAGCGCCTTTCCCGTTTAAGACAGAGAACGATCAGGAGAGCATAACGTACAAGGAGTCTCGTTCCAACTCAACCAACACCGTGGTGGTCACAGCACAAGTACACCACCCAAACCAGGAAGTCAATCTTGAACAGGTGGGTTTATAACAGTAGTATCATAATCAAATAGTGTCTGTTGATGTTTTTTTTTTCATTAATGTATGGCCAGACGATCTTACCCATGCTTGTAGGAAAGAAAGAAAGATCTTCTGATACAATGATAGCATTTACAGATAATCACAACTTGATACCTCCATACTATTATGCTCTGTTATAATAAATAATAATAAATAAATAATAATAAATATTTCGGGACATTGCACACAGCGCCATCAGCAGCATTGTATTATGTAAATCAATCATATTTCTCTTACACGTTTTCATGAATGATCTGTTTATGTTCTAGGTCGCGGAAGGTGAGATGGTGGAGAACAAGCTAGTAATCCCAGACGAGATGATGCAATATCTTAACCAATCCATATTGGGAACGGACACGGTACAACCAGCCAAAACTGACTCTACCCCACCAGAACCGGAGAAGACCAACGAAAAAGACACCAAAGACAATGAAAACACTAGCCCCAGTGACAAAATCAGTGACGTAGCGACCAGTGACGATTCCTTACTCAAAAACCTAGGTGCCATAGGAAGTGATCTCAATATAAGTGATATTCCAGTCGATTTAAGGTCATTAGACGTTAGTATGTCAGGCAATAGCGGCTCCTTGCTGGGAACCAAATCCCTTGATGATAGCAAAACTACTCCACTACAAGAGCAAGTGATCCCTGAAGTCACGAACGAAAAGGAGAAAGAAAATACCAAACCAGCGACAAGTGTACCGACAAGCGCACCAAATCCTTTAGAGTCTCTGCAAACAATGGCTGCCAATCAAACGGAACAATCAAACAGAATAAGAGCGAATCAAATGACTCAAAAACAGAATCCCAGTCCCAAGACTGTGGTAATGAACCAGAATGTTTTAAGCCCGCAGAGTATAGCGCATGCTATGTTGAGCCCTCAAAGTTTACCGCATAGTGCGATGAGCCCTCAAACTCAAACTGTGATGAGTCCACACAACATGCCACCAAATGTCATGAGCCCGCCGAGCGTTTACAATGTCATGAGTCCTCAAAGTGTCATGAGCGTCATGTCTCCACAACATAACGTAATGAGCCCTCAAAGCATGCAGAGTCTAATGAGTCCCCAAATCCCTAACCAAATGATGAGTCCACGACACAACAATATTGGCAGTCCAATGTCTCAAAACATGGCCAGTCCAATGGTGAATATGGCCAGTCCCATGAATCAGAATATGTCAAGTCCAATGGCTCAGAATATAGCCAGTCCGATGAGCCATGGCATGCCCAGCCCGATGCACCCGGGCATGCAAAGTCCTATGGCTCAAGGAATGCCGAGCCCAATGATGCAAAACATGAACAATATGCCAATGAACGGAACAAATCCAAATCACAACCAGATGATGAATATGAATCAGAATCAAATGATGAACGGTCCCCATATGGCTGCACCACCAAACTACGTGAACAGACAAAACTGCAACCAAAAAATGCCTCACAGAAACATGCAGAATCAGTATCCAAACCAAAATTATAATCAAGCTCCCCCGTATCCAGTTCAAAATCAACAAGTTATGAGATCAAATATGCACCAGCAGTATCAAATGATGCAGCAGTATAACCAACCTCAAATGCCTATGCATCCTATGAACAACCAACAAAACATGGTCTACAATAACCAGATGATGTACCCTCAGCCTGGCAATTATCCCAACAACCAAATGCAACAGATGCAGATGTCCAGATCATCAGTAATGAGCGTAGATAACAGCGGAAATATGAGTCGAGGAGCCATAGCTAATTACTGTGAACAGCAGAACCAGCAATGTCCACCCATGCCACCTCCTCAATACAACCAAAACATGCAGTATCCTCAACCACCACCATACAACACTGTAGTCAACGCAGCAAATGTCATGGGACCACCTCCGCCTAAAAACAACCACCAATACAATCAAGGTATGATGAACAACAACCAATACTACAATCACCAACGTCCATACAACCAGTGGGACTATCCAGGAAACCAGTTTAACAAACACAATATGCAGAAATCTGTCCAGAATTCCGTGAACATGTCAACTGGGAGTCAGAAACCGAATGGAGCGAGAGCCTCAATGAACTGTCAAATGAAACCAGAACAAACAGACTGCAGTATGAACAGTTTACGAAGTCAGAACAATCAAACAAACCAAGCAGATGTCCAAGTATGGGACATATCACAGTCACAAATAGAAGCTTCAAACGGGAGAAAGAAGAACCAAAATACTAGCAATAACAATGCAAACAACACAAATACGATGCGTCAAGACACATATCAACGAACTTTAGAGTATGTGGAGAATTGTGAGAACTGGAAGAGTTCAGAGATGGTATCAAGCAGCACCCATCCTTTACCAGGGGGCGATAACATGGTTGTTAATGATCTGCAAACCTCGCTGTCTTCGTTTTATGAAGAGAATCAATATCTTCAGATGATTCAATAGTTTATAGCTTTTTAGGAAAGCCGAGTTAGAGATGATTGGTGTAAATAAGCTAGATAGATAAAATTGCAACTTATAAAAATGTACAATTTTATTTCTTTGTATGGTATTTGGCTTGATTTTTGCCTTAATTTGACAGTAATTGACAGAAAAAAATATTGCTAAATCTGTCAACTTTATTGACAGAATATTTTAGTAACCGAAGAATAAATACTTTACTCCCAGTGTAACTAAAAACTGTAGCAATGTTCCAGATTGTATGTTTAGAACATTTTAAAATTAATAAAAATATGTAAGTAACTAAGGTAGGTTGTAACTAAAACTACTAATTATAAAGTATATCTGACTCAATGGTGCATAGAAACAAAGGTTGTTAAGAAATCTCTTTTTGAGACTGATTATTGTTAAAAACTATATTTTGTAAAACTTAGATAAACGAAATTTAAAAGTACATTAGAAAATAAACAGTTTAAAAAAGACAGAAGGTCGTGAATTCATTGTACATAGTGTAAGTCTTCCATATTGAAATAAGATTTAAGATTATTTTTTATAGAATTTTGCTCGTAATTTTAAGATGTAAGTACATATGTACAAAATTGTATTTACATGTCATTTAAAAAAAGGTTGTAAACTGTGCCTTTTAGGTTTATTCTTCCTATAAATAGAATTGTTAATAAATATTACAAATTAGGTAGGATTAATTTGACCGATCAAACTAAGTCAAAATTGACAAAAATTACGTAAAATTGATGAAAATGACATCAGTTGAATGGCCTCTTAAATTGCTCCTATTATAAATATTTAATACTATAAGTACATGCTCCTCTTAAGCTTAATGTAATTTTAGTTTAAGAATTATTTTTGGACTTAAACATATTTTTTTGAGATTATTAGATAAAATAATATTTGGTAATTCATAGATTGTACAAACGTAGATATTTTCTATTAGTATATTTTTCGCAGAGTTGTTAAAGTTTTTACTTTATAATTGACCCATTAACCAATTAGATTTACATCAATATTTTTTTGTCGAATCTCTTAGTTTTAATTTGGTTTATGAGATTACTAGTTCTTATGTAAGTAATTTGTTAATGTGTTATTTAAATAAGTTTAGTTAAATTTAAACGCACAGAAGAGAACAAAATGAATGTTTCTGTCAGTAAATTATTGTTTTTTAATGTTCCAGTGAATTTGTCATCATCTGTGAAGTTATTTAACGAATGATTAATTAAATTTTCTTATTATGAAAACGTTGTTTGTTACTTTCAACCCTTTTAGTTAACTGTATTTATTTTTCAAAGTTTTTCTCAAAGTTTTTTTTGATACCACATTGGCCTCATTTTTATACAACAACAAAGCATAATAAGTATTTATATTAACAAAAATAATATTAAAAATGGCCTTTAGGGAGGGAGACTATAAGAGCTACCCCTTTACTATCCGAAGTTAAAATACTCAACCCAGCAATGCCTAGCGTGTCCATATGGACACGCAGTTAGTAGAAAATGTAAACGGTCACTGTGGTCACTCTAATTGTTTTTTTTACTATGACAACACTATGTAACTACTGTCAAAATGTCAAATGACTTTTATTTTTAGCGTGTGTGAATATTGTGTGCAAAATAAGATTATTATTTGAGTTTAATTTTGATATTTGGAAAAAACATGGAGTTAACAGCTTTTTGCATAGGATTGTTGTCAATACTGTTATCTGACTTTTAAATAATAAACTAAGTGAAAACTTTGTTTCAATCGAGTTTTACAACGAATTTGCCCGCGTGTCCATATGGACACGCTAAGCACTTGCATGAGCTGACTTTACTTTGCGCTTTTTGTTACCAGGTACATAGATTATGGCATATTCAAAAACAAAAGAACATTGACTGATGTTCTAAATGCGTTGGAAGAAAGCAGTGATGAAGAATGTGAAGAAAGAAGGGCTGTCCGTGTGATATCTCGCAAAATAAAAAAAAAAAAATAATAACAACTTGTTTTTCTCATTACTAATGTTATTTTAAGTAGGATGAATGCAACGTATGCAAAAAAAATAACAAAAAAAGAAACCGGGCATTGCTGGGTTAAGGCTAGGTATATATAATTTATTTGCTTTTTAATATTTCTTCCTTCTAAGTTTTTGAGGATATTGTTTAGATTTTCTTCAAGCGATTAAGTAGGTACCTACCAATTAGGTTGTAGGTGTGATTAGAATTGGATGAAATATTTTTTCTGGCTTTCAAGCATTTCGTATAACTGCCCAAAAAATATATTATAATAAAGTCAAAATAGTAAAAAAATAAATAGTAGAGTAATAGTATAAAGGTTGCCTGGAAGAAATCGCTTAAGGCGATAAGGCCGCCCATATGTACGTCATCATAAATTTATCCTTCCATGTATTTCTTTTATGTTGGTGTGCAATAAAGACATATTATTATTATTATAACTGTGTTTATGTCAGTGTAAGTTATTCCACGGATTTAACGGAAACCAAATTATTCAAATTAGGTAAAATACAAAGTAGGAGTTAGTACCTAGTTCAAACTATACAATTTTGACAAAGTTTTTCAGGTACACAGACTTTTTTTTAAAAGGCTGTTATTTTTTAGTTGCTATATTGTTGAGTATGCGTTTGTACCTAATGCATTGCCAATACAGAAAAGGTCTATGTACAAGCTATACATTCAAACACCATTTTATAAAAAGATTCTGTTATTTTTTTTAGTTCCTATTATTGAGTATGCGTTTGTAACAGCAGTGGAACATGTATAATGCATTGCCAATACAGAAAAGGTCTATTTTCAATCAATATATGCATAACCATCTCAAAACCGACCATACAGCAAAATCCACGGAATAAAATGACAATGAAATCCACGAAGATTCAAGAAAACAGCCGCCAGTTCAGAATAGAGTGTCAGAAATAGATCGCCCGCTAGTTTACATTCCTGCGTGTTACGTCACCACCTCACATCAAAATAGACGATTTATTTTCAACGTCCGTTGCCAGCAGACGATGGTAAATAAAATGGTATATGAAAAAGATTTTGGGAAAAATCTGCGGGGATTTAGCAAGTTGGATCGGATTAGGTGATGGCTTTCTGAAAATTGGGTTTCTAAGCGGTATCGCAAGATTGCTGAAAACCACAGAAGCAGTATTGGTCCACATCGTAATGGTTTAACAGTTTCTGATGCGACCAGTCTATCTACTAAAATCTAGTATATAATTTAGTCACCAAACACCTAACGATATGTTCTTCTGGCAGATTCGTTTTAGAGGCAGTTCAATTCGTCCTTACAGTTTGCTTTCTGCATATTTCGACTATCAAATGAAAAACATAACAGCTTGCCGGATGATACAGCTGAAGATTTAGCGCGCTTCTTTTTGTTAGAAAACAGGTAAAAACAAAACAGATCACATTTATTGAAGTAAGAGCTACGTTACATCAAAATCATTTAGTTTTGCAGTCGCTATTTCAATTTAGTTTTCACTGAAGTACATAGGTACCAATAATATTTACATAATATAACAATAATTACATATAATTTATCTGCTTATTAGTTAAGAGGTGGATATACTGCAGTTATTGGATTTTGTTCTTTCATTAGATGTAGGATAATCCAATCCAAAATATTAAATTTACATGAGATATGAAACTTGAGGACTTGTAATATGACTTAACGACTGCTAAATTTAATACCGACCTTTGTAAAAGCTAGCTGTTCTCTAATTTCCAACAAAAACCACCGCTAATTGTCCGCACAATTTCAAAACAACTCTACGAAATTTCGTCAGTTGTCCAACGTTAGAACAGCACCTGTCTAAGTGTCTAACCTCTATTTAAATATAGCAGCTGGCCAGAAATACATTGGCCAATTAATAGTAAGAACAACAAAGATATGTGTTTGGCAGAGGTATAGGCTTAGGGGTAAAAACGTGATGATTTTGCGCGTTTTGAGGACGTCAAAAGCAGCTGATATCGTGAGTGGAGTAGGCTTTTTGTGTATGTTCGCCATTACATGTAGAAGTCGGAGATGTCCAAGGCTAATCAGTATACAAATGTATAAACCGAGTATAAATCAGTGCTATAAGTCTTCGTTTTCCATCTTTACAATCATAATCAACTAAGCTGAATTTCAGCTACAGCATCCTCGCTCCATCGCTTTTGATTCAATGACGCTTGTGCGGCGATTCCACCTTAGGTACCTACAATATAAAAATCGATTAGATATATAGGTATTATTAGCAAGATTGTGTGCTAATTTATATATGAACACCACTAAATCTGAAGACATTTTTAATCCTTCATGACTTGATGGGTTGAACACACACACACACTAATACGATAAGAAGTAGGGCTATAAACTTTACTGCTCAAGCAGATCAAATTATTTAAACCGGATAGTAACAATTTTCCGTTTCCCTCCGCAATTCCAGCGATCTGGCTTCCCAAATACTTATATAACACCCACAAAATGCTGCCATTCATAAATATGATCACACATGTTTTTTATGAAGCAAAATCATAAACTCTTACGCTTCATTAAATTTAATGGTACACGGAAATAAGACGTTGGCAATATTAAAATCGTGTTTTCGGACGTTTGTGATTAGGTAAGTATTTAAAAGTCAAAATGTAGGTAATCATGTGCCCTTGAAGTTTATTAAAGTTGTAACTGGTAACTACTTCTCTAAACGATAGAATTCGTCAACACAAAATTGAAAGTGATGTTTAAAATGCAGGAAAATTCTCTACTCTCTATCAGCAGTTTTTTGTATGCTAAATGTGTTTGGATAAAGTAAAATTAAATAGAGCCGGTTTTGCTACTTTTTTATGTTCCATATATTTATGCTATCATTCTTGCCTTCGATCAAACGTTATTAAAAGATGTATTTCAGTTATCCATATATTTAGTACCTTTTTAGCCCTTTACATGGGATTCCTACAATATCTGCTGTAAATTTTTCGAAGGTATATCTCGAGTGTATTTTTTAATATTGTTTCTGAGTTTATTTGTTATAATCTTATTTTCACACTAACAAGTTATAGAATTCTTGATCTAACAAACTGAACACAAAAATTTGCAATAAAACGCAAACAAAGGGTAGACAGAAATAATTATGATTTCCGGCTTCGCACCTGCGTGACTTGGCAGTAGTTACACACAAACACATTAAACATTTTCAATAGAAATATTACAATTCGGAGAAAAAAATCGTCTGACAAGACATATCCCAGTAGGTGGTCACATAAAAGAAAGTTTGCGTGATGCTTGTTCGTTCTTTACGCTCAAAAGGTTAAAGCAATTTGGATGATATCTGGTTTGGATAAAGTTTAATCATTGAGTAAACAAATAGGCTAATTTAAATCCTGGATTAACGCAGGTAACATCGCGTGGCGTTGCTTGTAGTAGGTACACTCATACAAGATTATATTTAGACACCATAAATTATATAAGAATTATGAAAAACGCCATCAAAGCTTTGTCGATGGATTTACAAGTTTTACAAACGAGAATTACATGATTTTACACGCGTGTAACTTTTCAAAAATATACGAGTCTGCCAAGATCCTTGCAGCGAATAGAGTTTTGATATACATAAGTATGTAGGTACTTACCTACCTAGACTAAAATTTTATTATTTCTCTGCAATTCATTTAACATTTTCAGTTCACTTTTATTATCTGTTTTTGTTGTAATTATTGAAAAAGCACAGTATAGCCATGTAAGATGTGAAGATTGAATTCTAAGTTCAATATATTGAAAATATATTTGAAGAAAGTATCACACTACTGCTAGATACTAGCTACTTTAAATAACTTCAAAACGTCACTTAAAAACGAAGAAGAAAAAATAACTATTGAAAGTACTTTAATTCGACATGATTTGTTTACTAGGTACAATGCTCAACCTAATATAACAGCTACAGGTATCAAAACACCCATCACAATAACTGCACACGTAATCATTTTCAGTTTATTCTCCCCAGCATTGACTTTCAGATACGCTGCAAATCTTCTGAACCCACTGACATAATAATTATTCTTCTCGTACGTTCGTAATTGTCTTACAAAAGCTGGGTTTGGGTTAATAAATGGCCGTCGTTTTTTTACCAGCATGAACGCTTCATTAAATGGTAATTTGTATTTTTCCATTAGGAAAGCTATTACTAAAGTTGTGGATCTAGATATTCCCATACGACAATGGACTAAAACGTTACCATTCTTCATACCCTCTTCTATGAAAGAGTTGGCGAGTGGAAAGTATGGGAGGAGGTAGGTGTTCTGGGTGTCCAGGGCCATGATGAAGAGGTTCTTGATGCCGTTCCCCACGAAGGTGGAAGCCGGGAGACGCTGGGCTTCCACTGTGAGGATGTGGGTGATGCCCAGGTTCCGGAGGAGGAAGCGGTCGTTGGCTGCTGCTGCATTGCTAAGGTAGAGGCCTGCGGGACAAATAAATACTTTTCTAAGCTGAATAAGCGGTAAGTAGTTAGATATATGTACCTAGAGAGATAATAGTGATATACTATGTTAGTTGATCGAGAGTTCGTTCGTGTTGTGTCGATATAAATAGTAGCCCATGTCATTCTAGAGACTCTTTACATACTTTTTCACCATGAATCACTTATATATTTCGTTTCGTTTCGTTGAGATGTGAACCAGGAATTAATATAAAAAAATTAACAAACTTATTCTCACCCTAATGTAAGTTGAAACACATTGCAGAAAAAAACATACTGTACTATTTAACCTCATATCTTACTTACAGAAACACCCAAATATTTCTATATCTCTGATAAATGTCAATCGCGTTTATTGGTGTTAAATGACATGTGTGTGTTCATAGTTTATTAATATTATTATTTGTAACATGTAAATTAGTGCTTTTTATTTTTCTCTGTTTAGGTATTGGTTTTATTTTTAAGTATTATTTATTTGTACGCCACCGACCAAACTGATCTCTTTCACCGCTTTCTTGCTAAGGTTGCCTGGAAGAGATCACTCAAGGTGATAAGGCCGCCCACTTGTACATTATTTTTAGTTTAACTCCTTTTATTGTACTTTATTTATTCTGGTGTGCAATAAAGATATATTGTATTGTATTGTATATGTCGCAGGCATTTTGTATGATTCCGCCGTTTACATACGGCGTCGTCAGTTTATAAACGCTTGCTGTTATGTAAAATGCCGAAGGCAAAATGTATAATGCATAATGTATAATAAAATGTATAATGCCTTGGCTCCTCCTCGCTTCGCTCGTCGTCGCATGTGCGTGGTAGAAAGCAACCTAACGAACCTAATCTTACCTCCTGTCACAGACAAGTGACTTCGCAGTCGTATTGAAAACATCATCAAGAATAAAGACAATTATACAACAAAAATAACATTTTTACAAGCAATAGCTAGTAATTTAACATTAAAATAAAAATGTTAATTAGTGCCTTCGGCATTTTACATAACAGCAAGCGTTTATAAACTGACGACGTCGTATGTAAACGGCGGAATCATACAAAATGCTTGCGACATAGGTATATATAATATTGCCCATATCTACCATTTAAAACTGGTCTAAGATACCTACCTATCAGAAAATGTGTGCTAGCCAATCTAAGTCTATCAACAATAAAACTACACAAAATATAAAAGCCCAAAAAGACCTTTATTATGTTCAAAGCTACAATTTGTTTTACAATTTTTTTCAACATTTGTGTGTCACACAATGAACAAATAATTATCATACGTAATATTGGAATTACAATGTACAATCAATTTGGAAATTATTATTAGATCGATAGATCAATTTAGTTGAAAAAAAATAATTGAACAAAGTAGTTACATAAGATACTGAACTTCTATAATTCTAAAAAGTTTAGCTACAATATTTTTCTTATTTGGTCGTGTAGCGATAACATTATCCAACTAATGCTATGGCAGGAACCACGATACCAAACAGCACTGCAGCGGCCGACGCAATCTTATACTTATGCTTCCTAGCATGCACATTCATATAGGCTTCAAACCTTTCCATTCCATTAACATCATAGCCGAGTCGATAGTACTCCCTCAACTGAGCAACAAACCCCGAATTTGGGTTTATAAATCGCCTCCTCTGTCTCACATATATAAACGCTTGCTCGAAAGTCATTTTGTATCTTTCCATCAAATATGCGATAACCAAAGTCGCAGATCGGGATACTCCGAAATGGCAGTGGACCAAAACATTTCCTTTCCGTAAGCCTTCTTCGATGAATGCATTTGCGAGCGGGAAGTAGGGTAGGAGATTCGTTTGTGGCAAATCATAGGCTCTGATGAAGAGGGTGCTTATGTTCATATCATCGAAGGTGCTTTTTGGTAGTTTGTGTACTTCAATGGTTAGGATGTGGGTGATTCCGAGCTGTCTAAGAACCCCCCTGTCCGCCGCGGCCCTTGCATTGCTTAGGTAGAGCCCTGCACAAAGAAAAATATTTGTAAGAATCTATGTCCGTAAAACAGAGAGATATTAAGATAATAACTGGAGATATTGAACCAACGTGTATGAAATAATACTCGCCAATCAATTACAATCATACATAAAGTTAAAGAGGACTGTATGGTGCTTCACTATATTCCATACATACACACACACAAAAAGAAAGAAGAGGATTTGTGGCCCTTGTAGTAGGTATTACATTTCCTATAAGGGATTCTTGTTTGTTTGTAATTGTTTAGAGATTAAATGAAGAAACTATAGGGATTTAGTAAAAGCCAGAGGAACTTATAATTATTTATATTGTTTTAGTTAAAGGGACATTTACCCATGTAAAAACAATCTAACCGTATGATATACCTCATGCAATGGGCAGCGACGGACAAAGATATTTACAATACTATTGCCTATCTATAAGAACGAGTATCATAAATCAGCTACAAACTTTGCGTCGACTTTCATCGTGCGAACAGCCCAACTGTGGAACTCCTTGCCCGAATCTCTATTCCCCTTGAACTATAACTTGTCGGTCTTCAAGTCGAGAGTAAACCGGTTTCTTCTAGGCAAGCGCGCTACATCGTAGACTATAACGTTGCTTACCATCAGGCTGTAGTCAAGCGTAAGCCTATATCATGTAAAAAAAAAAAAAAAAAAACTAAAAATAAAACGCTGAAATAAGTTAAGACTTAATCAGTAATACTTTATTCACAACTTCAGTGAACGATAATCCAAACAGGAGCCAAAAGACCGAGCAGAACAGCGAATATTACCAGATGTTTCTTATTATTTCTTCTATTGGAGTACACACACATATACGCTTCTATCTTATGTCGAGGTGTGACTTGATAGTTACAACTTTCATATTCCATCAACTGCTTCACGAAATATGGTTCAGGGCTTATGAATTTGCGTCTCTTTTTGACCAATCGATGAGCTTCCAAATAAGTCAGTCTATATTCTTGCATCAGGTACGCGATGACAATGGCTGCGGATCTTGAGATACCAAATTTGCAGTGGACGAGCACATTTCCCGTGTGGATTCCAGAGCAGATGAAAGCGTTAGATATTGGGAAGAACTGGAGCAGGTCGGTGGTAGGATGGTCAGTGGCCCTAATGAACAGGTTCTTGATGTTGGTACCCACGAAAACAGACTTCGGTAGCTGGCGAGCTTCAACTGTGAGCACATGGGTGATGCCAAGGTGCTTGAGCACAGATTGGTCCGACGCGGCTCTAGCATTGCTAAGGTAGAGCCCTGGATAACAGAGAGAACATTACTTTATTCTCTGCTGGATACTTCTTGGAGCTAGTTTCTTTGATACGGGGGTCAGCAATCGCAAGCGTTAGGTGGATTGTTTCGGAATTAATTACTTATATGTATTTTTTATAAATTTGGAGATTTTTTCCAAAAGCTGTGTATATTATTATCTCTCTTTCATTTGCATACATAATAAGTAAAGTAACGTAGTAGTAAGTTTTAGTTGAAGTATGTTCACTTTATATAACACTCACGAAATAACCAACATTCAATCAAACCGACTTAAAATAATGATCCTGAAATTTCTGTTCAAAGTAAGTTATAAAACATTACCTACTGTTTCATAATGACCGCGCTCATACGATAGCCCGAAACTTCAGCCCGATCTGTCGAGTTAAGAGTGGCCTCAACGCATTCTTCGCTAGCTATCCCGCGTGTGTAATTTTTTGTGACAAGTTGAATATAATTTATTGTTATCTTTTTGTGAACGTAATGATACTTATTAATTTTAAAGATATCTAGTTAAGTTGCTACTTAAGTGAATAATTCATTTATTAATTAATGTAATAAATGAATAAATAAATAAAAAAATTACAAAGTATGAGTTGAATCTCGAAGTCGCAACTTATTTTTTCAGTGTTTGTGTATTTGAAATGAATATTTTATAACTTATGTATGATCAGAAGAATGACTAGTGACAAAAAATATTGCTTGCAAAGAACAGATATTTTACTTTCAAATTAGTAACAACATGTGAATTAAAAACAAGCCCTGGACCATCTTATAAGATTCTGTATTAAGTCACCAGCAAAACAACAACTACGCTACATATAAAAATAAATAATAATAAACATTCCGGGACATTGCACACAGCGCCATCTAGCCCCACACTAAGCAAACGCTTGTGTCGTGGGTACTAGATAACGGATATAATACTTATATACTTTTATTTTGTAAATACATACTTACTATACATACAAACGACCAGACTCAACACAAGTAATTATAAATTTTTAAAGTACATAAATACTTGATGGTAACAAATTTACAACCCACCTGGTATGATTTGACTGTAACAAGACTGTGTGCAGAGGTCGACTTTAGTATACAAAGCCTTTCTCGACCAATTCCGTAGCCCAGTAAAGGCAACCACAGGCCTAGGGATACTTGATAGAAAGGCCACAATAAAAGCGCTTTTAAACATCACCAATAGAAACCCTCTAATACTTAGCATAGTACGTACGTAAACGAGTTAATTTCACATTCTGAGTTATTTCAGTTCCTTCTACATTTTTTTTTGGGTCTTTTTAGTTATTTTTCTGGTGCTGTGGTGATGTGTTGGTTGACAAGTGGATTTGACGTTTCAAGTTTTCTTTGGGATGTTCTGTCAAAGGATAAAGATTAATTTTGACATTTAGTTGATGGATCAGAAAGGAGAATTGTTTGAGAAAAGTTAAGCGTAATTTTTCTAAGCGTGGAACCAAGTTGTGTACTGAATATATAGAAAAAATATAGGAATTGAAACTTAAAAAATTAAAAAAAACTATTTACGATAATTTTCATACCAAAAACGCTGATTTTGCTTTAGATAGCAACTAGAATTAAATTAAGTAAATGCTCCAGGACATTTCACACAGCGCCATCTAGCCTCACACTAAACAAACGCTTGTATCATGTGCACTATGTATATAACTTAGATACATAGAACATTCTTTATTACAACACACAATATTAATTACAAAGAAAGAAAAGAAAAAAAACTATACTAGTGCCACAAGTGGCGGCCTTATTGCTAAAAGCAATCTCTTCCAAGCAACCACTGGATAGAAAGGAATAAATAAGAGATTACAAAGGACGTAACTTCATCTAGACTTATAAATAGTTTCCAAAATGATAATTTATAAATATGCGACACATACACGATTGTTTTCTTCGTTTTCTAGCCATTAGTCTGTCATTTAGCGAGTCATGCAAAACAAACAATATCGCATCTAATAATAGATGTATCTATTTTTGCCTGAAGCAACTGGTTTTACTTTCAATTTTATATACAGGGCTACGAATAATTTATACCATAGAGTTGTATTGAATTGTTGTGTTTGAGCTTCTTATTTTTTTTTTGTTTTAGGGTTCCTGGCGTGTTACAAATCATGTGTCTAAAATGCTTAAATATTTAATCTATCTTCTACACACCCCTCTCACACAGAATTGGAAATAGTACCACTAACTCAAACGCGGCGGCGGCGCGGTTCTATCTCGTGGATTTATTGTTTGACTCAGTTACGTTTCCATGATATTATTTGTTCTTAGATACAAATAAAAAGGTCAAACAATAATTCAATATTCATAGTCAATATGTTTCTAAGATCTCTGCAATCAAGGTTAGGTTACGAATAGAAATATTTTGCATTGTAAAATTACTTGACATTGAATCATTTAATTTTATTATTTAAAAGCAAGAGGCTGAGGTGGATTTAAATGCAAATAAGAAAAAAATAATAAAATCTAGTTGGCCATAGAAAATATCTTATCCAAAAATAATTTTCACATATATACTTACACTAATAAAACTAAATAAGAGTATGTACATTTAACCTAAATTTAAAACATCTACATGTGGTATGGAGCCAAGAACGCTGGCTGCATTCCCACGCTGGATTGCTATAGAAATCCTTTGCGCAAGGAACCAGCCAGCGTTCTTGTCTCTAGTGATGTCATTCAACCTTTTTTTTTTTTTATAAAAGACTTCGTGTTTTTACCCCACGGACCAAAAGTTTCGAAGCCAAGCGGTACGAAAATATAATCAGACGATAATGATGCATATTTTCGCCGCTTGGCTTCTAAAATAAAAATAAAATAATTAGATATCAAAATAACAGCTTCGGTACTACTTAGTTTTCTACGTTACATCAAAATAGTGCATAGTTTAAAATACCAGCCAAAACAGAACTCAAGTGCAGAATTCGCAGAACTCACTTCGCCCACCTATGGTCATAGCATGGTGAAAATGAATCTATTTTTAAATCAGCATAATATGATTAAGCTTTATAATTTTCTTATTATTAATAAAGTGATACAATGGCATACAAATGCATTGTTGACTTAGACGTTGAATCGTCCAATCAGCGGCCTTTTAGGTCTAGAAATTATCACATAATATACCACTCCAACCAATCAGAGCGTCTGTCACTTACGTCATTTGGTCACCAGAGGAGGTGGTGGTAAACTTTCAATCATAGAAGTCTCTCACCACAAGACTTTAAGGTAAGCTATTAGAATGCTGGAATGATGATGATGTAAACACATCATCGTTTATAATAATAATTTTATTATCCTCAAAATTTGTACTATTTTTATTCAAGTTAACTGGTACCTACCTAACTAACGCATAACCGTTTAGGGGTGGCTTCACGTCATAAGAAACAACAGTTGAAAATTACCGAAAAAACTTGTCCATACAAAAAATTCATCGCTCCCTAACTGAAAAAATAATAACTCTCAACCGAAAAACAAGGATGTTGGAATACCTAAGGCCATAGAGTAATATAATATACCAGGAATAGAGAGCCATCTTGTGTAATTTTAATGCCAATCAAATTGAAGCACCCTCTGCATTTCTTGATGAATATGAAGAAATCACAAAATAAAACACAAAGAAATTCGCACAAAATTTTGGATTTTTGAACAATTACTGAAGATTTCAAAATTATTTTTAACAAACGTCAATCAGTGTCACTGTTGATTGACTTTTTTTTCTTCTTTTGGCCTTAACGTTGTATGTTTTTTTTTACTAAAGCGACATCTACTATTTCGTTTTCGGTCAAGATATATAGATTAGCAGCTCTATATTTCTGTATTTACATTTTGTTCCAAGTTTCACCCCCCTGCCTAAGGCCGTTGCCAAGTGACAACGACATTCGTACAATACATTTGACAAATAAAATAATGAATTGACAAAAACTAAAGGCTTGCTAACTCCCTTCGTTTCTCAAAGTCGACACAGACCAAAGTTTATCTTTGAACCACTAAGTGCCAGTTCATCTGCTGTACCTGAGAGTTGTTCTCAATTACTTAAAGTATAATTTAACACTGCAGTGAATGAACTTTTACATCTCTTTTATATTATAATGTTATATCTCTTTATATGATAAGCTCCGCAGAAAGTATGGCGGCAAAACTAGTAACTGATTACGTTCCAGTAGAGGGGATATTTATGATAAATAAATAAAAGTTTAAAGACATATCACACAGCGCCATCTAACCCCATACTAAGCAAACGCTTTTTCTTCGTGACTTCCCCGGCGCACAACTGCTCCTCACAACCTGACCAACTGGTTGTGCCGAAGGGAATAAAAAAAATACTATTGTCTTCCCCGAGGCACAACCAATATGCACAACTGTTTCTTTTGTGTTGTAAGATTTGTTTGTAAATTTTGTTAATTTTTACTTTCTTGCTTGACAAATTTCCATGAAATAATTGATCAAATGACACTGTCAGTCCGTAGATGGGTGGCCAAAGTGTCATAAAAAGAAGGCGCTTCAACACATCTAATAGATAGATAGATAGATATACACTTTATTAAAAACACCAGCACAATACAGACATTTACATAAAAATATTAAAACTTAAGCCTAATAGTAGTAGGATCTAATAACGTTCTGTAAATGTGTAGGTACTAACAATACATAAGGACTAAAGATATCGCTCTTAGCGATAAGGTCGCTAATCAGGGCACTAACTTTTGTTTCTTTCTCAAACTTAAGGGCCTCTGACATGGCTTAACGACTGCCGTACTAGACAAACAACCGGTATCTGCAATTTTACGTGTCATCCGACCCATGGAAGCGCCCAAAATGGAATGCCACTTTTTGTTTACCCATACAATAACTGACTAACTTTATATGTGCTAATACGACTTCTTATACAATTTCACATTTTTTAACAGATTTATGTTATTAAGATATCCTACATAAGCTACAGTACTGTAAACTCTTATATTGAGTAAGACTGGCCTACATTATAAAGTAGGTCGCGAAACTGACATGAGTACGTTAAAGTCAACAGTTCTCATAATACACTCGGTTATTTTAATTTAAAACTAAACTCGCGCTGTCTGAAGAGAAATAATTTGAAGGAGATGAAGTTTTCTCTATTAAGTGTGTGTCTAGTGTTTTTCTGTCAGACAATGTGTGTGAATTAATTTATTGGGTATAATGATACTATCTCAGCGAATTAATTGAGTAACTGTATTCAAATAAAATCCAAAGTCTGTCCAAATTCACATGTAGGGATTATAAAAACTGCTTCAATTATTATAATTCCCATTTATTATACTTGATACTAACTTGAAAAATCTCGAAGTACCTAACTACCAACTATACCTGAATACTAATTATGTACCTACGTAGGTATACGTGACATATGTTTATGTACTTACATATGTTTAAGTAGGTAGTGAGTATACCCTTCGGCTATACTGACACCTGTCAAACGTTACTACCGTAAGCTCGCAGCGCAAATGGCGGCGCGGCGAAAAATATATCGACGTTCACTAAAATTGCGATTTTTCAGAAACTACTAAAAGATTTTATGCAGTGTAAGAAAAAAACTGTAGTATAATGATGCAGTTATATTTTATATGAAAACCAATAGTATTTATCGTCTCGTACATTTATATTTTTTTCGTTAAAACTTCCACACACGGAAATGTATGAGGTGTTTACAAAAATACTGTATATTTAAATTTTAACCAACTTTATAAATTTAATTTAAGCTCATTGTAATTATAAATATTTGCCTAAAAATCCTGTGTATTTAGTTTAAATTACAAACAATTAAATAATCGTCACAAAACACCGCGAATCCCAAACGCAAAATGCCGATTTTTCACTTTTTTTTTCTAATGGTGGTTCACAATGCCGTCGACAATAATAGACGAGTATTATACACCAAAATAAAGAAGGTATATTTGTCTTTGTCTTTTCCATACAAACACTATTGATTTGAATAGAGAAAGCTACACAAAAAGGACTTTTTAATTTGGTCGGCGAGCGAGGAATAATTTGTTCGCGCTGCGAGTCTAGAGGAGATGTACACACCACGACTGATATTGCACCATATTTAATTTTAGTCGACCGATTTGTTATTATAAGTGACCGTATTTTTCTTAAAAAATAATAGAACAAAATAAAAAAAATACCATTATTAGGCATGTGACGATGCCCAGCATAAACAATGAGAGATGCGTTGTCAACTTCTCGCGAGTCTCGTCCTATCAGAGCCCAGGATACCGTATCAACCAATCAGAGCACCTGTTACCTACTTCACCATTTGGTCACCAGAGAGGGTGGTGGATCATCTTCCGTCATAGCGTCGTTACTTCTCGAACTGAGCACACGTTCTTCGAATTAACGCTTTTTCAAGCATTCTCAATTAATTTTCAAAAAATATTAAATCTTAACGCTTGTTTATGGATAAAAATTTCAGTGAAGTAAATCGAAATGATTTCTAAGAAATCTAAAGCAGAAAAATCTGTGTATTTCATTCATGTAAATTCAGTGCAGTTTTATAGTTTTTTAAATGCAACGGTTTTTCAAAAACCCAATGGACTATTAAAGTGTGTGATTTAGTGCTATTCTGAAATATTTAAATCTAACGGTTTTTCGTAAATGCGTATTAAGTGCAATTATGAATTATTTATATCAAACGGTTTTTCAGAAACCCTAATGGTTGTGATAATGAGTGATTAAGTGCTATTCTGAAATATTTAATTTATTCCAACGGTTTTTGTCGGGAAACCTGATAGACTGTCATAGTGCGTGAATAAGTGCTATTTGCCAATACCATACGGGTGTACAATGTTTTCGCGGGGCCCGGTGGCTCATCGATAATCGGATCGGCGAGGATCGTATCATGTCGTCTTCAGCAGATCAAGATTTCGGCAGCAAGCGCACAGCCTGATTGCTTCTTCGCACAGGCTCACTGATGCAGAGGCAGCTCGTGCTAAATGGCAGCGGCGCGGTACTGAGCGGCCGTGGACTTCAAATATCAGGATAGTTGGAATCTTCTTCAACGACGGAAGGATCAAGTATCTGGGTGAAATGGAAGTGATTTGGTGAGTCCATTCCAATTTTATTTATGTACATATGTAAAATATCAAGCCTTTCTTATTCAAAGCTTGATAGACCAGATCGGTTTCTTGAGAATTATTGTTCAATTTTTCCAAGCATATCACGCTAATCATTATAATAGCTGGCCGCATTTGGCAAGTTACCTATAATTTTTGAAGTTACTTTCAAATTCATTTAATTTTAATAAACGGCTAGCATTTACGACAGTAATTGCGTCGAAAAGTAGCTCGACATGTGCTATAGTACAATTACTTTCAAATTATTCGTGAAATTTCGATCACCCATACCGGTGTAGTTGCCTTGCGCCTAGCCCAACGGTTGAGGTTGCATTAAATCACCTTGCACTGGGTGACACAATCGCCTATTATGAAACTTTAATGTTAACACTGTACTGCATTATAAAACCTTAGCATTATACGTCATTGTAAAGCCCCAACAACAACAAGCCTCAATCTGTTCAAGGCAGTACCCTGAACATAATGGACAACTCACGTTTTTCAAAAGGTCAAACATTTGGACGGAGAAATACAATACTCAATACTGGATTAACCCCGTGCTCGCTTCACACAGCGCCACGGGGCAGATGTTGCAATACACACGTGCGAATACAATACATCTTTATTGTGCACTTGAGATGGGACAATGCAACGCAACGGCATCGTCTGTGCTAATAATACAAATTTTATTTTTGTGTAAAATTTGCATATTGTTTTTCCCAGCATGAAAATTGTTATGTAAGAACTTTTATCAAAACTAAATAGAATCCACGTGATTTTTGCCATCGCATCAAAAACACATGACTTGTGTTGAAATATTACACTAATTTGGAATTGCACCAAAATTATAATGTTTTCTCTGACGCCCAAGATCAGTAATTACAACCTGAAGCGTAATTAGTAGGAATAATTTATTAAAACCACTAAATTACTAAGCCTAGAAATGGTAATTGTGTAAATTATTTCTATGAGCTGCAAAAAACATAAGGTTAATTTAAATCTAACATGTAAGTTTCTTCATGTAGAAAAGTGTTTTTTGCTGCATAAAGATTCAACCGATACAACTTTATACATAAGTGAAATCCGTTTTTAAAGGATATACTCGTACTTGCTTCATATCCGATTATCAGATATTATAATTAAGCAAATTTCTATTTTCCAATAAAATCAGACACAAAACGGATCCGATATTATTAGGAATAAAATATGCAGTCTATGGAGTATAAGAGAATGTACTCTTATGTAAATATGATTGTTCCTTCTTCGCATTATAACCGCTGAACCGATTTGTTTGAAATTTATTAAGGAATTACATAAGTAGGATCTTAAACACTGGCAAGTTCTATTCTATTCTATTTAAGTTTTTTTTTTATTATTTTATTCAATTATCATTGAATAAAACATACATAGCACAAAAAAACGTCCCTAGTTCACAAACAAATTTCCGAACTCGGTAATTATTTTTAATTTTAATTTCAATAGTTGACACACTGGAAGAACCCTGGAAACTGCAACACAGGGAAACCTAAAGCAGTAGACAGGACCCCAATTTAAATTTGAACTTTAATAATTTAGATACTTACTATATAATGTAAAAATGATAACCTGTTTTTGTGGAAATAAATAATTTTTATCTTTATCTTATTTTTAACTCCAATATTCCCACCAAACCGAAGTAAAGTTCTCAGCATTGCATTGCACAACATTTCGCAAAGTCGGCGTCTAATTCCGTCACACGCCCTCGATATCGTGTCGCCTTGGGGTAATCCCGGCTTAATTGATCGTGCACTATTGTTGTTTATTTGAAATGTTTGTGATGCGTATAAATAAATAAATAAATAAATATTCCGGGACATTGCACACAGCGCCATCTAGCCCCACACTAAGCAAACGCTTGTGTCGTGGGTACTAGATAACGGATATAATACAAACAAATCTGCATTGCAAATAATACATTCATGCTCTTCTTCTTTCTTCTTTCTCAGCCATTAGTTGTCCATTTCTGAACATAGGCCTCCTATTTTTTTCCATGACTTTTTTTTTGTAGGAGAGATTTTAGCCTAATCTACCACGCCAGCCACGACGGATTGGTGATCATGCATTTCAGGAAGGATTTAGCTCCCAAGGCTGATGTAGCCTCTTCCAACTAAGTATCATGTTGGGAGTGTGGTTATACCGCCACGGCTCGGTCGCCAATGCCCCTTTCGTTGTCTAGCAGGGAGTACCACGGTGACTCTGCCACCGCCGCCAGCTATTCTTATACGAACCACATGGCGCGTGCAGGGGGGGTTGGCGTTTGGGTCGGATAGGTGTTGTTTCCGTTCTCCCCTTACTCCCCATACTCTCCATTCATGCTAGCTGTAGGTATAACTATAAGTATATGATATAACACACATTTAAATATATTTCATTTTTGTAGTTTTTTTTTCTCTCTTTCTCTCTCTCTCTCTCCTGACTCGTATATCCTCATTCCTGAGGGTTGTAACTCCCCAGCAGAATTAATTAGCTAGGGGAGTTTTCTTGGGCAGATACATCATGGTGGGTGCCCAGGTCCTTTCACGGAAGACACATGTTTTCGGATATTGTGGTCCTCAAACATGTCGGTTTCCTCACGATGTTTTCCTTCACCCTTAAGCGAGTGCAATTTGAGCGAGTGAGATTGTTTTATATTATATTAAATATGTGCATTTGTAGGGTTACATGCCATTGCATTTCGGTGCTTTATAATGAATAATTGGAGCACACCGTAGTTGCGTAAAAACTTTGTTGTTACAACTTTTATACTGGTCAGCAGCGTTAATAGATAATCGATAGCTGCTCCATATAATATGTCTTTAATAATAATATGTCTTTATTGCACACCAACATGAAAGAAATACATGGAAGGATAAATTTATGATGACGTACATATGGGCGGCCTTATCGCCTTAAGCGATTCCTTCCAGGCTTATATGTTATTGATGAATGCATAAAAAATATTTGACATATTGTAAAGAAAAACATACATACATACCAGTTAGCATTCAACACTTTTTTGCTGGTTATAAGGTTACATATATATAGCTATTTATTTGTCAATCAATCAATCAATATAGCTTTATTTCAGAAAACAAAATTACAAAAACATTTTACAGTAACACAATTTTATTTTTTTAATTTATTTTGACTATTCTGTCTTCATTATTGCTGCACTATGCCTGTTAATGTCATATGTTTGTTATTCATTTATAGAATATATGCAAATAATACATTCAAACCAGTTGAGTTGTAGCTTCTTCTTCTTATCGAATGAGAGTGGCCAACTCTGGTGTTGAGAGTTTATCTAGCCACCCTAAGGGCTTCTGACATGGCTTTACGTCTGCATTCCATTTCCATTTCCTTGGGTCGGATGACACGATAAATTGTAGGTCCTGGCCGTTTGTCTAGTTGTATCTTGAGAAGGGATATGTTACCTACTTTCGGAACCCTGCATTATGTCCATATCGTTTACCCATTGCTATGTTGTGATGTGAAAGCAAATCAAAGATCAATAATCCAAGAAAATTTAATTTCGCGTCCTATATAATGATGTTAGACTAATTAACCAATTAACGAGTGAAAAAAAAGTAAAAGCGGCTAAGAACTTACAATTTTTCAGCTTCGTAGGTAGAACAATTTAGAAACCTTTTTGATATATGTACTTTTAAAAGTATTTAATTTATCGTGACACAGTTATTGTTTATGTGACATGTGTGTGATGTATTTGAGTGGTTTTAGTAATAAATCTATGCTTGTTCGTTAGCTGGTTGGTAAAGTTAATCACAGTAATTATGCTGCTCATAAATTTCATTCAGTTTTTGCTCTATTACAGGCTCTCTTGACTTAGTTAATTAATTGGGTAATGCAATATCCAGTTCTAATTTTAAGTGTAGATTTGTTTGATTAAAGATCACTGTCTAGTGCACGCCCGCGGCATCGCTCGCATTATTTCAGGATAAAAAGCAGCCTATGTACTAACTACATACTAAAAATCTTACGATCCGTTCAGCCGTTTTTGCGTGAGGAGAGTTTTTCTTTAATAGTTTGCGGTTATTGGTTTTCGTTATCCGACTCCATAGAATGCCATTTTTTATTATTGTTGGATTTGTTTCTCTATGGGTTTAAATCTTAATATTTAATACATACAAGTACTTATAAGTAGAATAATCCAATTTTACAATAGATAAGACATTTCCTAACCATCACACGGTTCTAGTAAACAATAAGAAAGAGATACCAACAATTTCACAATTGGCAAAGTTTATTTTTCCTCCGCTCGCTCGCTGATGCTGCATCTATTTCGGTCCAGCCGCCACATCCTTGGCGTCGCTCCTTGCTCCTTGGGTCAACTGTCAATAAGCAATATCGCCTAAAACTGCCTATTTATACCCTTACCAAGATTTATACCAAAGCCTAGGTATTATAAATGTTGTGTACACAATGAGGATTATTTTTGGCCGGTCGGTGTGGTCGGCGGAGGCGGCCGTAGTTTGGTTGCCATCGTACGCCGCGTCGGACCACTCTGTCGCGATCTAGTCGTGTGTTGTGTCGCCCATAGTGTAAGTGAAAGTTTGCAATAGCTTCGGATGTCTAAGTGCAGTGAGGATAACTACTAACAAGCTGTGCTAACTAACTAACGCATGGTTAAGTGTTGCGTGGGTAGAGAAATTTGATAAGCCTATGGTTGGCCACTTTTGTATGCAGCGAGTGACGAGCGGGCGGACTATTTTTGATCACTTGTAGTTGCGCGCGCGCAGTCGGTCGCTCGCCGGAGCGGGCGGCGCGCGCTCGCCAGGCCGCTCGGCTCGCTCGGCGAGCTCTCTGAGGATGCCGAAAAATGCTGGTTATCATTATAAATAGAACGCGTTTGCTTAGAAACGTGATCTTAGTCGAATATATTTGCTTTCAGACTTATGATATGATGATACTTTTTTGAGGAAAACTCTAACACACTTTGACATAGTAATTTATTGACAAACTGTAGGAAAGTAAAATAAGATTATGGGCCAGTATAAAAATATGTAAAAGTCACGTGTTATGAAACTTTACTCCAGTCGAGATTTCCAGGCAAATGAAATTGACAAATGTATATAATGGTTGACGAATGGTTAGCGACTTTGTGGTAATATTCGAGTGTTCGAATATTAAACACGTGATGTGTGCCAAAATTATTTCTGTTAACTGTGTGCTACGTAATTTATGAATCACGGTTGCTTGAAAATATTGTTGCTTAGAAATCTTATTGTATGCGTGTTTGTGGACGTATTCTTCTTTTCAGATGTTGTATAAAGGTTGTGGGTAGTATCTATGAACCAAAAAAAAGAATATATGAGAATTATCCTTTAACCAATATGAAAACATGGTACGAGCTAACCCAATCTAACCGATGTTGTTTATTTGAATTAGAGACGTCATCATTATTAAAAGTCCTTTGAAATTACATCAAAATTAACCTAATGGCAAACATATCTAAGCTTAGAGAACCTACAAAAATTCATTTTACAAGAAAAGAGCCTTGAAAATTCATTTACGAGGACATCGACTCAGACTTTTCGCTAAGATAAAACCCCCAAATTAATGGAGTCCCAAATACTGCCATTGATCAAAGTACTATGTTTTTTCTCATTCTTCTTATTCACTTTATCTTAATCTTTTCCGTGATTTCTTCTTGCGATCACACAAATGGTAATTAAAAATACCTTAAAAAATACCTTCTAATCAATAACAGTCTATAAAACAGATAAACAAACAATAGGTTAAAAACCAAACCGTGAAATTTTTACATGAGATTCTTAATGATGATTGACTGTAAATGTGAAAAGCGACCTTATGTTTAATGCCATAAGCCTTGAAATGTCATGAACAGAAAATAGACTTGTTAACCTAATTGCACATATTTACGGTGCATGTATAAATATACAGGGTTACCAGTAGACTTTGCGCTACAAGAGACAAGTTTCTCATAGTTTTTGTCGACAATATTTCGAGATGTTAACAGATCATGGGCATCCAAATGACAAACAAACAAAGTTTTCTGTTATCTGTGGCGCGTAGTCTGACTCTCGCCATCTTATTACAAAACGTGGTATATTAGTCTAGAATTTTGAAAATAAAAGTTCGGTTTTTGTTGTTCAAACAATCAAAATAGCAACTTCAAATTAGATCGTTGATTTAACATTGGTAACATTTTGACAATTTGATTATTGTGACAGAAGAAAACAAATTTTGAACAACAAAAACCGACTGCATATTTTCAAAGTTCTGAACTAATAGTTAAACCACGTTTTATATAATAAGACCCTTTAAGTTGACAAATTACTCGGAGTAATTATGTCGTTTCGATACGGAATGAAATTGACAATGCGTATCATATACCTAAAAATTTAGCATACTTAGTAAAAAACTGTTGGTTTTTTAAATCCTCACTAAATTGTTGCTTGTTATATGGCTATCTTGATTGAGAATTAGTTCCAATTCAGTACAAGCTGACCGAGTGGTCAAATGCCTGATATTATATTTATTAAGATTAACTTGATAGATTAGGTCACTGTGTATAGTGTAAAAAAACCTTAACCATGTTGATAACAGTTTGTATGATTGTAAGTAATTATTAAATTGATATACAATTATAGGGAATATGCACAACTTTTTTTATTACGTCAATGAAAGCTTTTTAATAGACAATCAGCATAGGGAGATTATTTTTCAATTAGCTTTAACGAAAACGCAGTTATACACATTTTTAGTTTACGATTAGACAGAGAGAACTGACATGCCATGTGACGTCACATGGCACTAACGCCATACAAAATACATAGAAAATTCTGTTTTGAAAGAAAGAGATGGAATGAAATCTTCAATTGGTCATAACTTCTTTATTTTTCAGTGAATAAAAATGGGGTTTGCACAGCTCGTTTAGTATTTTGGTACATTTTTATAGTATATTTACAAAAATCAAATTTCAGTTCCATGCATATACCCTATTGTCTTCAAAATTACAGATGTCTATCATTTTCAAATATATATATACTTTTTGTTTAACTATTATAGTCCACCTAAAATTAAGAGTTACTTAGCATTCATTACTATAAAATATGGTTTTCCTAATATTATGAACATAAGCTTGATTAAAGGAATTAAAAATTCAAGCGAAAGCTAGGCAACGCGGCAGGAAGTTTGGTTTTTATTTACGAGATTACGTATTATAGGATAGTTTTAGATTTAATTTTGCTTTTTTTTATGTTCTGTAACTAAATCAGACATAAATAACTTATTTACTAAATATATTGTATTCCACACTGGATGAACCTCTATTGTGGAATGTAAGCTCAGATTATTTGATAAAAAACCCTGTATGGTTGTATATTATGTATTTACCATAATATATTTTCCTTTAGCTCGCCGAACAGTTGTCGTAAAACTATGATAATTCCAGTGTATCCTTGAGCAGATTTAACGACATATTTTGATGTTTTGACGCTCGTTAAAAATTGAATTCATTGCCAGTGATTCAAGATGCGTTTGCTGTGATATTATAAATTATAATCATAGAGTAAAACCTAGTCATTTCAGTAATTTAACTTCAAAATATTGGTGCTTTTTGTTTTATGTGATGATAAAGATTTGAAATAATGATAAAATCGTATTAACAAGAACAGTAAAATGGTTCCCTGGCGTTTATAATTTTAAAGCTAGTTTCAGAAAGAAAAAACATTCAAAGTATTTAGTTTAAAATTTTAATGTTATGAAAATATTGTAGCAAAGATAAACCAATGCTACGACAGTCGTAGCGCGTAGCACATTGTTGAGAATCAGCTACGAAAAATGCTACGCTGCTACAAGTGTCATTGCTACGAATAGTAGTAAAGTAAACATCTTAAAATTTTGTAATACAATCACTAAATAAAAATGCTAAGAGCAGCATCATACCAGTATTACGACAAAACATAGACAAATAAAGGAAAAAAGATACAAATCCAAAATAAATAATGGGCAAAATAGTATCCCATTGCTATTAACTTCTCATTGCCATCCAGTTTCTAATATAATGAAGAAGTTGTAACATATGAAACAAAAAAAAAATTATTCAATCCTTACAAATAGTTACAAAAAAAAATATCATTAAAATTTTGCTAGTAGGAATAAAAAAACCACGTTATACTTAACATTTTTAACTTGGAATTGATTGTTATTTTTAATCTAGATTTAGTAGGTAGAAAGGTTGGTAGGGAGGATAAGGTTAGTAAGTTCTAGACAGATTTCTAGGTTGTTTTACAAAATAAGAAATTGAAATATATATATTTTTTTTAATCTTTATTTATTTATGGACCTTTGTCGAGATTCGACTATGCCGGTCCGTTATACCATCAAAAATAACAAATATTCGTTATAATCTAGGTACACATAATACAGCAAATAAAAAAAAACATAACTGTAACAAACATAAAATCAAAACTTATCATAATAACTGTAATATTTTTACAAATCGTTGTTATTTTAAGTAGGAATTTTGTAGGCACATTGTCACGTGCGAGACATGTGGCTTAACGAAACATCTGTTGTGGCTTTATCACTTTCATTTTTGAGATTACGACTTTGCAAATATTAGTTTGAATATTTTTAAACCTATATCTTTACAGATCTATAGTAATTTGTATCTAAGTCAGTGAAAAATATGAAAAGTTGAAATTTTTCATTAGTCTCCTTTTCATTTCTTTCCATGAAGAATAATCACTACACACACACACACACACACACACACACACACACACACACTTTATATGTTTTATACATGTGATTATTTTTATAAATTGATTTCTTGAAGCTGCTGTTTTCATTTGTTGGGAAAAGTTGTGTAAGTTTCAAGCGTGGTATAAACTATTAATGATAGAGAAAAATATAACAAACTTGTCTTGTTTCTTTCCTTTCTTATCCATCAAGTAGCTTACCGAAAAAATAGACATAGAAGATCTTTTAGATTGAGTCCGGATTATGGGAAGAAAAAAACATTAAAAGGTCTCGAGAGTCACATAGGCTACAGTTTATCTTAAGCAAAGCCGTACATGAGGTTTTGAGCTATAACTCGTGGCACAATTATATAAGCAACCCAACCAAATCTTAACTTTACATCCATGATTCAAAATATCTATAAATATACGTACATACCTATATATCAGGTCAGCCGACTTCTGGCCATTGGACGCTGTCACGTGATCGGCATTCTCTATCATTGGTGGCTGTCAAACTGAACTACAGTCTAAAGCTTGAAATCAGATCTTGTTTTATTGCGAAATATATTGTACTAGTAAATGCCTGCGACTTTGGTCGCGTTGTTTGGGAATAATAAACTGATAAAATATTCTCAAAAATTACGATGAAACGTTAAGATAAGTAATATGAAAATCAAAATTATTTATTTTGTAACAAGAAATTAAGTACAGATATTATGGAAAGTAAAAAGTCAAACACATTTTGCACATACACAATTTCTTGTCAAAAGCCGGCCTCAACTTATCATGTGCTGTCTATGTTGATAATTTATTACATACAGAAAACAAATTAAATCTAAAGATACGTGTCCTCCGTGGAAGGACTTGGGCATCCACTACGATGTATCTGCCCAGAAAAGCTCCTTTATGGAATGAAATCTGCGGGGGAGTAACTATCCTCAGTCATGCGGATATACGACTCTACTTTTACAATACTTTTTTTTACCAGTGTTACATTATTTATACCGCGTTAACTCTAACGTTAAAGCTAAGAATAAAGCTCTTTTTCTCTGTTATTTATATGATCAGTTTAATGGCACTAATAACCTAAATATCCCACAAAATTTCACAACACAAAAATACCTTCCTTATATAAACTAAGATATTAAATCAACCTAATTCCCTATTATTTATATTACCATTAAAATATTTTTCGTAATAAATAACCACTGAACCACGACTATATTATATATTAACATACTAGTGGATGCCCGTGGCTTTGTTTGCATTATTTCAGGATAAAAAGTAGCCTATTACACTCCTAAGACTTCTTACTACCTACATACCTAAAATTATGATGATCCGTTCAGCCGTTTTTGCGTGATGAGCGTTTAAATAAACAGAGACACAGACAAAACTTCTAGAAACTGTAGGAACGTGTTCTGCTCACTATCCAACTAAGTATGTCGGATGACAGGTAAAATTGTAGGTCCCGGCTGTTTGTCTAGTACGGCAGTCGTTAAGCCATGTCAGAGGCCCTTAAGGCAGCTTGATAAACTCTCGACACCCGAGTTGGCCTTTCATTCGATAAGAAGAAGTATCTCCAACCATTTTCTTTAAATACATATCTTCAAAGTTCAGACTTTCGACCCTCTTCAGCTTTATTATACGAGTACATGTAGGTATAGATAGATTAACTGTACCAGACTGGAAGATACTCTACATAGAGTTCATCGAAGTGTTTCCTGTTAGAAAGTAGAGCAACGTCCGAGACCATGTAATGCCCTACTTCTAAAACTGTACCAGGATCTTTATATCTTGTGACGTCAGAGATCAGCTGACTGGCGTCTTGTTTCTAACAATGTTATATCCATGGAAAAAATATACAACTATAAATTCACTTTTCTATGGTTATAAAGAAAACGTTAAAGCAACTGTTAAGTTTCCCATTACTACTATAAAAAACTTTAAACTGTAAAAAGGAAAAAAGAATCAATGTTTATACTTGATAATATTTCAAATAAAAGTGCAAATGTATACCCAAACTTTCACCAAACACAGAAACTCAATCCGCCTTATTACAAAACGTGGTTTAACTATTAGTCCAGAACTTTGAAAATATGCAGTCCGTTTTTGCTGTTCGAAATTTGTCTATCTACTGTCATAATAATAAACTGTTCAAATATTACCAATGATAAATCAACGTCCCAATTTGAAGTTGACATTTGATTGCCTGTATGTTTGAACAACAAGAACCGACTTTTTGTTTTCAAAGTCCTGGACTAATATTTAAACCGCATTTTGTAATAAGACGGAAAATGTCATTGGTTGAATTTCCACCAACCGCTAAATAAGTTTGTAATACTGTTTTTTTTTCAATTAGAAACATTTCGCTTTCTGTGCTAACCTATATAAATGTTAACCTATATAAAAAGTTTCTAACATATATACAAAAAATAATTAGTTTCTATCATCCAGAATTTGTATCCGATAACTGCGTACGTGACCTTATACTATTTACTTCTATAGCTAGAAAACCGAACGTACAGAAAACAGTACAAAATACAAACAGCAAACATATTTGTTTAACCAGCGAATTCCGTACAACCGAACGGTTTTCACCGCGGTTAACCTTCATAGATTAAACTCAAACATAAACTCATGCAGCTATTCCCGTCTCATCTCAAAGACCTTAGCATAAATATTTTTCACACAAGATTATCACTTGTCCTTTTCCCACTCAAGCGGAAACATATCTCTGTCTCGCTCATAATGGCTTCCAGCCAAGTCCACGGTTACAAAATATGAAATTGTAAAAGTTGCAGCTATGATTTATTTGTTTTAAAATTAACGCAAAATGGAAGTCCTACGTCAAACTTAATTCATAAAGGCCGTTAAACTGATTCATAAGAGTAAGTAGAATTACAAATCGTATAGCCATTTGAAGGTTTCCTGATAAGTTTTTTCCTCAATCGAGAATATTGCGGATTATTTAGAAATTTGGTATTTGCTTTTTTATGTTTACTTGTATTAAATCAATAATTAATAACTTTTGGAAAATCGATGTTTTATTATGTGAAAATATCTCAAGATAATAGGTTTCGCTTATTATTATTATGTTAGTAGATATATTTACGTGTGCCTACATTTTTATCACCCAGATTCTAGTATGAGTCTAAGATTGCAGCACATTTGTTTAGAGAAAACCAGTGGACTGTTTTTTCTTAAGAAGTAAGACTGCAGTGAACAAATAAACAGATAAAATTAGGTTTTTCCTAAACTATCACTCGACAGGAAACGAATCTTGGTCTTTTGTCTTACACCTTTGTACGAGTACCTAACAACCACTAAGCTGAATTAGTAACGAAAAAGCATTTTCTTAGATCTACTTTATGCAGTCTATTACTCAATGATGTCTTTTTAATGGTTGTCATGTCAAAACAAAGAAAAATCTGCATATTTTATGCAACAACAATGGCAAATACCAAGTCCGTGCCAAACCATTTAGTGAGACAAAACATGCAACTTTCCTAGTTTTTGAGTATTTTTAATTAATAATACATAAAACTTTATTTATCGAATTTAAAATATGTTGTAGAAATGCTGCTCCCATTATAATTACTAGTTATATATTGTGCGGACTCCACTGGTGCCGATTCCTCGCTTCTCGGTTTTAGGCTTTCATAACGTCATGTAATATTTTGATAAGCAGTTACAGAGCAATTATGCAACTTGAGAGATGATTTATTTATTTTACTAGGCACACAACACAATACACAGAAAATACATGAGTAACGGCATAACATTTAAAGGGAATGATCCATTCTGATCAAACACATGCGTGCACAACATTATTACAAACAGATCCAAAGTTCAGTAAGTTAAACTACAAAATATAAGTTAAAGTTAAATTACAAACTGAATGTGTGTATTAAAAAAAAACATTTTACTTCCATACTTTTTACAATCACGTGAACAACAATTCGTTAAATTACCTATAACACAAGCAGCTGATTTACATGATTTTGAATCCAAGTTCATTTCAGACGAAATTACAGTTTTGTTGATCTAAATATGGTATTTCTAAATTCTACTATAAATTAAACCAATAATTGCAATTATAAGCGGCTTCGTTAATTTTTTAAAGCAATGGTGCAACTAAAATTAAATAAACTTTTGCAAAACTATCTCAAATCGCAAGAATTGGACCAATTTATTACTATTTATAAATAAGTGCTTACGTTACAAATGTTTTTAATAACACAAAATACGTTGAAGACGTTTGAATGTGATTTGGGTGACGGCAACGCAGCGCTGGCGCAGTATTGAGTCATTTAGGTGACATTTAGTGCAATTCTATCATGAAGGCCAAGAGTCAGATTAAAGATAAGATAAGATAATCATTTATTCATCAATAGAAATAGTCAACTTATGAACTAAACGTTAACAGTTGGTAATTCTATTGTCTCGTCTTACAAAAATATTTATGTCAGTTAAAAGATTTTAAACATGTCTAAAATTTTCCAAAAGTATTTTTATTATTAATATTCCATTTTTAATACTGGTAAAAATGTCAGAATAAAATAAAATGTCAAATAAATTTCAAATTTCAAATTAAATGAAATGTCAAGTTAAACTACAAATCATCAAAGTAAAAATGTCAAGTTAAAATAAATAATCCCTAAATAAAATGTGTTAATATTATAGATAATATATTGTTAAGCCATGTCACAGGTCCTTAGGGCAGCTTGATAAACTCTTGACACCAGAGTTGGCCACTCTTATTCGATAAGAAGAAGAAGTATAGATAACTTGTTTACATCATTTTTGATGTCAGTGCTAGCCAGTTGTTGTACTTAAATTGAATATGCTTGAAGGAAACTTTAGTACAGTGATATACAATAAGTATGTTTATTTTAATTTAGCTGAGACATAACAAATATCTAATTTTGAATGTCATATTTTAATCGTTTTATTTAGATAATCTTGACAGTGGTTGCTTAAACTCTATAATCTTTTGGTGGTCGGTTTACTCCGAGATTTCTTTTTATTCTTCATTTAAGGTTCAGCCGGTGTTAGCGTGGCGGACTGTTCATTTTAATTTATTTCATTGCTGAACTATGCATTACAGGTATTCTATTATCCTATAGTTGTAATTTTAGGTCAATCAGTTTGTCACCTCATAAATAAATAAAAATAAATATAAATAAATATTCCGGGACTGGTCCTAGATAACGGATATAATAATTATATACTTTTATTTTGTAAATACATACTTATTATACATACAAACGACCAGACTCAACACAAGTAATTATAAATTTAAATATAGGTATAGATCTGTCAATTTTAATAATTATAAAACGCCATCTCAGTTATCAGAGCTTTCAACTTCTTGTATATCCTTTGCCAAATACATTACAAAACATATCAAAACTACATTTAAACGGCTGTCAACTGAGACAATACAAAGCAAATAAAATAATTAATATACTAATACATGTCCCACTAAAATAATTTGATCACACGACTAATTCAAACTATCATTTATATTACCCGATCAATTGTAATAACTAATTAGTGATTATAATTAGCAGTTTGTTGGGAAAAAGTTCAAGAATTTGGCAACATTACAAAAGGCTGGAGGTCGAATGACAGACGCGGTGGCTTTGAAGTGATGTAGATAAGCTTGATGAATTGCATTGTTTTTGTAAACTTTTTCTTCTTATCGAATGAAAGCGGCCAACTCTGGTGTCGAGAGTTTATTAAGCTGCCCTAAGGGACTCTGACATGGCTTAAAGACTGTTGTGCCAGACAAACAGCCGGGACCTACAATTTAACGCGTCATCCGACCCACGGAAGCGCCCAAAATTATATAGTTAGGTACTTACGTCTATCTTCTATTGTTACGGTAATTGATTACGTTGTCTTTGCGTTTTGCTAAGGTTCATTTTGATTTTATAACTCGACTGTCAAAAATCATTTGAGTCCGGTGACATTAAACAAGGTGTCATTTCGAACTGTAAAGTCAACTTCAAGGAATACTTTGCGTTAATGAAACGAAGTAAAATAAATTAATCCATCTCGCCCCACATTAAGCAAACGCTAGTGTCGCGGGTACTAGACAACGGATATAATACTAATATACTTTTCTTTTGTAAATACATACTTATTATACATACAAACGACCAGACTCAACACAAGTAATTATAAATTTTAAAATGCATAAATACTTGTGCCACGCGGGAATCGAACCCGCACCCCTAGATTAGAAGGCAGAGCCACTACCAACTAAGCTAACAGGCCAGTCAGTAATAAGTAATGCTGTCAGTATGCTGGGCAGTGGCATAGTGGACGCGCTGCTCTCTGGCAGTGGGCTGAGAAGTTAGACTATCTTTAGGCTTTTCTAAAGATTTTCTAAGTGCCTACTTATTATTTTGTAATAGTTAGAAGTAGTTATTTTTAATATTATAAAGCTGAAAGTTTGTAAGTGTTTGTTACAGGGATGCGTTTCTCACGATATTTTACCAAAACCGCCAATCCCAACAAAAAAGCTTATTCAATCGCTAAAATTATTTATATTTTCTATAATCGTTTATTTACTACCATGGTAAAAAACATCACCGCACTCTCGTATGGTTTAGTCACTAAACCACATAACATTTGACATACTCCCAGGAACTACTAATCCTTTTTATATGGTCCATTTAACTAGAGATTTGTTGTGCCAAATCGAGATTTTATTGACCAATTTAACGCTCTCAGCCCGATAGTAAAGTAACTGTTTACTGTGCCACGAGATTTATTATAGCCACGTGGAATATTGTTAAATACTTATGTACTATAGGTATTCTGCAGTGATATATAACATGTTGAAGAGGTCACTGAATAACTAGTAAAGATTTGAAACTTAAGGTTCGACTTAACAAGAAGGTCAAGTCGAACTTATTAAAGATTTACTAATACAAAACTTGAATCTTTCTGAAGGTTTTATTATCTGTGCACTAAAATAGTAAAATGCAGTCGCACGGGCTATGAAGATTTTTTAGATTTTATTTTATTTATTGAGTCCTTTATTAAACATATTGGTCACTCTCGAAATTATAATTAATAACTCAGGCACATGTATTTTTTTTAGGAAAATAATTATATGTGTGCAAGTAAGAATAAATAAAATAAAATTCTATTTACTCTGTGACGGCTGTATACTATGATTGTGCATTATGATATAAATATTTTCGCCAATTTTCCAATAAAACGTTAAAAAACAGCCATAGTACGGGTTCAGCATTTGACAAAATTACTCATGATATAAATAAATCCCCAAAGCTTATTATAACAAGCGAGCACGGTAAAGCAATTTTTGTATGATTGTATTTTAAGTAGCAAACGATTCTAATAAGGAGATACCATTTTTAAGCACTTTTTTATACATAAAAAAGGGACAAAAAGGTCTACAAAGGTCTGTAAAGGTCTACCTGATGGTAAGCAGTCACCGTCGCCTATGGAAATTTGCAATTCCAGATGTGATGCAGCACTTTGCCAGCTCAGAGAAGTGTTTGAGAATACCCTTTTTAAATCTTTTTACTTAATTTAATAAGCCGGGCCGGGGTTTAAAAAATCATACCATTTGCTATTTAAACTTGCACGTACATTTGGTTAAAATTAGCCTAATGAATACCCGAATTACACCCACGCGCCTTACAGAGTATATTTATGGCCAGACTCTGTATTTAGCCATTGATGTAACAAATGCGTCACACTTTCCAATTTGGATCCGTAATGTACTTCTTGGCTGGTGTTACGTGATTTCGTACTGCAAACATATATGTAAAGTAATAGTCACTTTTGAAGTGAATAATGCTGATACGCTGGGTTTTTAAAATGCAAAACTCGTGTCTCAAATACAGCAAATAAGTAATTAAGCGTCCATTTAAGGCACGTTTCTTGATTATCTCACTGCTTATTTTATAAAAAGGGCATTTATTATGGGCTTAAGAAAGCAATACTCTGATCTCTAGTTTTCAAACGGCATTAGATGCCTCTAATGTAACTTCACGACTGACGTCCTATGAAAAACAGTTGAGAATCGCAATTTAACTTTTAATACACGAAACGGTTAAGATGCTTCTTTATTTTATACTATAGCAATAAAACCTAAATTTGAGTACTGGTAGTACAAAAAGTTTGAGAGTTGAGACAATAATATATAAACCAACTAAAACTAGCTCTCTGCTGTTATTATAACGTTGAGGTACCATCTGCATCGATTTTATGCAGACTCCGTCCATACAATATACCATACCAGACACAAATGATCAATAATAATAGTGCTGCACCAACTTTTACCAGCCAGTATCGATAAAAATAAAGCCAAGCATCATAAAAGTCCGATCTGCAGTGCTGTCAGGCAGGCAGCTGCATTTCTCTATAAAACATCGATCATACATCACTAGGCTATATTTACACCGCGCTTGTATATCTCGTCCCATTTACAAATAGAATACTAATAACAATGCGTCACTATCACACACAAGACTGGATTGGACGAAACTGTATCGGAGCTTTGGTTTTATTTTTTTATTTATTCATCATCATCATCATCCACATCCCTTGAAATCCCACTGGTATAGGTCTCCCTTTGTATGTGCCATCTGCGTCGATCCTGTGCAGACCTTATCCAGGTTGGAGCCTTGACTTTGACGACGTCGTCGACCCATCTCGCAGTCGGATGGCTCACTCCTCCTTTTTAAACTTTATATTATGGTAAATGATACTACATTTTTTTTATTAAAAACTATCATTACTTTATTTATATTTAATCACATGTACTTGTACATTAGATCACGAGTTAAATAAATGGTAATGACTTAAAATCTTACAAATTACATGTGTATTTGCACTCGCTTAGCGTTAAAGGAAAACAATGTGCTAACCGATAACTTTAATAAACACAAAATCAAAATGTAAATGTGGTGCATTATCCACGGACCAGCCTGGAAACTTACAGATTAAAGCAACGTTTTTGTTTTGTTATCATTAGTTTAAAATATGTAGAATCTTAAACTAAATATATCGAACCAAAAACATTCGTTTTTAAATGCGGGTAGGCTACTTTAACTTTTATGATGTTCATGATGAAAAACAATGAGGTAAATAAATATTTCAGGACATATCACACAGCGCCATCTATCCCCATACTAAGCTTACGCTACTTTATTTACAATAATAAAATATAAAAACAAGGGGAGAAAAACTAAACATACTACTTCTAACTACTACAAAAAGGGGCACTTAGAAAATCTTTAGAAAAGCCTAAAGATAATCTAAGTGCTCCAGCCCACTACCAGAGGGCAGCGTGCCCAGCATACTGGCCGCAGCTTACGCTTGTATCATGGGTAGGTACTAGATATACCTATATTATGTTGTAACTACATATTTCTATAAGCGTCTTTTTCTGTTATGTTTTCATTTGTTTCACTCGTTTGCTAAAATCATACACTATTTATATTGAATGTCTATGCACTCACCTACCAAATTGATTTCATGATCTGCTCCCGAAAAATGTCACCCACATAATTTCTTCAGACTGCCCACGCCTGCATAACTAATAGCCCTAATTATAAACAAGAGTCACAGTTAATAAGACTTATATACTGGGTTACTGCTTAGGTTTTAAGATGTCTTTAAAAATTACGAAGACTCTGTGCCCAAACGACTAAATAATAATTAATAAATAAATGTCATTTATTGCAGACCTTTAGTCCATACACATTTCAAATTAAATGCCAATTAAATGCGCGAAAGTTTTCCCTCCAAGCGATGAAACCGCCCACTGTACCTACCAACCTTATGCACTATGTGTCTCTGTACTTGTAATATTTGTAATTGAAGTACAATAAAGGACTTTTATTTGATTTGACTGAACTACGACTATGAAATAATAATATGAAAAATAACGACTGTGCAATAAATGATAAAACGAGAAATAAATTACTTCTTAAGTTAAGTGAAACTTTCGTAAGTGTAAAGTTTAGACACACTTCAAGAACTACAATAAAAATCCCTTGTAATATTTTCAGCCACCAAAACATCAAATAATCTTTCAAGCGTACATCCAACTAGCACAGTTTTCATCGCACATATTACCCTTCCGGTCGTCTCAATACTCGTTAAATTGCTGCTGTAAATATTTATAACTGTTGCGACTTGCTGACATGACCAAGGTCATCTCTTAATAAGATTGGGAGAATATTAGCAAAGATCATATTTTGAGAAATCTGGTTTTGAAATTACCCACTTCAAAATATTATTTGAATGAGACAAAAGTAATAGTTGAATTCGATAGCTTTCCTTGATTTGTGGCATTTGTGGCTACTTTCTATAGCTTGAAAAACTATGCAATAAGAGCCATCCTAAAGCGATGAAATATAATTTAATGACAGCACAATATTTTATCTTTTGTGAATCATTTAAAGCATGAACTTACACCATGATATTACAGCAATTTAATCCGTGGCATAATTATGCTTTGTCTATGAATTTGTTTTTATTTCTACGTACTATGTACCTATACAAATTGGAATCTTCAACTGGATCATATTTCTAGACAGACAGACGCAAACCGACACCTAAATAAGTAGGTAGAAGACTAAAGAAATGTGTCTGCAAGAAGCGTCGCGAAAAACGCATTGCTATCTCTCGTATTCTGTGACTGCTTCTTGATTGTTTGATTCTTGACTGTTATTTGAATTTCATTCATTTTATTTCAAACCTTATAATCCACTAGCGATCCTAGCGGCAAATTGGTGAGGTTTGCTAATTATGAGATTATTAAGACCTCATGGTACACTAGCCCCTACTCTATTTTGGACGCTTCCGTGGGTCGGATGACACGTTAATTTGTAAGTTCCGGCTGTTAGTCATAGTACAGCATTAGTTAAGCCGTGGTAGAGGCCCCAAGGGCGGTTTGTAAACTTAGACACCAGAGTGATTTTAGCGGTGAGTTCACATGCCCATTGTCATTCATAACGTCTTCTTTTCCTTGGAGAACCAGAGATAAGATAAACTCATTTATAGTTTATCTTGTTTATGACAGTACACAATAGTTTTTCTTAAATGCATAATATATATTTCTGATCACAGTTAATCACACCTAATTATACCAGAGCTATAAAGTCAATACCTACCTAGTTAGCGTTTGAGTCATCGATCTCATATAAATCTATCTGTAACACCTTCGTGCCAAATCACAGTCTGAGTAAGCAACTTGTATACACATTTAAATTGAACTAACGAACAATGTTTTCTAAGGAATTGTAACTCATAACATATTATATCGCGTCGAAAGTGCTTCCACATTTAACCACTCCCACACAAAGCAACTCAACCAAGTATTCGGGTATTTATTATATGATTAATTAATTAGTCGATATAACCCAATTTTAAGTTTCTTGAATTGTAAATATAGTCAAATAAATTGTTTATTTATTATTTGATATATAGCGACATGTAGTGACCAAAATTTTGTTGCTATAGGATAGGAGAAAACTACAAAACCTATACCTTTGCTTTTTAGAGGTGAATTATTGGTTTAGATATCAACAATTTAAGATGTAAACCATCAGGAGATCTTTGATAGTTTTTGAGTCTTACTATACAACAGTTTTCAACAGACTGCATGTTTAGCCCCAATCTACCAACTCAACTGGGCAGCGGTTGACTATCTTGTAGAATATTCTTTTAGCTCAGTTACGATTCTACAGTACCAAATATTCTTAGGTTTGAACAAACATTCAAGAAACTGGGTAACCAATTTGGTTTGAAAAACATCTCGGATTTTACTTTAAGATTGATTTTTGATTGGAATAACAGTTCTATTGCAGACTTGGATATTTTCACCGATGTGGTTTTAAAAACATATTGGTTACGAGGTTGGTTTTTTCTGGAGTCGGATTTGTTAGGTGGCAAAACATCTTGATTGCTGTATAAACCACAGATATTTTCTAATTCGAATTCTTGCAGAATGTAAAGACATGTTAGAATGTATTTATTGATTGGAAAATGTAAGATGTTGGAAATATTGAAGAGATTTTTAAAGACCACGAAAACTTAATATAACTAACATAAGATTGCTGTTACCTAATTCTGTATTACGTCAAAACAAGCACTAATAACTTTATTTTGTCATTTACAAAATAACAAATTCATGTGATTCTTCGTTTCTTTTCCCAATTTTCATACGATATTTTTGAAACAAGTACTCCCAAAGTTTAATTTTCATGATCCCAAGAAACCGAGTCCAAGAATTTGCCGACAGGATGTTTAGACCGCGCAGGCGCCGATATATATATGTGTGTGTGTGTGTGTCTGTGTTATGTGTTTAACCCACTCAAATACTAAAATAGAATTCTTGTTACTGTCAATCGATTGCATCGACATAATTTTAAATTGTAATTGCCAGTTGCAGCGTTGAAGAAACAATATGAGGATTAGGTTCAAAGATGCCATTTTGTTTGTTGGTTTAATCGGAAATTTTAACGTTTCTGTTATTATTATTATCTGAGATTTTTATCTTAATTGCAATCATATGTCTCAGTTGTCTTTTTTGAATATTTCGGTTGTCGTATGTTTTTGTAGGTAACTATTTACTTGGAAGCACTGTTCCAATTTCCTTTGTCTCACTTTCAACATATTATTTCACCTTTACATTAATCTCAAGCCTACTTTCGTCCACATTTAAATGATGTCATTTACACCTGATGTCTTACATGCAAGATGCATCTCTCTAATTCTTCACATCTCTTACTGACACAAAATCGTCTACTATAAACTTGGATAAAACTAGAACTAAAACATTTCTCGACTAGAGTATAAGCAGTATCTTCAATTCAAAATTGTAATAAGAGTGCTGCCCCCAGATTATTCTTCTGCAGCACGCCAGCTCCATCAAAGTCTAGGCCGTCTTTCTAATTCTTTACATCACGTATTTGACACAAAAACGTCTACTATTAACGCGGACACAATCTATATATATAACTCATAGGTGACTGACTGATTGACTGATATAGTGATCTATCAACGCACAACCCAAACCACTGGACGGATTGGGAATTTTGGAATGAAGGTAGATGTTATAACGTAGGCATCCGCTAAAAAAGGATTTTTGGAAATGCCACTTTTAAAGGAGTGAAATAGGGGATGCAAGTTTTACTTCTTAATGCGAGCGAAGCCGCGAGCACCCACTAGTCAGAACTAAAATAAATTTCAAAAACAAATAATCTTGAAAGTTAAATAAAGTTATTTTATCTTGAAAGTTTAATATGTATATTCATGCGTAACTAAACTGCTGCCTCCAGAATATTCTTCTGCATACTATAGAATAAAACATCATCTTCATCAAAGTCTAAGCCTGCATCAATCATAACTCCAGCACTAAAATACGCGACGACAACTGTTGATTTATCGGTCACCTGACTCCAGTTGCCAACAAGTTATATTAGGAGCTGAAGAAAAATTTACGACGTCTGATTTACGAGTCCACATAAACTATGGCACTTGTTTCTTGGAATTGCGAATTGAGAAGTCGGTAACTGTAGTGTTGAGATTTGTGAAGTTCAAATTTAGTTGTTTTTCCGGAGCCATGGTAACAATATTTTGGATTAGTTTTAAATAAGATTGTTTTAGGTTAAGCTTGCTTTTGAGTTTTAATCAGCTACGACCTAATTACCTCATAAGCAGGGTAGTTGTAAAATGTGTTCACCAAATGTTATTTTTGCTACAAGAGAAATTATATGGAATTGTATTGGCTCCCGATCCACGGATAAAAAATAAAAAATATTAAATATTATTTTTGTAAAATAGTGGCTATCTATATTATTTAATACTATATATTTTCGGAGTGGATTAAAAAGCCTGTACATATTATGTTATATTGTTAAAGTAAAGTAAAAAAAAAAACTTAGTAGATAGTATTTTTTGGAGCCCCAAAAATAATTTGCATAAAGATATGATTCAAATGGTGTAAACTTGTGATGTCATTCAACCGTTACAATATTCTATTATAGAAGTTATGTCAGCCAAAAAGCGAAAGCCCATTTCATCTAAAAGCAAAATAGCTTGCATTTTCTACTATAGCATAATGTATATTATTGGTACTCATGCCAATCTATCATGAATTACGATTGTGATTCCAACAAACGTTGGCTTATGTCCTATCCCAACAGCTGCATCATTTAGGTCCTAAGGTAATATATAATATACTGGTGGATGCCCGCGGCATCGCTCGCATTATTTCGGAATAAAAGTTGTATGACACTTCCGTGACTTTCTACTACCTACATACCAAAAATCATGAAGAGCCATTCAGTCGTTTTAGCATTATGAGCGTTTAAACAGAGACAGAAAAATAGATAAACAGACGAAAAAACTATACATTTTTGGAACGTCTGTTATCAATTCTAAGTTTCTCCAAACATTTTTTTTATAGATTTAATGTTCATACTTTCGACTCTCTGCAACTTTATTATATGTATAGAAAACATGCTTCAAATCACGTTTAATATCGAATTATATCATGAGATTTGACTGTCTCCGTGTAACTCGTCTGATAGTTTATTGTTGCAGAAAATGGTTTGGTAACGTTACTTTTTTAAGCTTAACTTACTTTTTAAAAATTATAAATTTTGAGTAAGTACATATACATATGTACCTATTTTAGCATCTAAAATGATACAGCTATAAAATGGTTGATCATTTACGTGTTGAATTTGGTATAAAAAGGCAAGGATCGCTATACACAATAAACGCACAATAATATAACAATGTGTTCAAAACTCTAATCACCATAAAACTATCTAACAGACCAGAGCGAAATTCAAGCACGAGATTGGAATCAAAAATTGTACATTTCAGAAACTCCCAACAAAAAGTACAGTAAAAAGTAGTAGAATCATCTCATATGATTCAACAACGACTTTTCTACAATGACGGTGGTAAGGGCTCGAGAGTTAGATCAGCGTCTAATGTTGGATGGAAAACACCTCTGCAGCACTACGTCACTGAATGACGAGTCGGTTATCCAACCGTGGTTGCAAGCACCCACGCGCGTCCCGCCGCCCCGGCCTCGGCTCCAAGCCAACATTTTCATAGTTTAGTTACGATTTCGAAAACGACCCGACGCCTCCCGCCGCCGGCGACAACCGATTTCTCACGAAATTCACTTGCTTTCGACAAGTTCTCGATCGTCTCTAAGACTAGTGCTAGTGATTTATTGACTACAGTGAACAGTGACTTTATTGGATTTTTAACCGCTTTTGGGTATGTTTTTTTTCCATTCATATTTTTTTATAATTTATTAAAAAAAATCACAAATAGTTAAAAAAGATCATACTATTTTATTTAAAAAAAAAAAACAACTAGAGTGAGTACAAAAAATTGAGGTCCAAGTTTAGACCCTTGCGAAAGTTTGATTATTAAATGTGATCAAATATTCTTCAAAATTAACCTTAGATACAGTAAACCTGCTTAAATTAACGGTAAAATACTTTCAATTGGTTTAATTTTACTTACTTTAAGGATAAATATCTAGAAAATACGTGTTTTAGCCTAAAAAAGTGATTAGGTAACCAGAGGAAGTCTATAGAATGCATGTTATAAAATTTCTCTCCGGCTGCGTCGGACTAATATTTCGGGGGCCTTCGGTCGTTACAGAAATAGACTGAGACGTTTCGTTCACTCGCGTGAAACTTTTTTATTCGGGACACCCACAAGCTTACACTTCACCTTGCAAATGTAGATGGCGCTGACCGACATCTTAGTGAGAGAGGTGTGAGTCATTTTCTTGAATCGTCGAGCACTTTGCCCGCCAACTCGAGAGTACTTTGAGATTTCAGCCAACAATGCTGTAGATGATGTATGGGATTCAGACAGAACGATCAATGATTGATAGCTCGAGCAGTCGTGATGCTTATGATGAAATTTGAAAGCAAAATAGAGCGGGTTGGGTTTCTGTGATTGATGTTTTTATAAGATTGGAACGTTATATGTCGCTCTATTATATATTTTATAACTTAGATTATCTAGGTAGCTTAACTTATATAATATACTAGCTGTGCCAGCGACTTCGTCCGCATGGAATAGTTATTATCATAAAAACGGTTCTAGTTAGTTAATCTTAAAAGATATATACTGTTGCAGACATTTTGTTAGATCATTTCAAGAGGAATAATTCTTTCATACATATTTTTTTTATATCTTGAACCGTTTTCGCAGCCACGCAACGGAAGCCCTCACAGATGAATAATTTTCCCCGTTTTTTTTCACATTTTCCATTGTTTCATTGCTCATATAAGTTGCAGAGTGATGTTATATAGCCTAAAGCCTTCCTCAATTAATGGTCTATCCAACACAAAAAGAATTTTTCAATTCGCACCAGTAGTTCCTGAGATTAGCGCGTTCAAACAAACAAACAAACTCTTCAGCTTTATAATATTAGTATAGATTATACTAGTGGACGCAAGTCTCTTCGCTCGCATTATTTCGGGATAAAAAGTAGCCTATGACACTTATAAGTGCATACTAGCTACATACATATCAAAAACATAATGATCTCAGCTTCTTTCAGCTAATTTTGTGTTATGGAATTTAAAAAAAAATTAAACAGACACCCAGATAAACAGACAAAAATTATAAAAACTGTTGAAACGGTTAATAAATAATATATACCTATATAGAACTTTACTTGAGAGGTTTAATCAATTAGTTTTTCCACAATAATTACTGATTCACACATATTAAATGAAATATTATATAATGATAATCAGAAATTATTATTCCTTTTTGCCCCAAGTTTTTATTTACACAAATTATTTTTTTGCTGCAAATTGAGAACATAAGAAATAGAACGGACTAAACAAATGACATCTTACAAATTAGGTATATTAATTATTCAAAGGAGTCTCGAACCAAATGTGCAAAATATATAAAACGAAAGAATCCGATTTATTTATAGACTCATAAACTATACAAATACATATACACTAAATAATTAGATAACTGGGTCATTGCGAAAGACTTTAATGACTGTCATGACCTGTCATAACGTCTAAATTATAATGACTGGCATAATCTTTAGCTGTTCGGATTATAAACGCAGTTAAATTATGAGTCACTGCATCTGCTTGTGCCTAATAGTTTATTACGATACTCAAATAAATGTAACTCGGATGCATGTAGTTTGTGATGATATACAAATATATATATATCGGATTTTTATAAAAATGACAATATATAAATTAAAAATTGACTGACTGGCCTGTTAGCTTAGTTGGTAGTGGCTCTGCCTTCTAATCTAGAGGTCGCGGGTTCGATTCCCGCATGACACAAGTATTTATGTACTTTAAAATAAATTATAATTACTTGTGTTGAGTCTGGTCGTTTGTATGTATAATAAGTATGTATTTACAAAAGAAAAGTATATTAAGTATTATATCCGTTATCTAGTACCCACGACACAAGCGTTTGCTTAGTGTGGGGCTAGATGGCGCTGTGTGCAATGTCCCGGAATATTTATTTATTTATTATTTAAGTTCGTATAAGAGTGGCCAACTCTGGATGTAGAAAGTTTTTAAACCATTGTCAGAAGCCTTTAGGGTTTACCATTACGAGGATCAGTTGTAGTGGTGACCCAATATCTGAGGACATGTGTCTTCCGTGGAAGGACCTGGGCGCTCACCACAATGTATCTGCCCAAGATAACTCTTCGAATAAATTACAATCAATTCTGCGGAGGAGTCACGACCCTCAGTAACGGGAAATACGACTCAAGAGAGAGAGAGAGAAAGAGAGAGAGTAGCGATGACCCGTGGTGTTACTCGTAGTAAAATAGGCATATTTTACTACGAGTAACACCACGGGCAGCATGCAACAACGGTAATTAGAGTACAATACATATGCACCTAAAATTATGCTGTTAAACAAAAAATCTCATTTTTTGCATTGAAAACTACATTACCTAAACCGAATTAAATATTAAAATGAATCGATCGATAGATCTTCAAAATAATATTTTTTTTATCAAAATGTTTAGCTGTTTAAGCAATAATATGAAACAAAAAACATTATTTTGCCTGTAAAATAATACGTAGATTATTTTATGCGCTAGCTGTACTAAAAGTAATCGAAGTATATCAACAAAATTGGTTCAACTTAAACTTTTTATTGGAAAATGAGCAAAATAATCTTGAGCGGCAGGATTTGAACCTGCGTATATCCATAGTGCGGGTACCACTTGACAAAATAACTCATAATAAAATCTGTTCAGTTAATCAGCAAGAAGAAATAACAATCAGAATAGATGCACTGATAGAAAGTTTTATTTTTGCTACTCCAAAAGATATTCAAACTTAATAAAAATAAAATTTAAATTAACTACCTATAACCTGCTATAACTACCTACAGTGATGCATACCACTAGCTATGGTACAAACGCGAACATATTGTTAATTACATAATATAAACACATATCTTTAAAATAAATAATAATAAATAAATATTAAAGGACATTGCACACAGCGCCATTTAGCCCCACACTAAGCTAACGTTGTGTCGCGGGTACTGGATAACGGAAAGATAAGTTATGTTAGTTTAAGTTTTACTTATCATAGATCTTTGTGTATGCATCTATGTATGATAAATTACGCATAAAACATTTTTATAACGTGATAATTTTCTGCGCTGCTACAATAACAACTTTCTGCGTATTACATATACAATAGTTCCACTAACCGCTAATATAAACTTCCTTTACTAATAAATTAATTGATTTGTTTACAATAGAACACTGTGATTCACAATTTAAACAATTCAGCAGCAACATTGTAGTGTAATTTACTTGGCGCATGTTTCAGAATCTTTTCATAAACCTTGTCTTTATTCAAATTTAAATTGTTTAAAAAATCAATTTATTGCGATAAAATGTATTAAATTAAATTTGTCAAGATATTGTAATTTGAGTACCATATTCTATGATTATATTTCAGTGTGTGTTGCAACTTTACGGTATCAATAAAGATTCATTACCATCGTTATCTTATCTTTATCTCTTAAAATTGTATTCCATGCTTTTAATGTTCGGTGTTTTTAACCGACTTCAAAAAAAGGAGGTTATCAAGTCTTCTGAAAGTTTTTGTTTGTGGATATGTTTCGCGATTACTCCAATATTTATAAACCGATTTCAAAAATTCTTTTTAATTTGACGGTGTTAGTTTTTTTTCATTCGGTCAACATCAGGCAACTCTGGCAAAACAGCTGTACTCGATGCCAAAATAGTAAAAAAAAAATGTCTACAACTTCATTCCGTTCCGCATCCGTTCATGTTTTTATTGTTCTTGTTTTGTTTTGAATTTCTTTGTCTTGATTGTAAAGTTTTTTTTTGTGTGTTTTAAGTGTTAAGAAGCCTCTTCTCTACCCTTATGGTTGTGTTCTGTGTACAAACTGTTTTTGCTAGCCATTTGTGACATAGGTATGTGGCGGCACAGAATACATAACCATACATGAAGTGCTATGTTAATAATAAGTCCGTAGCGTCCATAATAAGAAAAACTGGATATCACAACACAGGAATAGACCTAGTGTGATATCGAGGGTTTGTCCATAAGCATACAGTAGGTAATACACAAAGCCCTAGTTTATACAATACCTATCTTACTGTTAACACCTTATCAATGTAGAAATAAATGCTTTTTATGTTATGTTTATGTTATGGTCTAGTACTTTCTGAGAAAAAACAATAATCCAACAAACTGATAAAGTTTACGCCAACTAATTTTACCTATATTTCCAAAACGACTAGTCTGATTTTGATACAGTTTTCTGTAATGTGTTGAGGTTTAATTGGTGCATCTTTTAAGCTTTGTACTACGGTGGCAACTCACCAGGGGGCGCTGCTGTATACATTATATCTTCTGAATTATCAGCCCGATTTTGATGCGGTTTTCTCTAATAGGCTTAGATTTGTTTAGTAAATGAATTTATGATTCGTTGATTACTCACAAGAGGGCGCTTCATACATACATTTGTTAGCGCCTAAAACTAAAAGTGCTAGACCGATTCTGATGCTGATTTCAACATTGAGTTTGTTGGTGATCAGGGTAGTATGAAACCTTAAAATATAAAAAAAAAACATAAAAAAAATCGCACACGCTTCTAAACTTTTTTTAAAAATAAATCACTTAAATTGATTAATTCAGTTAGTCTACACAATGTGTGCTTGTTCCTCTTTTACACCAAAACGGAGTGACCCATTGTCGTTTTTTTGTGTGGGTCTTGTGCGTGACATAGGCTTCTTTTGTGGTTGGTGAGGTCGGCTCCAGGATACGGTAACCCAGTCTGGAGTCCGACGCATTATGTTTACCTAATAGTCCAGTCAATAAAGCCCAAAACCCCCAACAAATTAGTTACTCGGCCAAACTTTGTGAATTTGTTCAGAAGGGTAAAATAAGTGACTGTGTGAGTTTGCACCTTTGTAGGGTGTACGGAAAGGGTTGAAAAGGGGTGAAAAGTGTTTTTTATCAATAACATTGCCAAAAAAATTAGTTACTTTGTGCAAATTTGGAATTAAGTTTTTGTTACCGTTTTCTAGCATGTATCAAATTTGCACACTTTTGCAAAATACGGAACATTGTTTATTATTAAAAAACAATGATTATGGTTAATAACACGAGTGAAAAAATTAGTTACTCCCTGCAAATTTAGAATTATGATCTTTCTTTGGTTTTCTAGCATGTATTAAATTTGCACACTTTTGCAACTTACGGAACATTGTTTATTAATAAAAAAATCATGATATTCGCTGATAACAGGGATAAAAATATCTGTGAAGGGTTGAAACTTGGAGTAACTGTGCTTGACAAATTATATAAGTGTTTTGTTTTTTCACAATTTTGAACACGTTGTATATAATTTGTCTAGCACAGTTACTCCAAGTTTCAACCCTTCACAGATATTTTTAACTTATTGAGATAACATCTTGGATTTTACGTGTGGCAACACTATTTTGCTCTATGGCGCCCCTTCCATGCGTCGAGTCAGATCGGCTCGACTCGGTATCGATCGGCTCCCCCCTCCCGCACAACGCTCGCGCAGCGCCAGGCGGACTCGCTTTCTCAGTACGTCTTGGATTTTTGACGTGTTAACACTGCTGTGACTCCTATGAAAATGTAAGTGAACATTAATTGTTTTAATAACCTTTTATTTTTTTAATAAAGCAGGAAAGCCCTGTTTACGTGCATTATGCACTTCTAAATGCGCAGGAAAGCCCTGTATAAACGCATTTTGCACCTTTTAACGCACAGGAAATCCCTGTCTAAATGCGTGGTGCACCTTCTAACGCACAGGAAAGCCCTGTCTTAGAATTATGGTGCTAGTTAGACTTCTCAGGAAAGCCCTGAGTCTAATCTCACGTTTGCAATCAGGAAAGCCCTGTATAAATGAGCGACGCAACAGTCTCAGTTTTAATCAAGAACTTGTTAAGTTGTGGCTCTGTTGGTAAAAATATTTGAATATGTAATATATGGGCCTGGAACACAGATAAAAAACGATCATGACCCAGACGGACACCAAAATAGTAGCCTACAAATACATCAGAAAATGCGCCCATAAGCGCGCTACATTCCAAGTCGATAGGTATAGCTTTTCCTGAGCCTAATTGCTTCTAAAATGGCCGCCACTATAAGAAAACAAATATTGAGAATGACGTATCTGACACTGGAGACTCTTTCAATAGACCACTTTGCGAGTGCAATTTGCATTCTTGTGCATTCTGTTTAGTGCTTAAATAAAATATAGTTTAGATATTTTCTTTTACCAAAACTAGTTCCTTGCATCCTACATCATCTAGAGATGATTAGAGGACTCTACCTATTTGTAGTAAAGGAAAAGAGGAAAAGACCATCTGCAATGCATTATAGATAGACAACAATATATCTATCTAAATATCAATATTTTTATAGCTATCTTCGCTTGCCTGAAAGATTCGGGCTGATACGGTCTGACGAATTTTGATCAGCAGAAAACAGGCCTCTTTTCTTCTGGAAACCTCGTGGTAAAGTCTTACCTAGACCTTACGGACTGACAAGCTCACGTGAAAGAGATGGATAGACTCATTAAGTTACGGTTGCTAGTACGAACTAGCGGAATATACCCGTAGAATTCTGTCTTTGTAAGTAAACTCAACGAACACCCATTGATTTTGCCCTTCAAGACGGCTTACTTGCCGAACAAGCTCAATCCAGGAAATAAATCTGTAAAGAAAACAAATTTATACTTAAACTGCAGTATTATCCAAAAAGCTGTAGATTTCACATTGGTCCTTTTGACTTTGAGCATAGCGTGAGAATAATAATTTAACGTAAATATAATACGGCAAAATGATTAATCTAATAGGTGTCGATTTGTCGAAAATCTGCTTTATAGTTTTCCTTATCTCATCATGGAGCAGAGGTAACTGGCTGAAATAACGCTGGTTGGTATACGTCGAGATATACGTCGGTTTTGGTTTAGGTTTAGATTACCTACGTTGAAAAGTCGACATGACATCTAAACTTGCAAAATGTATTTTACTTTAATGAATTAATCAGTATCGTGAGTACCATACCGCTAGTATTTTAAAGACCTTCCAGGTCATGGTTGGTCGTGATAAGAATAACTTTAGCATTTGGTGCAAGCCATCAATTTAATTGTCTGAAATATGAAAGGTAAAAGGTTGACGCACAATCTCGGCCTTGGACATCGAAACAGAGGTCCTTGAAATATACAATACGCTCCAAACAATACGCTCCAAATTCGTTTCCAGAACCGACGGTGTGACCGTCTCATATATTGTCAATCGGGACAGAAACTCGCCTCTAATGAAAAGTTATAATCCAACCGGGTTCACCGGATTTAAATTGTAAACGATAAATCGATATCACAAAGATCTTGCAGAATCAATCTGACAGCCAGTATCACGCAATTATGTCTAGATGAATAAATTAATTAAACATCCTCATTAATTAAAGACGCTGGTATTAGAGACTTGCCTGGTAACTTTGGATCCGCTGGTGTAACATCGTAATGCGACGTGCGGAAATAACATTGATTTAGATAAAGTCCTAAATTGATGTGTCTGGAATAGTATAGATACGTTCTCAAACTCTACTTCAAAGAAACTAATAGTCCTAGAACTAGCATAGTAATCATAATCAAAATATTCATTTATACATAAATACATCACTTTTTTACTTATGATTTATATTCAATATAAATTCATGTATATAAATTTATAAAATCAACTCTATTATTTAAATATTACATTTATGTTAAGTAATAGTAGCCGACTCTTTCAGTATTCAAGTAATTATAACTGGGTTCCACCTAAGTTTTATTAAAAAGCAGATTGTGCTAACTGTATGAAGTTGTTAATTTGGTAACGATTTGATTGATTAAAACAATTATTTGTTTTTGGCTCAATTATATACTCTTACCTATACAAAAATTATGACTATGGCTAAAGTATTATTATGTTAGATATGATATGATTCCCATAAGTTTATGTTCACTTACTAATATTCCAAATTACTTTATAGGTTTAATTCAGGAATGTTCGTCACAGCATTTAAGCGCTCTTGGCTCTATTCCGCACAGTACGTCCCGCAAGCGCAGCGCCAGCAGAAAATAAACACTTCTCAATAAGTGGGTCAAGCGAAGGCTCGGACACCTAAATAGCAACGTTTTTCCCCCGAAGGATAAAAACCTATATTAAGGTTCCAGCCGGAGCTTGACCCACTAAGATTTAACAATCTTGCTGGCTTGAGAGTACTGAGGAAGCGAGTCCGCCCGGCGCTGCGCGAGCGTTGTGCGGGAGGGGGGAGCCGATCGATACCGAGTCGAGCCGTCATGACTCGACGCATGGAAGGGGCCCCATAGAGCAAAATAGTGTTGCCACGTAAAATCCGAGATGTTATCTCAATAAGTGGGTCAAGCTCTGTGCAAATTTAATACATGCTAGAAAACCAAAGAAAGATCATAATTCCAAATTTGCAGCGAGTAACAAATTTTTTCACTCGTGTTATTAACCATAATCAGTTTTTTAATAATAAACAATGTTCCGTATGTTGCAAAAGTGTGCAAATTTGATACATGTTAGAAAATGGTAACAAAAACTTAATTCCAAATTTGCACAAAGTAACACATTTTTTTGGCAATGTTATTGATAAAAAACACTTTTCACCCCTTTTCAACCCTTTCCGTACACCCTATAAGGGTGCAAACTCACACGGCCACTTATTTTACCCTTCTGAACAAATTCACAAAGTTTGGCCGAGTAACTAATTTGTTGGGGGTTTTGGGCTTTATTAAAAATATTTTCATTTTTTCATTTTTAAATAAAATGACAAAAATTAACCAACGTCTAGTTATAAATACATCAGTATCATCATCAATATCTAACCTGCAATCATAATATTTTAACCAATGAATGAAAAATTTGATAAAACAGTGATGAAAAAATAAGGTTTCTATAATTGGCGTTACGTTTTCGAGCGAAACGTTGAGCGGCATTCGGCAGATATAAAAAAATGTCATAATTATTGTAGTCTATAATAGTACTTAGATGATTTTAGTAGTTATTCCAGTATAATTACTGGAATACCTACTAAAATCATCTAAGTACTATTGTACCCAACAAAGCCAGTGGAAAATAGGATTTATGAAATGCACAAAACGCCCCAGGCGGGATGTACGTGCAGGACTCATCGCCCCCCTTAGAATTAGAATAAGGGTTTGTCAACAATTTATAAAAAAACAAGGAAAAACCTAAACAAACCCGTACACTAATTTCATCAATTTTTTATGAGTCTTAAGATGATCCAAGTGCTACATAGTCATAGTCATTTATTCATATCAAATATTTGATACACGTCACAGAAATACAAGTAAAAAAAATAATCAATTAAAATAATAGTAGGTACAATAAAATACAATAATTATTGCAAAACAAAAAATATTAAATTATTGTACAATTCAATTCTATAAAAAATTCGTACTACAGCCAGAGGGCAGCGTGCTTACCGACTAGCAGCATTTCCACGCTGAATGGCAATGTTGATACGTTGAGCCAAAAAATGGCTGGCATTTTGCTTTGATTGGGTTTTTTTATAATTGCTTGTAAATGTGCTGCTAACACGTATATTATTAGCTAGGATTGTGAGTGGATTATGATTAATGCGTGCCATTAAATGTACTATTTCGGCCTTTGATCGTCCCCATACTGAATAATATCTCAATAATGGAAGAATAAGTTTCAAAACTCTGTTTTATTTTTCTCCCTCTCTCTCTTTGAGTCGTATTTCCTCATGAGTAAGAGTCGTGACTCCTGCAGAATAAATTCTCTAAGGGAGTTCTCTTGCACAAATATATCGTGGTAGGCATCCAGGTGCTCGGAAAATAAGCTCTCTGTTAAAGTTTTATAAGATGAGGGGAAAACAAAACCGTTTTTTTATATTATGCTATAATAATATTTATTATTTTGTCCACAGACAACCTCCAAGCGGGCTCACCGTTCCCCCGTAATGCCCTGTAGCTAGCACGATGGGGGTATCCGACGACTTAGCCCCTAGTTTCACTCAGAAGCCAGCCCTCAGGCAGGAGGATGACGGCAACAAGCTCGTCTTCGAATGCCAGCTGCTCGCTTCTCCGAAGCCAGAGATCTGCTGGTACAGGAGTGATGAGCTTCTCAAGGAAGATGTCAGGACTAAGTTTAAGTGAGTATTGGTTCTTCTTTCTTCCATTTGTTGTCCATTTCTGAACATAGGCCTCTCCTAATGTTTTCCATGACTCGCGATTTGCTGCTCTAGCCCACTAGATCCAGTTGTAATACTGGACGACTGGAGTATTGGTTACTGTTTTTTTTAAACGACATCAAAATAAGGAGGTCCTTGCACTTGCACAACGGGATTGCACTTGACCACAATTTTCCTGATAGTTAGCAATTATTGTGGTTTAGCTTCCATGGGTCGGATGACACGTTAAATTGTAGGTACCGGCTGTTTGTTTATTACGGCAGTCGTTAAGCCATGGCATAGGTCCTTAAGGCGGCTTGATAAACTCTCGACACCAGAGTTGGCCACTCTCATTCGTTAAGAAGAAGTAGAAGATAGTGGTCTAGAATGGAGATTGCTTACCCAGTAGGAACCTATTGACTCTCACTTTGAAGATCAGTTAATTTTATTATTATATTAAGGTCCTCAATATGGCTTTCATCACGATGTTGTTCTTCATTGCCAAGCAGGTGCAAATCCTCGAATAAATTGAAAAACAAATATATGATACAATGATTATCTGGTAAACAGACATAAGACTGTAGAAAAACAAGAAAATTAATGACTAATTTAAAATTATGTCGCACACAAAAAGGTCCTTTTTTCTACTTTACAGTTTTCACGATAAATATTTTACTTTACTAGTACGATAAAAATATCAAAAGTTCTGTTCCGAAACTGTATAAAATTTAGAGCAAGAACTAAATTCTGAGCTAGGTACTGATATTGTGATGACTGGTATTTAGCCATAGTTTCGTGTGTATTTGGATGTTGTGAATTCTATCAATTCGCGGATAGATCTGTTCAATATTTTAAGAAAAAGAATTTTGAACAGGTAACAAAACTAAATTCCCTCAAAATTCATTAACGTCTGGAGCAAGCTCAAAATACTGTTGTATTTCAAGGCGCCGATCTTGTCGCCAAGGTCTCTACAAATTACACCTGCATAATATATTTATGTCTATCCTATCGTCACCTCATCATTTTACTCCACTGCAGTGTTGCGATGAATTTCTAAGTTTATTCCAGAACTAATGGACGCTCGCATTATTTTGAGATAAAAAGGTTTAAAATGAACATAACTTTTTTATTTACGAACCGATTGAAATGAAATAAACACTAAATGTTAGGATGCACCAACATGATTGTGAAAACCGTAGACAAATCGGTTCAGCCGTTTTCGAGTCTATAACGAACAAACATACCTACAAACAAACAGTGAATTATTAATCATGTTAACTTTATGGGTATTTGGTTTCAAACATAAAGCTATACTTAATAGGTCAATGTCCTTTACCATTTGGACTTTCTTAACTATTTGTTGATCCAATACTTCCTTTGACGTGAGACGCATTCTCTATTGGTCGGCACACTTGGCAAGCTTTATATACAAACTGACATTCAATGAAAAGAAATTCGGTTTCAATTCTATTTTAAGAGCGACTTCATTAATCGTATTGACGTACCTAAGTCTACATGTCTTTAGATTGATTCATTGACTTTAAATAGATATTTTTCAGTTGTTGGCTCATATTGTTCATTGATCATAAATGTAGGTATATCTAATTTCTTTTACGAGCATGTTTGTTTTTTTGTGTGTAAAAATTAAATCCAAATGACATTATGTTGATGAAAAGCTTCTCATATACATATCTATGTACGCATATTTTTGTTAGTAAGAACTACATAATAATGGTTTGAAAGTTAAGGATCCATGGTCCTTAATATAGCATTCTATATTAGTAAGTACATGTTAATCTCAAAGCAAGTTCTTATTATGTATAGGAAATTTTCTGGTACCTAATTACGAGAAATATTAATTATGAGTAAGCGTTAATAATAATTACGTTTTTGATCTAAATTATTTTCTTCCATTGGTCATTCATCACATATGTGTGTTTCTGAAATTGGAAATACATTTGGTTTTAACGATTTCACGTTTTGCAACGTCGGCCTCCAAATACCAGCTGAAAATGAAGCGTGTTTCATATCGCTATGAAGATCAAAGATATGCACGACACTCGAATTTTGTTTGTTTATTTTCCTAGAAAACGTTCTTTTCTTTTTAATCGGCTAATAGTGTTTGAAGCTGATATGTTTCTAACCGCAAAAAAGGTTTAAAACACGGAGAATCACAACTTTATTTCTTACTAGTGAACGCCCGCGGCTTCGCTCGCTTAATTTCGAGATAATAAGTAGCTTATGACACCTCACAACACAAAGACCTCATACTATCTACATACCAAAAATTATGATGACCCGTTGATCTGATTTTTGCGCGATGAGCGTTTGAATAAACAGATATACAGAGACACAGATAAACAGACAATATTTATTTCAATTTTTGGAACACTTGTCCTGTTATCAATTCTAAGTATCTCCCTTTTCAGCTTTATTATATATGTAGGTAGAGTTAGATCTAACCTCTGTCAATCTTATCTGGAAGTTATGTATATTAGGCATAAAAGTTATCATGTTAATAATATAAGAGTGACCAATATTACTCTGATGTTAAGATTTTCAACTTTTTACTTTTGCCAGCCGAATCAATTTAATACCTAAAAAGCTCAGTGGAACGACGAATAAAAATCGCAGAAAACATCAAACATGAACTCTATCAACGGAGAAAATTTAAATCATCATAAAATTAAACTTTTACTCAGAGGTCATTGACCTCATATATTTTAGTTATAAATATTTTGATACACATACTAGTGTTGACAATGGAGGTCGTAAAAATAAAATTAAAGCGCTAAAAGACAATTTATCCGCAACTGCTTTTAATTTTATTGATGGGACAGAATTCTTTGATGGTGAGTCGAAAGAATTCAGAAAATCGAGACACTTATTAAATTATTTTGCGGTGACTGGACTATACACGTGCCGTCTCGAGCTTTCACCCCATTACTAAATAGGATAAACATTTGTTTTAGCCTCAAATTCCATCTCTAGCAACATGTTAGCAAAAAGAAAAGATAGTTTTGAAACATCGATACCATCATGCACCGTATCCTTCTGAAAAAATATTTAATTACTACATTCGATTGTATTTGAGACTGAATTTGTCATGCAAAGCAAAAAGCCTAGCAAAATTGTCACAAACTTTATTATTAGTTTATGTCAATGTGAACTGTTTGTAGTTCTCTGTGATAAGAACATCGTCGTGGGCGCCTAGGTGCTTCTAAGGATGACATGTCCTCGGAAGGTGTGGTTCTCAAGCAAATATTTTTCCTTACGCTCTTTTTCTTTTTTTTGTCCTCATTAAATGAGTACAAATCTTTAAAAACCATGACTTGTTAAACAATCTACTGGTGCAGAGCTTCGACTTTCATCGTGCGAACAGCCAAACTGTGGAACTCCTTGCCCGAATCTCTATTCCCCTTGAACTATAATTTGTCGGTCTTCAAGTCGAGAGCAAACCGGTTTCGTATCGGATCGTAGATTATAACGTATCTTAACATCAGGCTAGTTGTAGTCAAGCGTGAGCCAATCTCATGTAAAAAAAAACAAGATTCGAACCGAAATTGTCACAATGTAGAGGGGACGCTTTTCAGATTATAAAGTATGTATGAGTCGTATTTCCTCATGACTGAGGGTCGTGACTCCCCCGCAGAACTAATTCGTTAGGGGAGCTAGTTCTCTTGGGCAGATACATCGTGGTGGGCGCCCAGGTCCTTCCGCGGAAGACACATGTCCTTGGATATTGTGGTCCTCAAACATGTCGGTTTCCGCACGATGTTTTCCTTCACTGCTAAGCGAGTGCATATCCACACATAAGTTGAAAATACAAGTCATTGGTGTAGGGCTGGATTCGGACCAGGGTGCGTCTCAATGAAAAGCAGACACTGGAACCATTGAGCCACACTCGCATATGCTTTTCAGATTATAAAGCGGACACTCCACCGAACCCACTTGCTTTATTTATTATTTATTTACATATATGCAATTATTTATTTATTATTTATTATTTATCCCCATCTCGCCCCCAGGATCCAGAGCATCGCCGACAACAAGTTCCTGGTGGTGCTGGAGCTGGACGACGTGATCGAGACAGACGCGGGGCTCTACAAGGTCAAAGCTAAGAACAAGATGGGCGAGGTGGCCGCTTCCATCAATCTTAACTTTAGCCGTGAGTATATTAAATAAATAAATAAATCTTCCGGGACATTGCACACATCGCCATCTAGCCCCACACTAAGCAAACGCTTGTGTCGTGGGTACTAGATAACGGATATAGGTAATACTTATATACTTTTCTTTTGTAAATACATACTTATTATACATACAAACGACCAGACTCAACACAAGTAATTATAAATTTTAAAATGCATAAATACATATGTCACGTCGGAATCAAACCCGCAACTCCTAGATTAGAAGGCAGAGCTACTACCAACTAAGCTAATAGGCCAGTCATATTTACAGTAATTTACTTATACTAAGTATCGTAGTGACAGCTCCACCGAAAAGGATATCATAGATCTTAAATAAGATGAAGAAAAAGAAGAAGTAATTAATACTCGAAATACGAGACTTATTAGATTTTTGAGCAAGGATAGCAAACTAGTGCTAATAAACTAGCAAGCTTGTGTTTCATAAAATTAGGTTAATATCTTAAAGACAAAATCCCCGAAATACACGAGCCTAGTTTATCAAGCTGCATATTATAGTAAGTTAGTTTTCTAATTGTCCTGGCTTGCTGATCTGGCTTAGAACGCACTGGTTTCGACCTTCAGAAATGAAGCTAGTTATGTTGACACGAAACGGAAAACACGGATACTTTCTTCCAGAGTTGCTAAGCTATAAAAAAATCAAACCTGGCTAATGAAAATAATTAAGCAATAGCATTTGCATTCCACAAAAACCAAACACGTCAAAATTTGTCCAAACATTTGTCACAGGGGAACAACAGAAACTTTACACTGTGCCAATAAAAATGGTCTCGCAAATAACTACATTAGTCATAGTCAGAAATACAAACGTACAAGAAAAAGTTTAGTACTTATTTAACCCACGCTTCGAACAAGCCAAGATGTGGATGTAGTCACGAAATTCTGGCATCAGAATGAATTGTTTATCTTAGGTGCCTACTGATGTATAGACTAGACTTATATCTTTATTCTGTGGTTCTAAGTGTCGTTTGAAATTCTCTTTAAATATTGCATGTAGGATTCTATAAACAAAAATTGAAATATAAAAATCGTCATTAAAAACAGAAAACTTCAGAATACAAGATAAAGTAAATGAATAATTTAAAAATGGTTTTTTCAATCATTTTAATAGCAGCAGTCAGTAGGTAGTCGGGTAAGATTACTTAAAATTTACTCGTAAAATAACTATGGTTAGTCTGTTGATTCCTATTTAATGCCCCAAAAGAAAACGTCAAACCAAAAAAAAAATGTATGAAATTTAGTTGTAATAACCGGCTAGCACTTACGTTAATCATTACGTCGAAAAATTAGCTCGACAAGTTTCGGAAAACTAAATAAAATCATGCCTTACGGGAACTATTAATACAGTGAAATTGTATGAAGTTACAAAAATTATGAAAGTTGTTTATTTATTCCTAAAAGACGTGTAAAGCAATGGCTAACCACTCGTATTGATCAAACTATGCAAAAACCTAAAACTTGGAAGCTCACTCACGAATTAAATGCTCCAGTATTTATTTCTAGAGATATCATTGGTTTTATCCAAATATTTATGTCTGCAAGCCGTTGGCATAAAACAAGGTAGATCTGGGAATGATCTGTTAGGTGTCTGTTTTTCTACTAAACTATTTTGATTCTCAAGATTCCTGCTGGCACGAAGTTAAACTGGGATTTAGTTTTAGTTGAAATGTGATTCTAATCATTCATGTTTTTATTTTCAGCCGCTGATGAAGAAAAACAGAAGTGAGTATCATTTTACTTAGGTACTTTATAATCTCTCACTGTTTTTTTTAACAAATACAGATCAATCATCAAAGGTTTTACTTAAAGTAAGATTTAAAATTAGTTTGTAGTATCAAATTGTCTGTCTGTTAGTCTGTTCCTTCAGCTTTCACGCTGCATCCGAACAATCAAATTGTGATTTTTGTGCTGTTTGTATCGGTTCTTTAACTTGACTTAGACCTTCCACATCGAGCATTATCTAGTTCTCAATAACAATATAATATTACCTAGGTTTTTCGCCTTTAATACCCTGAGAAGAACCTTAATTGCTCCCTATTTTTCAATAAATATTAAATAAAACTCTGGAGAAATATGTAGTGATTCTCCGCTGCGACTGCTCCTTAACCGACTTCAAACAACAAACTTGATGGTTTTTAGGTGTGTTCCCCCATATACCACCGCCACACCTCTTCTCCTAACCAACGTGGCCTCCGTGGCTCTTAATAAGATCTTACCAATACCGCACCTTGTGTCTTCAAGTTTTGTAGTTCTCCTTAAGATATTCTCGTCGACACGAGTTTCGCCTCTCCACGCCAAGTAGCGCCTGATTCAATATCTTAATTTAATATTGTTTTCAATAATTTCAGACAAGTGGACGGCAAAGCGCCAACGTTCGCGCGCAAGCCTGCTATCCGTCAGGAGGACGATGGCAAGAGGCTAATATTCGAGTGCCGGATCGAGGCTGAACCGGTTCCCAGCGTCTCCTGGTTCCACAACACTGAGGAGGTCAAACTTGACTCAAGGCATAAGGTAAGATCTTATCTATGTATGTTCTTATATATGCTAAATTATCCAGGTGAAACTTCTATTAAGTATAGTAGTATATTAGAAAAAACAAATTTGAACCAAAGCCTTTTAAAGTAAGGCTTTCATTTATACTTCTGTTTCTTCAGACTTTATATAATGCTAATGTATGTACCCACCCAGGACAACAATATGTCATTATTATGAAAGCTATTCATATACATCCATTAAAATTTGAATTTAATTCAGCCAAATACGTAGATGAAGATAATTATTAATTTTTCTCAAAGAACAGACTTAATTACTAAATACCATCAGGGTTCACAGGTAAGGATTCATTCTGAAAAGCTTATTCTGATTCGTAAAATGATAGTTACTAAACCAAGCATTCTTAAACTAAATATCATTACACATGACGAATCTGACAATGATTCAGAAACAGACGTCCCCAATCCTCAAATAGCTGTTGACGACACCAACAGTTCTGCTAATGAGAAAGTTCACCTTGAAAAGCGAAAGCCGTAACTTCAACAGAAGGCAGGTGCCCTATTTTAAAAGATCTCCGAAATGACCTTGACCTCAATACACTGGCTAGAAGAGATGCCAGGTGATCGCACGATGACCTTTCGTCCTACTTTTAGCGAATAATTTTATATCACTCCGATATTTTTATAGAACTATCTGACATTTATTAATGTTGCTTTTAAAGTTTTGGAATAATTTGAATTATCTGACGGTTCTCTTAAATAATGTTTCCGGCTTTAACGGATATTCATTTTATCAACATATTTTTTTTATAATCTCAATTGAAAATAGACTCATTTAAAATAAATTTAAAAGAATGAATAGTCCCCACTATTCCATTATAAAAAAAAAAAACAAAACCCAACTAAGCAAACTAGGAAAAGAAGACCTGCAAAAGTTAATTAAATTATTTTTAAATTCCAGGCAACAGTAAACAAGGACGGTAAATCCTACTATGCCTCACTAGAGATCAGCAACGTGACCGTGGAGGACGCAGGCAAATACCGAGTTACCGCCAAAAACGAGCTAGGCGAGAGTAACGCGACGATCAGTTTGAACTTCGACAGTAAGTCTGGTTTTCTAATCCATGTTTTTGTACTCGTAGATGATAATATTTTTATAAGAACTAAAGTTAAAGGTGTCTGAGAGATTACATAATGGATTAAAGATAAAATCTGCAAATAACTGTTGTAAATGAAGCTAAAACCAGCAAGTAAAAAGCAAAAAAAAACACTAGCCAAAGCAAAGCTACTATCAAACATGATCTAATTGATGTTCTTAAAGCAAACCGAATAGACAACATTAATTAAAAAAGAAACGATATGTATTGGAGATAATACATACACAGCAATTCAAATGAGATAATCAAATATGTCGACTGATTATGATGTTAGTAATATCGCTTCAGATGTTTAACCTTAGCTATTTAACGTGTGATCCTAATACTTAATTAGTTAGTAGTATTTGTTACGAAGACACGTAGATGTTGCAGCAAAGCTTATGTTCATCAACTAATTCAGACTCTACATAATACACTTGTTTTTAATTCAATTTAAGATGTTTTCTTTTGTTTATAATCAATTAGGGACACTACACAAACACACACAATTATACACAACACTTAGTACACACTACATTTATGTATATTATACAATCGCATTTTATTCCATTAACTCATCACCATTAGATTTAGTGCATGTTCTTAGTATATTGCCTCTATAATCATACCCACCTTTATTTTTACTTTCATAATTACTATCTGTTTTAACCCTAACTGCTACTGGGCTTATAGTAACACCCACACTTGCAATATTGTAATTAGACCTAATGAAATAGTTTCTGTGCTTTAGCAATTGCACTATTAACCCAGTAACATAGCAACTGTCATGCGTACCGTTTGTTAGACTGGACGTAGAATGAGGAAAATTATACACGAATAATCCAAAACTGTATCTATGTATCTATTCGATATCATATCTATTATTTCTATTGCATTCCTAAATTAACTCTTGACGAATCTGGCTGATAATCACGAAATTTTGACACAATACTAAAAGAAAACATCTTAAAATTTGGTGAACGAAATTTTAACATGAACGCTGCAAATCTTTGTGTGATCGATTGCATATATGAAGATAATAATGTTTCAATGATTGGAATAGGCGACGAAGCGCCCGTACCTGAGGACTTTATCAAACCGACATTTACGGAGAGACCCGTCATCAGGCAATCGGATGATGGTACCAAAATCACGTTCGAATGTCGATGTGTTGGCAAACCGAAACCAACCATCACATGGTAAGACGCACACACATTCTACATCTTAATTGCACCCAAAGAATGTAACAGCATTAACATTTACACTCAATGACACAGGTACCATGGAAAGAAACTAATCAAAGAAAGTAGTAGATACAAAATCACGCTAGAGGAGGATCAGACGTTATATCATATGGCGCGACTAGAAATCATAGGCGTAGAGAATTCGGACAGAGGAGAGTACAGGGCTTTAGCGAAAAACAAACATGGTGAAGGCGTGGCAAAAATAAATCTCAACTTCGAAGGTGGCGGCAAACCAAAGTAAGGACGCGATAATTATTTTGTCATACGAATGCTAAGAGTAGTATTTGTTATTAAAACTTTTGTCTTTTAAACAGAATACCCGATGGTAAAGCACCGAGGTTCCCTAAAAAGCCAACTATAAGGCAAGAGGGGGATTTGTTGATTATGGAATGTCAGCTCGAAGCGTATCCTGTCCCGGACATCACGTGGTTCCACGGAGACAAGGAGATAAGGGATGGAGCAAAAATGAAAATGTCTAGGAAAGCTATCGCAAAAGATACATTCAATTTGACATTAGAAATAATAAGCCCGTCTAAGGAAGACGGCGGAAATTATAGGTGTAACGCCTTCAACTTGTTTGGTGAGAGCAATGCGAATATTGCTCTCAATTTCCAAGGTAAATTCAGGATTACAATCTAACCCAAAATTAGCCAAATAAATAATGTACGCATACAGTAGCAGTGAGCATGCAAAGCTTTCGGCTTTTGGGCTGCATGATGCTTTACGTAGGTACTTTGAATCTTTAACTAAACGTGATCCATATCTTTAGGTGGGGATGACGAAAATGGTTTCGCCCCGTCGTTCATCGAGAAACCTCGAATCATTCCCAACGAGGATGGCACACTCATTACGATGCGCTGTGTCTGCAAAGCGAAGCCGGCGGCCGAAGTCACGTGGTACCGAGGAACAACGGCGATCAAGGCTAGCAGTAGATTTGAAATCAAATCTAAAACGATTGAAGAGGATGTATACGAGTTGGTGTTGCTTCTCAGTAACCCGACGGCAGCGGATGGTGGCGCTTACCGCTGTCACGTCAAAAACGAGTTCGGAGAAAGCAACGCTAACCTGAACCTCAACATTGAGGCTGAACCGGAACCGGAAGGTGAGGGCCCGACCTTCGTCGAGAAGCCCACGATTCAGTCCAAGGACAACGGCAAACTAGTCATTATGGGATGCAAGGTCAAAGCTAGCCCGAGGCCGACCATTGTCTGGTACCACGAGGGTATAGAAATCAAAGAATCTTCGAAAATCAAGACCAGGATCGAAGTGAATGAAGATATATACACAATTATATTGGAACTTATCGATCCTGGTATTGAAGACTCCGGATTGTATAAATGCAACATTAAAAATGAACTTGGAGAGCTCAATGCAAATCTTACGCTCAATATTGAAAGTAAGTTATATAAATTAATATTATCGTCTCATTTGAAATTTAAGTCAACTGATGATAGTTTGTTTTTCTAGCTTTTATAGTGTTGATTCAGATTTTCAAGTTAATCGGTAAGCCTGAGTTGTAACAATTTACTAATAAAATTGTATATCTGTCCACAGTCATTCCAGTTATCAAAGAGAAACCGAAGGTCATTAAGATAGTTAAAAAGAAGACTGTTATTGTTGAATGTAAAGTATTAAGTAAATTTGCACCATCTTGCACATGGTTCAAGGAAGCCAGTGCTGTCAAAGAAGACTCGAGGCATACTGTGCTTATTGAGCCCGTCAGAGAAGTAAGTACATGATGTTTTTATTGCTAATATATTATCGATATCGATTTCGACGACCTTTCTTTATCTACCGTAGCAGAGCAGTAATTGTGTTTTTTGGCTTATGTCCGCTGTGTGTCTCATTAAGCTGATGATGACGACTTAAAATTAAATTAAATAATGAAGAATCAACGTGAGGGTAAAAGTTCATTAGCAATAGATACGTGATTCTAGTTTAAAAATTAGTTTCCACAAAAAAATGGAATAGAACTGTAAAATAAACAAAAATTTATAATTATTTTTCCAGGGTGAATTCACAGTCAAATTGGAAATTTCAAACGTGTCACAAACAGACAAGGGATCATACAAGCTCGTCACGAAGAACGAGAAGGGTGAGGCGACGTCGCAGATTGTCGAGATCGCAGACATTCCTGAGGAGAAGGGATCACCTCCGCAGATCATCAAGCACTTCACGAGCTTGGTAAGTGACTATTTTGACTATATTATTATCAAAATTCTTTCGTTTCTACGAATATTTGTATGCTCTGTCAGCACTTCTTCTTCTTATAGAATGAGAGTGGCTTACTCTGATGTCGAGAGTTTATCAAGCCGCCCTAAGGGCCTCTCACATGGATTAACGACTGCCGTACTATGACAAACAGCTGGGACCTACAATTTAACGTTTCTTCCGACCCACTTTCAACACCAATTTTCATTTACAACAATATTGGAAATTCGAACTTAAAGTAGAAAATTTTGTATGGAAACATCTAACAATAGGACAGGCCACCTATGACAGTAAATTCCGTATTGGTGATAGTAGTTAACTTTTAATGTGATTTTATGTTATGCAACTTTAAGTATGCAGACAATGAAGCCTATATTAAAAAAACACGATCAAGAGTACTCACACTATTTAACTGATATTTATCAAATTGCTTTTCGAAACTTCCAGGCAAGGAAAGAGAACGAGGAAGCCGAATTTGTCGCTGTCCTCAAAACATCAGACCAGTCGTGTCGCTGCACGTGGTACAAGAACTCCACCGTCATCAGAGAGTCATCTGAACTCAGCACTTCATTCGACGGCACTAACGCAAGAATCATCATCAGGAAGGTGTCTTCCAAATACGTGGCCAACTACAAAGTGGTCATCAAGAACGAGTTCGGAGAGGACGAATCGAGTGCTGATTTGACACTCGTAGAAGAAAAGGTATGTAAAATTTTGCATTAGCTATTTTCAATAGCGAAATTATTTTTTTAGTATGAAAAGTGAGATAAAATCACAATATGTACTTTTTTTTCTTTTGGAGTTTGATACGCCTTCATTTAATAATAATAATCTTCAGAGACATTTTCGGCTACAGCGTCCGTTTTCTAAATAATTAATACGACAATTTTCTTGTCAGATATAACATTGTTAGTTATTGGAGTATAGCTGGCATGCTCTAGTACGGCTTGTATAGGCAATTTGAGCGGCTAATGTCAGCTAACAGTATATAAAGTAACGGAGAAAAGGTTCATCGTGATTTTTGGTATGGAAGTAGAATAGGAACTCGAATGCGACATAGGCTATCCTTTATCATCCCAATCAAACAAAAAAACTATAGAAGAGCCTTTGTTACTTCTTCTTCTTACTAATAATTGTGAATTATAAAACCAATTCTTAGTGAAATTTTATATAAACATAGAAAAAGAAGAAGGAGGAGGAGGAAGAAGAGACAGTTATTGAAGAATCTGAGGAAGAAATGTCGATTGTTGAAGAGAAATCAATAATCGAAGAAAACCACGTCGAAGAGAAAAAGAAGAAGGTACACTAATGGCTTCAAGTGGCTTGAAGAAATATACATAATTCGCTTCGCATAAACTAACCAAACTAAAAAGTTTCCAATATGAAATTTTCATATGTTTACTCTATAACTTTACAGGAAGAGGAAGAGAAGAAAACTATTGAAGAAAAGAAGGCCTCAGCTAAGAAGGTCACCAAGAAAGAGGAAGTCAAAATTGAGCAGAAACAAGAAGAAGCCTCTGTTGAAACTAAGAAAACCGAATCTAAAATGGAATCAAAGAAGGTATTTTTATTATGTAGTATGATTATATTAAATGCTACCATTGGTTACTATAAAAATATGCTAGATGACGCACCAGTATTTTGTGTATATTCGTGGTTTAGCGGCCGAGCGAGTGAAAGTTTTAAAATCTTAATAAAGATTATTTATTTTCCAAAATATAATGTTTCAGGTTGAGTCGAAGTTCGAAGAGACCAAAAAGTCAGAGTTGGAAGTTGAAGAAGCTAAGAAAGTCATGCAAAGAAAGGCTTCTAAGACAGAGGAAGAGAAGAAAGCCCTTCTTGAAAAACTCGAGAAAAAGAAACCAGAACCTGAACCAGAACAAAAGATTGAAGGCATTCCAAAGCTTAAACCAGTTAAACCCAAAGAGGAACCAGTCGAAGAAAAGAAAGAAGCTACAGCAACAAAGAAGACTTCTGTCAAGAAGGTGGTCAAGAAGAAGGTTGAAAAGAAGGCTGAGGTAAGTAGTGTTGAACACACTAACCATGTCATTGTTAATTTTGTAAAATGTTACTTTTTTATGAAATTTATTGTTAGTTGGAAACGGTAGATTAGTAAATCGTTATAGATGTTGTAAAATGTTAGCGTCAATGTTAGTTCATGTGATTATTTTCGTTATAGACTATCGTCGAGATGATGTTTATAAAACTACGTAAATAACCATTTTTAGTCGTGTGTTTTGTGTTAACATGTTGTGGCTTATTTAGGACGAAATCGAGTTCGTCGATGATTACGAGAGACCAGTTTTGGAGAAATACGAAAAAATTACACCAACACCACTTGCCAAAAAACCCAAAGAAGAAGACACACTTAAGGTAAACACGTCACTTTCATGCACTACACATAAAATCTATTTAACTATCTTAGTAAAAAATATATATACAATGTTACATTAAAATAACTATGTTTAGGGCAAACGTGCTTCTATTGCTGAAAGCATAAGAAGTGAACAAGACAGCGAAGAAGAAATTTCTATCGTATCATCATTATCAGAGAAAAGAACAAAGGTTGAACCTAAAGAGAAGGTATGCATCTTATCGTGTCTTGATATTTTAAAAACACCTCACCAAAACTTATTCAATTATTCACTCAAATTGTATTTAGGCACAGGAAGAAAAACCTGAACCTAGACGACCAAGCATCAAAAAGGGTGTTCCTAAAGCTGAGGAGCCTGTTGATGAATTAAATAAGGTCAAACTCAATAAGACTGCTACTAAACCTACTGAAGAAAAACTCGAGGAGCCACAGGTTGCTAAGACAAAGAAACCTGTGAAGAAACCAGAAGAACAGAAAGAATTTGTAGATGACTACGAAAGGCCTGATTTAGAAAAGTACGACAAAATGACCCCTACTTCTTCTGATAGGGCCAAAAAACAAAATGGGGTTGATCAGGTAGATAATCAAATAAATATTTATAAATGTTATATAAATTTAATATATCTTTATTTTGACAGTCAATTTTGATTTTCGTACGAATTTACTTAACGTTTTTTTTATTATTATTATTTTTCGAATAAACTCATTTAAATTGTTTACTTAGGCTGCTCCCGAATTTATCGACGACTATGAAAGGCCTGAATTAGAAAAGTATGAAAAATACGAACGTGGTCTTAAAGACAAACGTCAAAGTGACGCTCAGGTAACAAATTACAATAATATTGGTTTATTTCAAGTAAAAAGTACAAAAAAATGTCTCAAACTGTAATTATTTTCAATAGGAGGATGTTGACATGATGAAGGGTAAAATCAAACCTAAAGAGAAAGAACCGGAACCAGAAGTGCCTGCGTTACGTAAACGACCAGTCACTAAGGATAAGGTATATTGGAATCCTTATAAATGTCGTAAAACAAAAAAAAAAGAATCAAAACAATTTACTTATTTATAATGTAATAATAATGTTATCTAGGAGGAGGAAAAGAAACCAGAGGAGAAACCAAAGACTAAAACTACAAAGAAAGACGAACCCACTAAAAAGCGTCCTTCTCTGAAAGAGAAAGAGGTACAACCAATCAGACTCAATTCTAATAAAATTAAATCTTCTCTATCTTAACTTGTTTGATAGCTTAGGGTTTTAGTTTGATCTATCATCACAAAAATCTTTGCACATATATCTCATACACACTTACACTTCTTCTTAAACACACTTACACACACTCACTATTTCTCGAAGCAGTTGGAAAGGTAAGGTAAGGTATTAATAAATAACTTTCAGCAATTGATTCTTTCGGAGCTTGGGCTGCTGGCATGATAAAGATAAGCTTTGCTTCTCTCTGTATAGATGTAAGATTTTTCAGACTCTTCAGCTCCAGAAAATGTTTGTTGGTAACTTATAGGTAAGTTTGTAAAACCTTACACAGTAACAATAATTGGCACACTACACAAAATTTTTGAATTGAAATATGTACACATATTTTTAACACGTCTTTTTTCAAAGTTCAATGGTCCCAACTTTAACTCTATTACAAACTTCAAGGAACTAGAAGAAATATTTCTCTATAATTATAAACAATTTCACTACTTTTCTTTTCTTTACTCACAAAATATTTAACATCCAGGTGGAAGTGGAGGAATTCGTCGACGACTACGAAAGGCCAGTTCTCGAGAAATACGAAAAAATTACACCGACACCTCTTGAGAAAAAGAAAAAGGTATACACTTACAACTTACACACACATCTTACACAAATTAACACTCATAACTCGGAAAGTGCTTATAATGTAATTTATTTATTAAATTAGGAGGACAAAAAGCCAGAAGAAGATACTCCATCTTCAGCTACGGCCACTAGACGGCGCTCTGTTAAAGACAAGGAAAAAGACAAACCAGAGGTATTCAATGTTCAACTAGGCATATCTCTATAAAAATATTTTACTAAGAAAGACAAAAATAATTTGAATTCTTTATTTTCTGTAGCCAATGGATGTTGACGAAAGCGTCAGCTTGTCCAAACCAAAGACACCAGCCAAACCAGGGCAAGAGCCTGAAGAGGTATCACTTACACACAAAACACCCGCTGAAATCATACCTACGGTTAGTACATACTAGAACAAAGCACATGAAATCTCATCAAACAATGGCAAAATAAAAATTAACCATTTAAATGTATGTATTCTGTAGGAGGGCGAAGAATCAGCGAGACTTAAAATTAAGAAACCAGAAATTGTCGAGGAAAAAACACTTAAACGGCCTACACCTAAAGGAAAAGAGGAACCAAAGGTATACAAATAAAACTATTCAATCTTATAATCTACAATCATAAGAGAAGCTATCTATAGTCAAATTTAAGCTAGGATTGGAGGAAAATATTAAACATTGTATCGCAAATTCACAGACGTCATTATCACAAAACAAAGCTGCTAGACGAAAATCGTCAACTGTGTTGACGAGATTGTCGGTCTTAGTAAAGGTAACCTGGAAAACCAGGTAGCTGTAAAATATCACAGTATCTATTGTTATACAAAACTACGCACTTTTATTTAGCACTATGTTCCTAAATCTCACAAATTGCACCAGTTGGTAAGCACTTCGAGTTTCTGTACACACTTTTACAAACACACACACTATCAAATCTTCTCCTGTATAGGTACGAGTTCTCTGCAAAGCATTCTGGAAATGTTTTCGAATCTTCTTGCACTGTATAGAATGATTGCCACACACCCTCACATAAATATGTCCCAAACACACGTTTTATTCTATCTCTATCTCTTTTTGTATAAATATTTCTTGTTTCCTTGTGGGGTCAGGGCGAAGACACGGAGGAATCTGTCAGTGTCTCGAAACCTCGCACAAAGACAAGCACGACTGCTCCTGAAGAGGCTTCTCTCACGCAAAAGACTCCAGCAAAGAAAAAGCCAACGGTACAGCCACATTTAATTTTTTAATTATCTCAACTACAATATTTGAAGCATTTAATTGAATTAGATTTTTTTTAATTCTTCGAAATACATCACACATTTTTTGTTTACTTTCACTAGGAGGGACAAGAATCTGCTCAGCTTAAGGTTAAAAAACCAGCAGTCGTCAAGAAAGCAGATGACGATGAGGTAGAAAAGGCTTTGAGATTGTCAGCTTTTAGTTTGAGACACAAAATTTGTAGAAACAAAATGTTGAGATAGTTAAAAAATCCAAACTAACCCAGTCACAGCACGTAGACTAGAACTGGAAAGCATGGTCTTTCTGAGCACATTTGACGCACAACCACGCTAACTTAACAAACACACTTGCACTCACAAAGTAAGCTTCCGTAGAACTCCATGTTAAAGCTTTTGTTGATTCCCTAGGAACCACTCACAGTACAAGGTGGGAAGTTTGAGAAGCCACAGCTTAAGAAAACAGTGAGGAAGCCAGTGGAAAAACCTAAAGCGGCTAACGCTAGTAGAGAGGATAATGACGACGGGGTAACATTGGTTCACCTTTAAGCTAAACGTGTCGTCTATCTATCGCACAAACCTTCCAATCACCGGTTTTTTGGAAACACACACACACTTGCACTATCTTCCTCTTGAGTCTATCCTCTCTTACTTACACACACACAAACATAAACACACACACACACCCTGCACACAGTTACACACTTTTCTGCGCACAACTGTAGCTCCAGTTCTTGGAAGATGTACCTTCGTCGTTGGTTATATGGTCGAAAGTCGCATGTTGCCTGGATTGTGCTATATATGTTTTTTCAGGGCTTTATTATAATTCATCATTGGCGGATTTGTACTCAAACGCTTTTTCAAAAACTTGTGTTTTTCAGCAACTTTCAGATAAGAAACCAATTTTCGTCCCAGCCTCAATACCCAATCTATGTATATGCAATGTATCATGATGTACCAATACGATATCGATATTCGATACCGACATAATTAATGACCATTTCCAAAAGAAAAAAATGATTAATGCGTATAGTTCCACAATACGAAACCACAAATTTTTATGATGTGGAATTTCCCTTGTCTTTTCCTTTATCCCTTTGTGACAAGTCGATTGCAAATTGCCCCTGTCTATCTTTGAAAAATAGTGACAAAATTGGTTTCTGTAAACTCATGATTACAAAATTATAATGCATTTTTGTATAATTTCAGCTGGAACTGGACTTCGTTGACGATTACGAGAGACCAGTACTTGAGAAATACGAAAAGATTACTCCAACACCATTGGTGAAGGAGAAGAAACAGAAAGAGGAAATTAAGGTAACAAAACTAATAATACCAAATAAGATAATTATCGGCCATCAGCCGCTTAGTCTGAGTTGGAAATAAGTGTAGATTTTCGCGTTAGTGAACCGTAGCCTAGTGGTTAGGTTAATGCATTCCGACGGTTGCAGCTATACGCAGCTTCGAATCCTGCCGGTCGTGATTATTTTTGCTCATTTTCCAACAAAAGTTCAAGTTAAGATTATAATTATAAAATGAATAAACCTGATCTAGGCCAGATCCATCGGTTTTTATTAAACATCAATGATTCCTGTAAAGTTTTTTTTTTTTTTGAAATTTGTAGTTCTAGCATTTTCCGACTTAAAGGCAGATCTAGATGCTATTTTTTTTCTCTACTCAAAGGTAGCCCAAACCGAAATATCATTTTATAAAAAAAAGAAATCATAATCAACGATACGATACGATTTTTTATTATGTATACACCGAGTATGTATAAAAAAAGGTGAAATAACGATGAATAATATGAGTAGCTTTATAAAATGTATAACAAAAATCGGTATCAGCATAGATTTAAGTAAGAGTGAATTTTTTTAGTTTGTTAATGTATTTTGAAATGAACAGGTAGCAGCACTTGCTGTCGATAGAAGGGCACAGCATATAGAAATAACTACGGTAAAGATTTCCGGGTGAAAGCATGAGTATCCTGTTTACTGTTTTATGTATATAAAAACAATTTACACAACACTACACACAATAAAGAAATTAAAACATGATTCCTAGCATATACAATCACGTATTAGTAGTATTATTAGTAGTCACACATACGAGTAGTTTCGTATTGTCCGACAAAATTGCAAATCCAAAAATTTATAAGCTGTTTTTGGAAAGTTTTTATCATTTACTTACTGCACAAAAAACACTATTTAATTATCTGTTGTATAGACACTATCATGATAAAAATCTATCATGACATATTTTGCAAAATTATACATGTATATACCTACACCTTCACTGGTTTTATAAACTCTTGTTACATTTCTATGAATTTTATCACTGTCATCAAATATTTGTTTTTGTTTACCCGTGACGTTTTTATCATTTGTTTCTTTTTGTACCCTTTGTATTTATGGCCCTCTGTTTTATTACCTTGAATTTATTAATACCAATATACCATCACAGTGCTAATTTGCCCAATTTAATGTTTTTTTATAGACGGAAAGCCGCAGGACTTCTATTCAGACTGAGGTTTGTATAATTTGTCTGAAACGTGTTCAACTTGCTTATTGCATCTTATCAAAAAATTATAAATATTAACTGATGGTACAAACAAAAAAATATTTACAAAACTCTTGCGTTCTAAAAATAAAATTAATTGCTTTTATGGCTTTTTATTATAACTTCCGAAATGGAGACTCTCTTGATCTTGAATATTTAATTTCGTGCAGAGCAAGGAAGAAGTCCAAACCCAGAGCAGAAAGAGCTCTATCATTGAAAACAAGGCGGTCAAGGTAAACAAACAATAACTAACAATCGGAAAAGATCGCTTGTAAAAAGTAAACTCAGAACAATCAACGCCAACAAAATAACAAAGCTTATGTTAGAAACTTAAGAAAAATCCCAAATTTCAAACACAAATGTAAACTCTGATAGCTAGAATAAATTTATTTTGTATTCGTATCGCAAATTTACTTGCTTTATCACTTTTAACATAACGAAATATGGGTTTTAATATCTAAATGCTTATTATATTATCAAAAAACAGAAATAACATTCCAAGCTCTGATTTCAAAACATGAAATCAAATCGTGTCAAATGGAGCTAACTTTAGAAACTCTGATTACTATATACTAACAAAACTATTTCATTTCTCAAGGTAACTAAAGAGGCTGCTGAAAGCAGAAAATCATCTATAGCCTCTGTGGCTGAAACCAAAGAGGTTACGGCTGTAAAGAAGGCTGGTCTTAAGGTAAGTGATAAAGAACTTAGAAGTACCTTAAAAAGGAGATGTCGAGAAATATATTTATACATGTTTAAATAAAGAAAGTAAGTTACATAACTTCTTATGTTATAAGGATTACAACTAAATTCTGACACAGCAGCATCAAGAAGATATTTTAGGGGAAATAATAGAGTTAATTGAAAGACCTACATATTTCTTACCATCTCCAAAAACATACAAAATATTATATTACATATAAGCACACATTCCCCCTGCTACATGCAAAGCAAACCAAATATATAGACATTTTAGTGTTGCAGAGGTGGTCCCCAATTCAGTTAACACTGAAGCTTACACAAAGCATAAATACGATGCTTTTAGTTTAGATACATGTCGCAGTGTTAAGTCACACACAAACTACACAAGTTACTTTGTAGTTCAACCATATATTGTTTGATTGTTAATTACAATTTTGATATCGAATTCTATAAGTTTTATAAAAAATCAAAAAAAATATATACAAAAAAGTTATGTGCTCAAAAGAGCTACTTTAAGCCTACACGATCCAGGCCCTGTAATATACCGAAATATTAACTAGAATTAGTTTTCAAATATGAAAAATTATATTATCTGTGATATAAGACACTAATCATTTTATTATTATTTTTCGATATCAAAATTGCGATTGATTAGATTTGGAAGATTCCTCTACAGAGTACACACAAAGATTTACGCACCCCAAACATGACGCTTATTTGTATTCCTATTAACTTGATTTTTAGAGTACCATTGAAAAAGCCGAAGTTAAAGAAATGGAGAAGGTTAAACTTAAGGTAAGTTTCAATCCCAATCAAATGCATGGATCTATGTTCAATATTATCTTCCGATCCAAACGAAATGAAAATTATCTTGATGTACCTTTCTCTGTCAAATCTTCTGTAAATATATATCTTTTCAATGTCATCTCAAACAATTGATACAGGTTTGAGAATTGTGTGAACGTAAATAACTATTTATTAAAAAAAAACATAGGACCCAACATATTCAAGACAGATGTAAATATTATGGAAATAAACGATGGACGTTTAATTTTTTTGTAAATAGGATAACGAACCGGAAGATGAGGTATCGACAGAATCAGATAAGCCTACAGATAAAACATTACCTTGGCGACCTACGAAAACTGACACACAGGTATATACTATACACATTCACACTCACACACATTCATACAAATTTTGTTCCTTATACATATCAATTCACATTAAATTGTATCTGACTTTGTTAGGAAGCAACACAAAAAGTAGAACCGAAACGTCGGGAAAGCCTCGACAGTAAGCCAAAAACAAAAACTGAACCAAGACGTCGTCAAAGCAATATTGAGGTATATAATAGTTTTTCTATCTATCTTCTCTTACTATTCGTATTTAATTCTTCTTAAATAGAAAGGTACTTATTTAATTTTCGTGTGACAGACTTCTGAACACACAGAAGAAGTTGAGGAAACACAAAAAACAGAAATTAAAAGGAAGAAGTCTATTGACAAACCAAAGGAACCTCTTAAGCGAAGGCCAAGCAAAACAAATGAGGTATTTTCTTATATGGTCACTCTCAGATTTATATTTTTTATTCAATAAAAAATAAATTAATTGCAATCGTTATGTTTAGGACAATATAATGGAAACTGAGACTACCGAAAAAACTGAAGTCAAAAGGAAAGTTTCGATTGATAAAACTACTGAAACTAAATTACCAGGACGCAAGCCAAGCGTCACAAATGAGGTAAAAATTAAAACATTATCCGTTGTTTTTTTCATTGCCAATCGTTTTATGAAACTTTATTTAATATGACGATTTCGTACAGGATAAAGAAAATATAATGGACGTCGATGAAACTAACGAATTAGAGGTCATAGATAAACCAATGAAACCATCTCCTAAGCGCCAACCTGTCATTGAAAAGGTATTCGTTAGTTTCAATGTAAACTGTTGTAATATTTTAAATAATGTATCGGTATAAATAACATTAAATTGCTTGTAAACAGGTCAAAGACAGGAAAACTGAAGTGAAAGAATCACCAAAAACTTCAGAAATTCTACCGGTCGAAAAATTAGAAGAGTCTAAATCTCCACTAAGGAAATTAAGCAAATCTGATGAGGTACTATATCTTGTCAACTTATATTCAATGTAAATTTTGTAACGTAAGGGTTAATAGTTTCTTTATATTATATCGATGCACAGGTTAAAACTGAAATGGAGCCTGAAGTTAAAAATGAGCCTATGGATATGGATATAAACCCGGTAGAAAAAACAGAAGAGTCGAAATATCCTTGGCGTAGAGTTAGTAAATCTGATGAGGTATTATTATATATTTTTTTAATATAAAAACATAGTTTCTAAAAGTTTTGTACGGTCGCGCGATATTCATTATCTTTTCAAATTCAGGCTAAAAGCAACAAAATACCCGAAGTGGAAGAGAAAATATCAATTTCAAACGAAAAACCAGAGGAATCTAAATATACTCCGCGCAGGTCGAGTAAAACTGATGAGGTAGTTATTATGAATGGCTCTTTTACAATGAACGCTAGTTTTTACGCATAAAAATTAAATATTTATATAAATATCCAGGTCAAAGTTGAAAAAGTAACTGAAGTCAAAGATAAACCCAAGGAAACGGTTCCAATCGAAAAGCCTAAAGAATCAAAATATCCTTGGCGTAAAACTGATGAGGTAGATATTCCAAAAACTAAAGTAATTGTATTTATTTTTATCGTGATTAAAATGTTGTTATCAAAATACAGGTTAAGGTTGAAAAAGCACCTGAGCCAAAAGACAAACTTAACGATACGGTTAAAAATGAACCTAAACCTGAAGAATCGACATATCCTCTGCGTAGAACTAGTAAAAGCGACGAGGTATGTAGTTATTGAGAAAGATTAATAAAAAAAACAAAACATTACAATAATAATAATAACCAATAAAAAATTGACTAACGACTTTATATACTTCAGGTTAAAATCGACAAAGCGCCCGAAGTTAAAAATGAATCTGAGAAAACAGTTTCTATTGAAATCCCTGAGGAATCTAAATATCCTTGGCGTAGGCCTAGTAAAACCGATGAGGTAGCCCGCTACGATTCTCTACGTTGTTTTTGTGTCACATTTTTCTCTACTTTATGCACAGCTTTTGTCCGTTCAGCAGCAAATAAGTACTTAGTTTCCAGCATATAACGTCTCAGCAGCGTCTTTCTTCAAATGAATGTCTACAGTAGCTAGTAAAGTTTCTTTCTAATAACATTACTCCACGATTTATGTTTCTTGTCTTATTTGTTAACACGTTCAAATTTATATAACTATTAAACGTCATGGCTTTTGAACAGGTTAAGAAAGATAAGGAACCAGAAGTTAAAGAAATTCCAAAAACTAACGACGTCTTGCCAGTTGAAAAGCCGGCAGAATCTAAATATCCTTGGCGACGTCCAAGTAAAACTGAGGTATAAAATTAGTTACGTATTTAATTTAAACGTTATTATTTTCCGAATTGGCAATATAATTGGCTATAACTGTCTTTTGTAGGATGTAACTGTTGCAAAGGTAGATTCCGTAATACCAGACGTGGTGGTGATGAATAACGATGATAAACCAAAGGTAGTGTCATTACTTCAGTAATTTTAGTCACGAAACCTACAAAAAATAAAAATTCATTTTATTTTTGACATTTCGATAGGAGGAAGAGAAAGGCATCTCAACTAATACCCTAGCGCCACCAGAAGTAGAAAGACCAATCTTCTTCCGGCGAAAATCTTTTGAGGTAAAAGATATTTAAATAAAATATAATGGTCAAATATCAAAACTAGGAAGAACAAATTAACAGACAATAAATATTTTTATAGGACCCAGAGGAAAAAGCTTGGATGGAGGAGATAGAAAGAGAATTTGGAGTCAAAGATGAGGTAGTAAAGATGAAAACATTAATCAATGAATACAAAAATAAATTCGTAGTTAGAAATAATGCTATAATTTAATTTAATTTCGCTAGGAGCCTGCTGATAAAAACAATACACTTGACACACCTACACAATCACAACACCCATGGAGGAAACCACGTACAGAGGTACACTACACAAAACAAACATACATCCTACATTAATTTTACTATACACACAGATTTTTCCAGACAAATTTTATATTATATTTTACAAAATTTACTGGAATCATCTAAATTCAAATTCAAAATTATTAATATAAATCACAAGTTCGTTTTTCTTTCAATAAACAAATGACAGTTGGTATAACATACGTGCAAGTTAATGATAAGTATTAAAAATCATCAGGTGCCCACGCTAAAAACGCCTGAGCCAAAGCAAGCCGAAGTGCCGTTCTCTTGGCAAGCGATCCCTGAAATACCTCAGGTAGATAGAATACCAATTGTTATAAATATTGATATTGATACAGTTAGTAAAGGAGAGTTGTTAAACGATGAACTATTTTTTTAAAAGGCTGAACAAACTCCAGAGCTAGAAGATAGTTTTAAACCGACTCTACTAGAAACTCCTGACCCTGCTCCGTGGAGACGGGCAAGGTCACCTCAGGTATATCACAAAAACACGTTTGATTAGGTTTTTGACACTTCTATAGACTTTATTCTCGTTTTCTTTTTGTAAATAACATGACTCTATGGGCACAGCAAAGCACGTTCTGAACCCTTGAACTTATGTTTTAAATTGAGGCCAAAGATGTCTCAAACATTTGGCACAAATTCCACATTTCACTTCTACACAATACTGCACACTTTACACACATTATTGTACCCACACAACACACACAGCTCGCGCTTAAACACACATAAAACACACTGACAAGCTATGAATGTTGGCTTTGAGAGGCTTTCAATCATATCCCCATATTTCGTAAGGTCGCCATTAAGTTTGATTTTGCTCTTTAGGCTGAACCGGCTGAAATTAAAACTACGTTAGAAATACCACAGCCTGCTTATCTGAAGCATCCAGATGAGGTACACTGTACATTATAGCACTAGTTATTGGTTGTTCTGTAGCACACTGCACATTTTTAGGAGTTCAAGCACTTTTGACACTGCACTTAGCTATTAGTTAGAATAAACGCCGTTAAATCGACTAAGGGTTTCAGTAGATAGACGCACAATAAAAATGTATTTTGAGGACTAGTATTAATCGTTGTACATTATGTATTATAGATATTGCACTATTTACTTGTAGCAATGTATGCCTAATGAATAATATCTGCATTCTTTTTCTTTTTTGTGTTTTTAGTTTCCAGCTTATGCTTTTGCTTAAGTAATTCCCTTCCCTTCCTCTCATGTTATATTTTTTACAGCGCCAGGTGAGTATACGAATAATAGGAATTTGAAAATAAAAATCCGTTATAAATCGTAGTTATGCGGCAGGCATCACATTTGATTTGCAGATTTGCAGTATTAGAGTATTATAAGTACTTATATTGTTATAGTTAGTATTAGTTTTTGAGCTTATGGATTTGTAGTTAGAATAACTTTATTTATTACTACTTTTCTCCTTTGCCTAAACTACGATTTTCCTCTGTCTGTTTTATATTCATTCAAAACTACGTTAACCTATTTCACTTACTTTTTTATACAAGTTATCCCGTAGAGCTATAATTATGTCAACATAATACATTGTATTTTTGATTAATTAGCTATGTTCCCTTCTTGAAATGCGGTTTTGGTACTAGGTGCTAATACTCAACGATTATTACAGAAAGTACAAGCCAAAGAAGAGAAGGTCGAACAAGAAGTCAAGAAAGCTAAAGTTAGCACTGTCAGGAAGAAGGCAGAGGAGTTGCCAGAGATTCCAGACTATGAAAGGCCGGAACTTGAAGTATACGAGGCTAATGACTTCACACCCTCTCAGAGGGAGAAACCTGAAAAGGTACGTGACAGGAAGAATACTAATTTAGTAATTTGAAATATAGTTGGTAATAGATCTACCCAAGATCGACGCAAGTACGAGTAGTACATACAAAGAAATGAACCATCGAACCGGTATATTTAAAAATATTATCTATGGATGATGATGATAACGAGTGTGCAAAAGAGATACACTTATAAAAGCGGTCACTCCTTCGTCTACAGATACCCGTATCTTTGGAATCGCTATTTATTGAATTGAGAAGTGAGACAATTAAAGAGAAACTAAGCCAAAAAATTTCCTTGTTTAGGTGCAACCAACGCCCAAAGTGCCCGAAATCAATGCGCCCGAAGAGAAACTGGCAGCGCCTAAGATTGAAGTTAGTCGCGAAAAATCACCTAAACCTGAGATTCCAAGGAAACCATCCTTGGTACCTGGAGCACCAGCCAGGCGTGGTTCCCTTATTCCTCCTCCAGAGGAAATGGGAAGACGTCCTTCGCTTATCATCAGCGACGAGGTATGCATACTTTCTATACATACAGTTATATCTAAGTCTCTAAATGAAATTTTATTCCCAAAAGATTATATTACATCGATAACAAATGTCGTCCCTATCGGAAGGTATGATACGTTTTTAGATTTCATTTTGTTCAATTGTGCCGTCTACATGTAGATTATAGATACACCACTTTTGTTATATTCCTATCATGCGCTGATATTTGAATTTTCTCTCACAAGTACCTAGAATGAAAATTTTAAAAGCACAGGCAATTTTATTGGCTATTAAATTTAATAAGCTAAAGCTGTTTACTCTTGGATATAATGGTGAGATCATTACAAATGTTAGCGCCATACCTATTGTTCATTTTGTACCTGTTAGCATAGTAGACACCCCACTCTCTTAAGCCGAACCCATAACAGAATACCCTAGAATATTTCCCATGCGACAGATTGCAAATGCTCATCTACAAAAAGATGACGCTTCACATTCCACCGAGTGCTTATTAGAACAAGACAAGTTTGTTTACAATGGATTGAAGCTTGAACCCCTCAGCTCCCCGCTTTTAGACCTAGAATCTAGCCAACACACAGCGGCCACTGTAAAAACACCGTTTTAAGTTATGTAGCGTTATTAAGACCGTGCAAAACGTAATCCACAGGAGAATAGAAAACTAAGACCCGGTGAGGTGATCGAAGAGAAGAAGGTAAAAGCAAAAAATGCTAAGAATCACTATCTGAATGCTAAACGTTACGTTGCCGTGATACAGTTCTTTTAACTTTTGTAAACGGAACTATTAATGCATTTGCATCGGATGAGGTTTAAAACACTGTCGTAATTGTGCTGGATAATCACATATCAGTTTAAATCGTTGTGTTTGAATATGTAATTATCCAGAATCTAAAAAACGTTTTGTCGTCGAAAGCACAGAGCTACATTGCACACACTTGTGAAGCAAACGCACACAGATAAACTGCACAGCTTGTAAGCACGTACGCACACAATAACGGTAACTAGGATTGTTCGGTCCAACTTGAGGAATGGTGTGAAGGAGCAGGCTTCTATTACACACTTGGTAAATCGGACACTAATGAGCTGGTACATGTAACTGGATCTCTTCAAGTGCCAAAAAATTTTGAATAAGCACTCTTACAAAAACTGTCAAAACACATTTTTTTACGATGACAAAAAGTTTGCTCATTCAAATGAAACCGCCACGGAAGAAGATACAGTTAAATGAACAGCTGACATAACACACGAAAAATTAACACGGAGCGGCAGTCTGTAATTAAATAACTCTTGCACTCGCCTGGATAGGTCTGCACCAAATAATAGCGCACACGTGGATAGGGCACCAAGGTTCGGCAGCGGAGATGTAGGTAGGAAATAAGGAGATAATCACCATTAAGGGGCCATTATTATCCATGTTTTTTAACAACAGGTCACCAAATTACGCCCTGGAGAAGTTATTGACGAGAAAAAGGTGAGATCGAATGGGTCTGGTCAGTTTTAGGTGGAAACTGCTCGCTTTTGCAAAGCATTTTGTCTTAATTTTTAATTTAATTTTTTTCTTCTCTTTTACACGACAACATGGACGACTATTGTTACGATTATTCTTAACTTTATCTATTTTTGGATTTTGTAACAGGATTTTTATAATGTTTTGTCTCATTCAACTCTACATACAAAACAAAACACTGAACAATGAAAAACAACAAAACATACAGTACACACAACATTTGCCTTACATACAATATTATTTCTACCCAAACATTCCAAAACAAATCGTGGAGATGTTTATACTCTATTACTGTTACTTCCCTGTACTGTACCAGATGGGTATCATTTATTACTTCACTTCCTTAAACCTGTACATTTTCTAGTCGTTCCATACATACGATAAATTACTGTCCAATTAAACTCTTAGTACCTTTAGACCCTTATAACTAGGGATCATAGTATAGCTGCCGCTTTGCCGACCAGCGGTGAACGATTGACAATATCGCTGGATTTTTCTTCTTTGTTTTGGTATGAGAACCAGTCACTAAAATCAACCAAAATTTGACTTATATTGGGTCTCGTACCAAAATTGCTTTATAGTTGTCTATTAGAACAGCTTATTCTACTTTCCAATTTTCAAATAACATTTCAGTATTTTCGCTTCTAAAATCTCTAAGTGGCACCTTTTAATTTTATTCTACTAAGTTACGAAATGTATTTATTATTGGCATAATAACTTTAACTATAATCTTGCTATTTTATAGTTTTAAAAACATAATATCAGAAACATGTTGATATTTAATCACAATTACAGTACACGCTTAACACACAGATCACACAAACACATTTTATACAAAAACACACAATACTGATATAACAGACCTCACGCACACAATAATACACACACGCACACTATGTACAAAAAGTACTTCTAATGCGCACACATTAACAGAGAATGTTTTTACTAAAACTTTTATTTTTTCCAAAAAAAGAAACGAGGCACCAGACCGGGTGAAGTCGCGGACGAGGTATACGATGTGTGGAAAATATATGTTTAGAAAAATATATGTCATATAGAAAAAATATGTTTAGATACGTGGCTAACATAGATTTTTTTCAAGTGAATAATTAGAACGTGACTATACTATATGTTTAAAGAACGAGCCAAACCAAATGGTAAATAATACGAAAATGTTGCATAACAGCTTGATGTCAAATCTGATAAATATGTACTTCAAGACCGTTATGTGGATGTAAGATAATATAAGAGAGTTAATAGAATTTCCTTCTATTGCTTTCACTATGATCAAAATTAATAATTTGGTAGAAGCTAATATTTATAACCCTAGTGCGACTAACATCTTGTCATTTTAACATTCTATAAAATATACGACTCTAAACAAAATGCTGCATGTCTCCGAACAATAAAATGGGAAATAAATTTACTAATACCTCCCGACTTGAATTGTACCAATTTATCAAATTGTTGCTAATTTTATTGTGATTCATGGAGAGGAAGCAGTAAAATGCTTTTGGTATAATTTAGTGTCGCAAACATGTGCATTAATAAATGACGCTTCAGCACCAATTACTAATCTATATGTCATTAGAATATCTACGAGCGATTATTTATACGCTCATAGATATTATAGCACCCAATAAAGATGCCACAAAGGAAACAAATGTACCGCACAGTGCGTAATTGCGTAAGTTTCAGTCTTAAATCACACAGTTTCAAAATATGCAGACAACAATTAGCATATATCATAGTGCATAGAATATAGCAACGGAAACTAAACAAAGATAAAATCTATAATTAACAACTAATGAATTCAAATTCAGAGCCAATGTTCAGTATCTATGACGCAAATAGCGAAAACACTAATAATTGTCACAAGGAATGAGTCATTGGCGCATTAGATGAGACAAATGAAGCAAATCGTAAAACAGAAGGTAATCCTCAAAGTAGTTCTAGATTCGAGAAAATAAATCTTGTGTAACTAAATGATGAAGAGGAAACGCCGAAAGAAAATACGTGTCGTTAAAACAACAAAAAGTATAAAACGGATGTATAAATGTAAAAAATATAATGTAAGAAATTTTAAAACATCTGGGTTAAAAATAAATTGAAAAATTTAATTCCACCTGTGTAGCGTCATATTGCGGTTGACGTGAGCGGTTTTAGCAAATTAAATGAAGCGAAAGGAGTTACGAGCCAGAATCTACGTTGCATTGTTATGATTGATAGTTATTTTTATAAATATGACTGCGAAAATTAGGCCAAGAGCGTGACCGTGAAATGTTCTCACCCTTAAATGCGATGGTGTTGCCAGGTTCAGTGAATTATGTCCGTCCAACGTAGCTGATGTAGATCACGTAATCTCACGACTCGTTACGGTATAGCTTATGTGCTTTGCAGTTTTGATACTTTCTGTTGAGGCAGTTGATTCGCTTCTGCAAAAAATAACGAGTTCAAAGCAAGTCAAGAATTATTAAAAACTTGTATCCTTGTTTCGTTTAGTCTATTACATTACGTTAAATTCCATTTGTCTTAAGTTTTAAAAGCTTTATATTTAAGATACATGTTATAAAACCATACTAAATATATTTATAAATCCAGTGACATATAAGTAAGTACAATTAAATAATAATATTCAGTAATTTTATACTAAAAAGAAAATAACTTTGAAAACAAATCTCGGCACATAAAGCTCCATAGCAGATAAATGGATTTCGATTTAATATCGATCTCATGACGACATTGGATGGTAGGTATGAAAGAAATCAGCGATGAAAATAATCCAAAGGACGTTCCGTAAATAGAAATAAAATTGTAATTGATTGACGCTGTGGACGTATAGGAGGGGTAGAATACCTTAGGTGCGCGTGGGCAGCCGGCTAAACTACTAGTGCGGCCAGACACCGTATGCACGATCAGAAAAATGTTGGCAAAGACACAGATGCCATTTTATTGACAGTAAATTCATCACCACATCGACAGCTGCACACCTCAAATCACATCCGGAAGGTTGATATTGATTGAAACATACATATCAAGGGTCAGGCTAGCCAAAAACAGGTCGCCGCTTTTTCTAGCGAGAGAGTGGGTGAGGTATTCCAATATATTCCAAATGGGTTTTCAAATGCGCTTTAATATACAGTTGATAGATATATGTAGGGTAGGTATGTCTACGTAACCAAAGAAACAGAAAACCAGTTAATATTATAATTAAAACCTGGCACTAGACTATCAGAATGCATAAATCTAAAGACTTCTGAGCTAATTTGTCGTGATTCGAGGCACAGATTAAAAATAAACTAACAAATAGTTTTATAATAAACGTTGTCGACAGCGCGACGACAATTACAAGTTAAATTGCATTCTCATCTCCTATTGAGCGCTTCATGACATAACTGTCATCGCCACAAGCCAGAATCTTATCGACTCGTCAACAATGTAGTTATTCGCAGCCGGAGCCGTTGCCAAAGATTAACTGAATGGTCAACATTAATAAAACGAGTGTCAATCAATCTTTCGATCACCTTGCTCAAACCCTCGATCTACTATAATTTATGAATGCGAAACAGGCGTCACTACTCTATCTTTTGGGACACCTAATCATTGAAAGCGACGTTTAAATTATTGTTCTTGATGCCGATGACGACAAACTTAGTGTGAGGCACGCAATCCCTATTATTGTCAAGGCGAGCACAATCGTTACACACCACTCTACCTATATGAGGTAGAGTCCAGTGGAACAGGTGTGGAATATCCAGAGAGCCGAATAAATAATATCGACAAGTTTAAGGAAGCGCTTCCTCGATACGACGCCAATATCGATACGAGCGCGGAGAATTTGTGTCGCGACTCCGGACTGATCCGCACAGACATGTCCAAGATCTTGCTGCACGAATGGCTCACCTTAATCTGATAATTAATTGAATTTGTCTGCTGATTTGTGTTGCGCACAAATAGACGCTCGCGCCCCCCTCTCGTCAGCCTCTGTCGAGACGTCTATGCTCGCGACCCCCTGGTTCAGTCTTTTGACATTCGCGCCCATTTTTAGATGGAACGACACTACGAATTGCCCCAAATCGAAAATCCTAACCGACACAACAAATAAAACTAAGAAAAAAAACATAAAACAGAAATAACGAAAAATTAAATATCGAAGCATTTATATTAGAAACTTTTGCTGTGATTATGGAAGAAATAGAAAACCGTTTGTTTTTGAGAGAGCTGTTTGTTTCAAAATTGAATGGAGATATTAAAATTATTATGTGATGTTGGGATGTGGACTGAAACTGTGATATAGTTAATGATATTTTAAATAGACTCGAATAAGTTATAAAGTTAAGTTTGTGGCATCTTGGTAGTTATATGTAATTAACAAGAATGGCGGCGGTGGCTAAAAAGCTGTCCATTCCTAAACTAGCGCCAGGTGCGGCGGTAAGTACAACTTAATATTTTCTTCTGTTACTATTTTTGGTGTAAGCTCGCGTTATGTCAAAGGCTCATTTTTTATTTCTGTCAAAATAAATACATATTATTATAACACTTACACATGATTGTAATTCTAGTATAAGGTATGTACTTGCAGACGTGAAATTCTGATAAGACCTTTAGTTACATTATGTAGCCTAAAATCATAGCATACGCTTCAAGGATTAAAAAAAAAATTTGCATTGCAACAAACATAAAGTTTAACTTGATTTATTATAAAAGTTACGTTTTAGTTATCTGAAAACACCAAAAGCACCTCGAATTTTAGTTAAAAAAAAAATATTTTCGTTAGCACTCAAATCGGCTGTTTCATTGAAGTACTACAGATACTTTTTATATATTAGATCTAAGTACCAGTTTAAAGCCGTCATAAACCCTCTATGAGTTTATTACTTGTTTTGTTTGGACCACCTGTAAGGTTAATCATTTCACAACGAATCAGTGCTACAAATCATTAATATGACAGTCAACACTTGCGTTGCATTCATCAGGAAGTCTACAATCATTGTCAGCTATTTGGCTTCAACCATAATGTTATTTTACATTTGTCATAACTGCTGCTCTAATTTTACCTGTTTCTAGGTCTGTAATTATTTTATTTACGTCTGACACTTCTGTAGGTACGCAAATTCTAATGTTATATCACTCAACAGCAGTTATTTTAGGGGTATCAGATTAACTTACGCGTTTTATTGCGGCTTTTTTATTACTTTCTTCCAAGTCACGTTTGATCTGCCCATCACCTGACTATTTTATCAAACAAATATTTTTATAGCCTTTGACAAAGCGTTCTATTTACATCACTTTATTTTTCTAGAAGTGATATTTTTATATTTTGTTAACGTAAACGTAATACATAAAATGTTTTGGTAAAAATTATTAAGTTCCCGTATAGTTTTTTCATGTCAAGTGTCAATAATGCCTATTCGCAGACAATGTTGTTCCTGTGATTAACTTACGTGTAACTGTCTATTATTATATGAAGAATATGTACTAAAATTGAATCTATTAATAATATAGCGAAGAAAATCTGGAGATGCCAGGAGACCGTCCATTCAAGATCTGGAGGATCTCATTAACAAACCATCGGTACCTCTTAAGCCTATGGGAAATGAAGGACCTCCGGTCATTGTTGACGTACAAGAGAGCTACTCTGCCGTTGAAGGTAAACATACAAATTATTTTCAAGGCTTGACCAATCTGTATATATGAGTAATATATACATATGCTCGTAAATAAACTAAAAAGGGTCATAAATCTGTACATAGAAGATATAAAAAAAAATGTTTTGGTAGACTTTAAATCTATAACAGACCAAGTCTTAGCAGTTTTTAGAATTTTCGTCACGCAATCAAATAAACCAAGTCGATGTTTATTTGATTGCGCGTCACACAAAAAAGGCTGAACGGATCTTCATGATTTTTAGAATATATGTAGTATGAAGTTATTATATATTATGGGTGCCATTTCAAAATAATGAGAGAGAAGCTGCGGACGTCCACTAGTTGAAAATAAAGATTAAAGGTTTACAATATTATATTGTTTTTAGATCAAACGGGATACCTCACTGTACAAGTGGAAGGTAACCCAGCACCCACATTCAAGTTCTACAAGGGTGTTGGAGAAATCATCGAAGGAGGTCGCTTCAAGTTTATCACCGATGGTGAAACTGGACTTATTACTCTGTGTATGAGAAAAGTAAAGCCTAACGATGAAGGAAAATACAAAATTGTTGTCAGCAACATCCACGGAGAGGACTCTGCTGAGATGCAACTTTATGTATCTGGTAAGCTACATACTATAGATTTATTATAACTATGTACATATATTAACAATAACAATATCTACATAGGTCCATATAATTGTCTGTATTTATCTGTGTTACTAATAAAATATTTCAAATTCAGACTCCAGTGGTATGGACTTCCGTGCTATGCTTAAGAAGAGAAAGTACGCCAAATGGGCAGAAAAGAAAGAAGACCCAGAATACAATCTCAAAGAAACTGAGAAACCAATTCCACCTCTCAAGAAAGTCGAAAAGGTAAGTTTGCAATTTGTACAGAATAATCTGACTGCTATATCTGAATTGATGGAAGATGGTGATATAAATTGTGATCTAAAGATAAAATCTAAAAATAATGACGCACGACTATGTAGATGTTATCTGTTTAAAAATACACTGCATTATCTATTACATTTACGATTGGAACGCGAGACATACTTGGCATTGATTTGAGACATAAATATATTAACTTCTACATAGTCCGTCTACTAAAAGAAATAAATAAATAAGTATAATTATTATGACTCTAAAAAAATATTCAGACAGCTCCATCGGCCAAATAATAAATGTGTAAATCATACACAACTCTTGTTATCTGAACTCTTTAAAATGTATTGCTAGTTATTTGTCTCATGTTTATAACATGTTTAATTTTAACGCTGTCATTATGCCAAAGCTTCATGCAGATGCGACCTAATATTTTATGCCATATTTAGCATGTACAGCTTTCTCGGCATTTATAGAACCCCCTCTTTACTATTTATTACGCTACTTATTTTTGTATTAAGAATATTAATATTTATTTGTAGTATGTTAACAGTACTGATATGTTGAGGTTTGTATTTAGATCCATATCCCACGAGATCGTTAACTTTGTTAATTTTGAGTTGATATTTTAGTTCGTCGAGTAAGATACCGTATGCATCATACTATTTGTTTGTTAGGGCTTAGAAACTGGATATTACGAGGAAGATGGGTTCATAGTGGTCATCTCCGAGGGAGTGGAGATGGGTAGATTCCCAGCTGACAGACGCAGGAACTCTTCAAACTGGGACTGGATTAAGGTCATCGATATTTCAAACAGTATCATCGTTCATTCCATCTTACACGTCCACTTGAACTTCCGCTGTGATTGTCTTATGTTATTGTCAAATTATAAATATGCCAAGGACAAGCATAGCTAAAAACTTTTTGCTTCTACTAAATTTCACCGAATTAAAAATATTGGTTTTTGACAAACGTCAACGTCAACATTGTTTATGTTGGTTGTTGTGAAAAGTGTCGATGATTTCTCTGATTTCTTTGTACTATTGGATTTATGATTATCTTTTAAGCATGGCTGGATGGATTTCCAAAAACCTGTACAGATATTGGTTTCATGTTAGTTAAACTTTACTGCTCATCTATCATCATCATTGGTATGCCATAAACAGACTCACCATATTCAGGTACATTACATTCGGCTTCTTTATGATTGCTTCTCACTCTGCTTTTAAAAGGTTACTTTACGAGTAACGAGCTATTATCAAATTCTAGGGTGTTTACGAAATAAGGAGACGTATGTCTCTTCCTGAAATTGTGCCCGATTGGCCCAAATTGATGGAGACTGTCAAAATAAAGGTTCGATAAAAGGAGGAGCTAAAAGTAAAACTTAAAACAAAGATAGTTTCTGTTCTCTCGGAACCATTAGTTTGTTTAAGATTTCCACCAGCTGTTGCATTTAAATAAAACGTTTGTCTCATGTATTATTCCGAAAGTACAGAAATAATCTTCTAAATAATGACTGAGTTAAAATCACGAATGATAAACTAAAACTAAAATATACATCTGAAATTACCGTTGCCAGCCCACTCGCGAAAATAATTAAGATCATAATCTAGAAGAAACATGCGTTACGCACTGTTAAAAAGCAGCCTAGACATTACACCGTGTAATAATTTGCAAAGATTAGAATCTTATAATCTGTCGACGGTATTTTCAGCGTGTTCTAAATAAAAATGCATTAAATTTGATTTTAAATAACTCACAGAGATGTTATCACCACTTCACGTTTCTTAACTAGAACATGACTTTCAGGGAATGTAAGTGGAATGAATTTGATGACTAAGTGACTTTTTCCTTTGGATTTTTTGTCAGTATCGATTGCAGGTGTATCTTTGACGACAGGTTGAGGAGCTTCTGTCACGTCATTATTATTAAAATGTGGTTTTTGTTCTCATTTAATTCATTAATTTCAGCTGATGCATCCGATGTTTTGCAGATGTTGGAATTTTTGCCAAATACAATGTTATTCATCCCGTCCCCTTACGATTTTATTGAGAACTTTTGATTAGGTGTACTTTTTGTATATTTAAAAGCAATGGCATAGTACGCTTTGGTCTATGTGATACGGAAGCGAAGAGTACCTTATTAAGAATAAACGGATATTTTGTAGAGAAACCAAAATAGAAGACCGTCACTTGCGGAACTGATCCCCGACTGGCCGGTCCTTCACTCGTTCAAAAGAGACGAGGTTTGACAATAAAGACAATGTCAATAGACGGCACAGTGCATCTTGCAAGTGTATCACCAAAAGCAAATCTCGCACAAAATGTTTCACGTATGCTGGATGTTTCAAACGGTTCAATTAATATGGAAGCTCTTGCACTGGTGTCTCTTTTGATTATTTTGGCATTCTTAGCTTCTATCTTCATAGTACACAGTTTTGTAGATATCTAGTTATTTATATCTTCAACTAATGCGAACGAAACAATTGTATATATCGATGTCAGGTTTTGATTTTTTTAATCGTTCGATTTCAACTCTTCAAAAAGAATAAGTACTTAGCCATCTTTTACTTTCCACTTTGTAGTTGAAGCCTTGTTGACAGGCATTAGCGCAATAGTTTCTATGAATTGAACTTTTTTAAATTTCAGCAGTGAGGACACCTACTGGAAATCTATAGTTAGCACTACTCTAGTACTGTTTATTCTTCTGTTCTCTTCTACAGCAATATTTCTCTGTGCACTACTTCGTCGGTGTTAGCAGCACAAAGCACAGGCACAACTCGGTGTTTAGGGTGTTATTGATGTTTTATCCCATCAAAAATGATGAATGATTACATTTTGCTAACAGTGGAACCTGGTTCAAAATTGAAAACAGCAATTCATCATTTTTGTACGGCAAATTGTATATTATTCTAGATTTATCTTCTTATTAGTGACTATCGCACATACTGTTCTTGGAGATAGAAATTCCAATTTCTGTACAATAAGCATGGATTTCACCTTGACGATGAGATGGCTGATGACCCTAACGCCTCAGTTCATTTCATATACTTTGATCGTGTTGATTTGCACTCCGACCGTTGAATTCAAGTAGATAAGAGCAGGAGTCCTTTACGGTCAGCACTTTCAGCTTTGTATGGAGCGCACTTGGTTTTTGTATGCACCTTTTATTTGTCTTAAGTGGGCAGGTATATTAATTGTCACTGGCCAATGTTTTCAGAAACAAGAATCATTCTTGAAGCCCCTCATAGATCAATACGCGAAGGAAGGCAAGGATAAGAAGGTCACGTTCGAAGCCATCTTCACCAAACCGAACGCTAAACCGAAGTGGTTCCTCCGTAAGGATGTAAGTATTTTATGTCGACTCAAAGAAATATATATTATGTCCTTGACAGACACACGTAGAATTTCCGCAATATTTTTATACTATACAACAGACATAGGCAAACAAAGGTAAATACAACGGCAAAGATTTTAAGTGGCTTGCAAATGTCCTGGATTCAGGGATGTTTCACTTTGTAAATTTGGGATAAAAAGTTTATCTACATCCGAAATATCTTAGTACTTACCGCATAGTTCGATCATTAAAGCAAGAAAGACGAAAAATTATTGATACCTAGTTTTAGTTTGCGTGGTGTTTACGTAGTGATAATGAAAATAACAACTTTAATTCATTTCCAAAATTCCAGGAACTATTCCCGGGAAGCAAATATAAGATGACTAACGAGCAAGACTCGTACAAGCTGATTATCTTCAACCCGAAAGTGGAAGATACTGGTAGATACACTCTTGAGATCGGCGGCATCGTCTGCACTGCTCTACTGCAGGTCGACGAGCCAGACCCGACCTACACCTTCACAAAGCCACTGAAGAAGAACATCAGTGGTTACACACAACACGAAGTGGTTCTCGAGTGTGTTGTCTCCAACAGCCTTGCCATCGTATCTTGGTGGAAGGGAGAGACTAAAGTGGAAGATGGTGATGTCTACTCCATCTCCAAAGACTTGTCCGGAATCTGCAGGCTCGTCATCAAGAATGCCACATTTGAAGATGCTGGCAACTACTCTTGCAGGATCGAGAAGCAGCCTGACAAGACTGAGACTGCTGTTAAAATTGTCGGTAAGTGTATCTTAATGTCAATAGAATAAGACAGAATTTGTGCATAAGCTATAAGTAATAACTTACTAGTAGAGAGAAGTAATGTTGGCACACCTAAAGTATGTAAGTTCAAAATAATGACCCTGTGTACCTTTTTGTTTACCTGATATTATATAATTTAACAACTTGCTGTACTATATATATAACTACTGGACTAGAATTTAATGTGCCTTGATCCACGAAATCGCTCTTTAGCTAATTCCTTTCTTTGATCTCTTTTTTATGAACTGTTAACATCTACAGTATAATATTAAGTAGTATTATATCCGTTACCTAGTACCCACGACACAAGCGTATGCTTAGTGTGGGGCTAGATGGCGCTGTGTGCAATGTCCCGGAATAAATATTTATTTATTTTTTTACTTTATTTTATCAACACGTAGACCCAAGTTATCGACATTTATATTTTTGATTTAAGTGTTAGCTGGTGTTCAAACAAGTAAACACAAAAAAGTACAACTGTTGTAAAAATGCCTTAAAGAAGTTTTAGTATGGTCTTGATAATTGTATTTACCTTGCAGAATATCCCTACAAGTTCACCAAGGTGCTCAAGTCGCAGCAGGCCGTCGAGAAGGACACCATTACTCTGCTCTGCGAACTGGACGATGCTGGTGGTGACGTGAAATGGTAACATTTTAAACTTCTTTTATTCATTTGTATAACTTTATTCTTTCCGCATGAGAGTAACAAAATAAGAAGTCGAAAGGGCACAAATTCAAATAGCTTTTGACTTCGCTTAGCGGTTGTTATCATAAACCCTAAAAGTCCTAATTCAAACGAATCGTCTAATCCAAAACAAAGAGCGTTTTGACACAATATTTATTACCAGTACATTATGTTAGCCATGGCCAATCTACAAACACAACAAATGGCACGCAAAGATCATGAATAAAACGACATTAATAATAATAAGTACTTACCTACTCTAAAGTCAAAGTCAAAGTCAAATCATTTATTGTACTATTGTGTTTTCAATAAAATGTTGGAGATCTTGTGTATGTCTTAACACAATACAATTACTCCGAGTCAATAATTTAATTTATTCCAGTAGTTTAATTTTAGAATTCAGTTATTATTTAAGTTTGGCTTCCACACGGCCGATACATATCTATTATCTACTCTTACAAATGTATCCTCGTAATCATAAACGCCTAGTTCACTCACTAATACTCACATACATCTACCCAGGTTTAAGGGCGAGGAGCCCCTGAAGACAGACAAGCGCGTCGTCATCTCGAAGGAAGGTCGCAAGCGGAAGGTGGTCATCAAGGACGCGAAGGTGACCGATGCTGGCATGTTCAAGTGCGTCAGCAATGCTGATGAGACTGCTTGCGAGTTAATCGTCAATTGTAAGTATCAAAGAAAAAAAAAAAAAACATTTATTATGGCAGATTTATCAGAGAAACAAATACAAGTAAGAATATAATAAACAAACAAAAATAAAATCTGGCACAACACAGCCCCAACTCAGCATAATGCTGGTTGTGTGGAAGCGACCAGCGCTGATCTTCCGTTGGGGCTGGCTGTGACGTCACGCACGTACAAGAAGGCAGGCAAACAAACAAACAATCAAGATGAGACGTTTACAAAGAGGAGCAAAAATTTAAAAGTAGACAAACCTATATGTTAGAGTAAATAAAGAATAAAACTAAAGCTAATAAAAACCTAGGGCTACACACATGTAGTAATTTTTTAGTAAATTAATAAATAAATAATAAATAAATAAATAAATATTTCAGGACATATCACACAGCGCCATCTAGCCCCATACTAAGCTAACGCTTGTATCATGGGTACTAGATAACGGATATAATACATATATACTTTTCTTTTGTAAATACATACTTATTATACATAGAAACGACCAGACTCAACACAAGTAATTACAAATTTTAATATTCATAATTACTTGTGTTATGCGGGAATCGAACCCGCACCCCTAGATTAGAAGGCAGAGCCACTACCAACTAAGCTAACGGAGCAGTCAAATTACATTGTATTTAATTATGCGAATGATAACTGAAATGTTTATACATTTTATTTTTTATTAAGTTTATTATTGTAAACAACACATGTACATCTATCTACTTCTGACTTGTAACGATGGAGTTATGATTTTTTTTATTTTATTTAGTTCACAAACAGTGACGTACAGTTATACATTCACACTTAAAAATAACAATAACTTACAGTGAGTACATCACCTTAGACAGTGAACCCTAACTATCACATAAGTATAATCTATCCATAAACTTTCCTAACAATTTATACCTATTATTAGTACTAGTATATTAGTATTTGTATATATACTTAGTATTAGTATATTAGTATTTGTATGAGTAGTTGTGACTCGAGCCTCGTAACACAGTCTAACAGCTTACACGAGGTCAGAGGATTCACACGTGATTGTACAATATTTACGTCAAATAAAAGAATTTTGTATTGTAGTATCTCGAGTTCACGACTCATGAGATCAATGTATGGCTATAAAAACGGTGAAATTTTGCGATAAGTTTATGTTAGTTAAGTCATATCTATCAATCGATCAAAGTAATGAGTGAGCTTAAGGTATCTGTCTCTATAGGACCAGAAAGGCGTTGCAAAGGTCACTTTTAAATTGAATGGACTTGACCTTGACCTAATTTAAAACTTAAAGTAGTACTTAATACTATCTGGCTAAACTGCCTTCTAAATTTTTCCTCGCACAAAATAAATATATTTCAATATAGAATCATGATAGATTGCGTTGCAAGCGATACGTCCTCGTAAATATAGATTAGTATTTTGTATTTATGTTGTCCTCAGTGTCATTGATAAATTAAATCAGGATAGGCACCGTAATATCCTATTGTTCGAGTTTAGCAGACCTAGACATTGCATTGATGCATAATAAGAAATATGTACCTATGTATAATTGTGTAGTTACCTTGCCTAGCTGATTTTTTATCATTGTGGTTTAGATTCTTCTGTTTGAGACGCTTCGGGATTAGTTGTATTAACAGATTAATGAATCAGTGATAAAGTAGGCAAGTTAAAGTTTTAACTGAAATAGTTTAAAATCTGTAAATTGATAATTTAGGTTCGTTTCATACGTACAATGCCAAAACTATGAATAACAATGAACACAAATTTCAGACCAATTTCTAGACTTTCGTAATTCACAAAATTCTGACTTTAAGCGTCTCATTTTAAAATAATAGTTTATTACTTTTGTTTAGTAACAGTGACTTACTTCTTTATGCACATGTCTTCACCTAAAACCTACTTTTTTCCAGACCTCAATCGCTTCAACAAGAAGTTGAAGGATACAGAGGCTATCGAGAGGGACAAGGTGGTTCTGGAGGTGGAGCTGCAGGATCAGACCGCGGAGGCAGTCTGGTCTTTCAATGGACAGCCAATTGTGCCTAATGACCGGTAAGATTAATATATAAATAAAATAAAACTCAAGGTGACTGACTGACATAGTGATCTATCTACGCACAGCCCAAACCACCGGATGCATTGGGCTGAAATTTGGCATGCAGGTAGATGTTATAATGTAAGCTTCCGCTAAGAAAGGATTTTTAGAAATGCGACTTTTAAAACGGTGAAATAAGGGAAACAAGTTTTACTTCTTAATGCGAGCGAAGCCGCGAGATCTCACTAGTGATACCATAAGCGTAGAGTTGAAAAAGTGTGATCTTGTACCATTTGGCCAAAAAACCGTTTAACGCGTTTCTTGCTAAAAGCTGTAGGTAATTTGTTTTTGCTATTGGAAAAATTTATTTAAATACAAAATAATTGTCTCTTTTAACGTCATAGATATATTCATTCAAAGTGACAACCCCTATAATTTATAAACTCTTAACTTGTGTCACTGGTAGGAATACGTGGAAAATGAATGTTTACACAAATGGCGACTTTTTCACAAAGACGACCGAAAGAATCTCGACGAAAGATCTTCTTTAACTTGAGATAATTAGACTTTAACCATCATCCAAGAGGGCTTACCTTTTAGACAACTATCTAATAAACCAATATTGTCCCCAGAATCGAAATCAAGAACCTGGGCGGTGGCAAGCACCAGCTGATCTTCAACAAGCTAGAAATGGAAGACGATGGAGAGATCCTCTGCGAGAGTGGAAAACTTACCTCCTCTTGCAAACTGACTGTGAAGAAAGGAGAGTCGAAGCCCACCATCGACTGTCCCGAAGAGTTCTATGGACCAGCTGACAGGCCTTTCGTTATTGAGGTGCCTTACAAAAGTAAGTGCTATCTCTATCTTATAACAGTTTATAGTAAATCATCATCATAAGTAAAAGTTTTGTTTAGTCCCCTACTGGTTAAATACTACTGCTAATTAGCAACGTCAACATTATGCTGACCTCATATGTAGAATTGTTTTTGTCTTAGTCAATAAATATATGTACATAGGGATTCATAATATATGTTTATCTTTAATGATTGGTCACATAACAGTCTAAAAACAGGGTTAACCTGCATTTTAAAAATATAATTATATAAGCTCAAAAAAAACTGCCTGATATATTTAAAAAATTACAACGTGTCTGTGGCATCCTTTATTAATCATCTTACCTTTTTTCTCCAGTTACTGGCACCCGACAGACGCCGATAGAGGCGAAGCTATTCAGGGACGGCAAAGCCCTACCCGCCAAAGAGGTTGAGGTAGTAGTAGAACAGGAGAAGATCCTCTTCAAGATCAAGAAGCCATCTCGTGAAGGGACTGGCAAATACCAGATCAAACTATCCAACGCCCAGGGAGAAGACAGCAAGGATGTCAGCGTCGTGATGCAGAGCGTCCCGTCTGCTCCTCAGAATGTGGAAGTGGCTGAGGTGTTCCAGACTTCTTGCCTGGTCACCTGGAAGGCACCTCAGGATGAGGGTGGCTCGCCACTCGTCAAATATGTTATTGAGAGACAGGTTAGTAGCTCTTCAAACTAAGACTACATTTAGTCGAATTAAGAACCTTCTCTTATTCGAAGTCGGTTAAAACCATTTGAATTTTATCGGTGATAGAAACAGTGAGTCAAGTACTACTTTATAATCAAAATCGTGCCTTTATTCCTGATTTGCTATATTGTTTTGCCTATTTTGGACTAACGAAATTTAAGGATCCTCTTATGAAATCAACTCTTCTTACCGATGTAAATGTATGATTTATGAGATCTATCGATCATTATCTACACCATTGACGTACCATATATAAACATAGGTAGGTACACCATACTTATAAACAAAGTAGGTTCATCAGAAAAGATTTCAATGTCATACTATTTCCTCCCAGGACTTGTCTCTCAAGGCCGGTTGGGACAACGTGGCCGAGGTGCCTCAGGGCCAACCCCTGAAGTTCAAGGTGGAAGACCTGGTCCCCAAGAAGACGTACAAGTTCAGGATCCGTGCCGTCAACAAGATTGGCTCCAGCGAGCCTGGACTTTTCGCCAAGCCAGTGCTGGCTAAGGATCCTTGGGGTAAGCAAACTACAATAGTTTGTGTAAATACGAGTAGTAAAAGTTTTCTAATGTGTACCTACGTATTTTTCATTCAAAATTTAGTGAATATTTGGATTAGAAACATATTATTCGTTACGGCGCAGACGACAATTACTTACATGTAGAATAAAACATGTGGCTTTTGTTATTTTTAGTAACCGGGTCTTGATCTTAGAAAAGTTACAAAAGATTAAGATTTTTAATGACTTGATCCAAGATATGCCTTGAAAATAAAACAAATGTAATTGCCACAGACAACTACGTAGTACTATTTTGCCATAATATATCCTAATTTAATATTCACCTTCTCAGACGAACCATCGAAACCCAAGAAGCTAGAACTGGTGGACTGGGACAAAGACCACGCCGACCTCAAATGGGAGAAACCCGACAACGATGGTGGCGCAGAGATCACTGGCTACGTCATCGAGTACAAGGAAAAGTTCGGCAAGGACTGGGTGACTGGCAAGGAGGTCCCCGGAGACTGCCTGAAGGCTACCCAGGATGGGCTGAAGGAAGGATGCACTTATGAGTTCAGGGTTCGCGCTATCAACAAGGCGGGACCTGGTGAACCTAGTGACAGCACTAAACCTATTGTTGCTAAGTGCAGATTCGGTAAGTTGGTTTAGCTATTCATAACTGTTTTAATATAAGATGAATTACATAAGTGTACTCGTAAGTACTTAAAATTCACATTGAGCCTAATAATTCACACTTATCAGATAGATGCAAGTATACAAAAAATAATGTCTATTGAAGATGTTTAAATAAAAACAAAAATTATAACAGTAACTACTCATTCCAAACTTTGATAACTGGTTTTGTCTTTTTAAACAGACTACATATTTGAAAATCTTATAAATTAACCTTGGTATTTGAAATACCATTTCCATTAAACACCAGATTCAGTAAGCTTATCGTTTATTTTCCTGCTAACACCATCATCAGCTGACTTATCGTCATTATCTCCACAGTCAAGCCCTACATCAAGGGTGAGGGTCTCCAGAACATGATCATCAAGAAGGGCCAGGTCATCACCTTCGACATCAAGTACGGAGGAGAACCTGAGCCAGAAGTCAGGTGGATGCATGGAGAGGAGGTGAGACATGTTCTGATAATGTTTGTTTTGGAATAACCTGAATATTATTTTCAGTTCATTGATCCTATTAGAGTTGGGTCTGATGTTATCCAGTTTCTAAATGCAGTTCATGGATTATGGTTTATAATGATCGGTAAAAAGGTACCTAACAAATGTTTACAAACTCGTCACAAAGAACAATAAAAGTGAATACCTACTTACCTAGTTTTTTATAGAAAAGTTTAGGGAGTGTTAAGACATATTTTCTCATATACTCATCATACCTACACTTACGAATATATCTCATCAAATTATCCAACACTTGTCTTTGTATTGTAGCAATCGAAATAGTAAAGATCGATTGTGTTCAAAATTATTATGATACTTTACAATCAAAAAAATATTCCTGTTTATCATTTTGACAATTGGACTTATTTTTAACCGAAATTGTTTTATTTTTTCCAAAAAGAAACGCGGCAAGGCGTATACGGAGAAGGTCAGATGGTTCAACAATTTCAACATGGATGTTGTCTCACACTATATGTTCTAAAACATTTAATTTTTACTTTATTTTACCACTATTTTCTACATTCTTCGAAACTCTACATTCACAACAATGTGCTAACAAATTTACACTTTACAGAATTACTGTTCTCTTTCAAATTGAACCAAGCTTTGAGGGTAGATGAAAAAATCATCCTAGGCCTTATTGCATATTAGCTGATTCGAATCGATCTAATGATTTGAAGGTTTAAATTTAATCAATTTATCCTTGAATTATGGTTCAGTTTGAACGAAGAAATTATTTAAAATTTCGCTTTGGACGCGAGCAAAATAAAAACAATAAAAATAGGATTTGTGAACTTTTGTAGTCACGATTGTTCACATAATCCTTGCTTTCTATGTTGTAACTACCAAATACTATGGATTGGCATTAAATTCAAAGGAATGGATCCAGATTAAAAGTAATCCATTACATTACGATTTAAGCGAGCTAGATCACTAGATCATAATCTGGAAAGTTTTGCTTACCATAAGATTTGTTTTAAAAAATAACATGATCTAAAAGAAACACACTGACGTACTTATTAATCTTGATCCTTTCCAATCTACTTTATTGACTCAACAATTTTTATGCTGCACTATCAAACGAGCAAAACGTCACAGAATTCATTAGGTGCACATATCTACCACATCTAGAAATGTAGCGATATAGATGCACTATGGATGCACCATCTAGCAACACTGTGGCTGCGACATATTTTTTTTATTTGGGGATGAAATCTTCAAATTCTTCACTTGTGTTAACACCAGGCAGTTATAGTTCTTCACGGCTATGAACTGCCAAAACATAATATAAGTTACTCTAACACTAATTAAATGTTGATGGACGACTCTGTTTGTGGGGTTGTCTGCTATTCTTTTTGAGGATCTTCAAGACTTCGTTAATTTTGTTACGCACTTAATTATTATCATGAGATATAGCAGGTCAAATGGCCTAATTATAGCTATGCCTAGTTCAGACTAAAAAATGACAAATTCCTCAGATGTCGAGACGATAGGAAAAGTCATCAGGAATATAGTCTGTCAGTCATATTGACACTCCAATCGATTTTTCCATACAGTCAATTGTAGGAAATGATCTGACCTAAATGAACTTATTCAAAATATTATCCAATCATCGTCAAACCAATAAAAGCCAGCATCTACGTCTGTTAAAATACTTAAAAATATACAGCTAATTTCAACCATAAACTCTTGATAATCCTCAAAAAAGCCCAGACGCCCCGTTCTCTCCCAATCTCACACATCCTTCCCCCACAGGAGATCAAGGACGACGGTGAACGCATCACTATTGACAAATACGAGCGCAACACCGTCCTTACCGTAAGGAAGACTACTAGAATTGACAGTGGGAAATACAAGCTGGTGCTTACCAACTCCAGTGGCACTTGCGAGAGTATCGCTGATGTTGTTGTGCTGGGTAAGTTCTTTATGTACCACTTTTGTGTCCTTAGACTGCAACCAGATCTTTGTTTAGGGGCTAATACTTAATTAAGTATGAGAACACTTTAATTTTTTAATTTGAGATTTTCCTCAAATTATTTGGTATGCATCCTGATAACTACTAAATTTGATCGTACCTACCTATTATTAAATGAGCACCCGTAGTTCTAAAAACTGATATATCTTTCGAGAATGCTAAGAGCTACGGCACTGACATTGCTGATAGTCTAACAGCCCTCCAGTTTTTATTCTGATTCCTCAGATTATAACTCGCTAATTTTTCTTTCAGACAAACCCAACCGTCCGAACGGTCCCATCGATGTGGTGGACATCCGCGCAGAGAAGGCCACCGTCAAATGGCAGAAGCCTGATGACTGGCAGGGATCTGACATCACTGGATACACGCTTGAGAAGATGGACATGGTAAGGAAACTCTATGAATCTCTCACTTAAGGACCGGAGTCAACTTTAAATTGTAACATCAACGTAAGTCTTTAGTTTGAATGATTTAAGTGATAGGAGAAACCTAAGTACATAAATAGAACTCCAAATTGTAATATTTCATTTATGAAAACATTTTATCTTAAGAACTACCAACGCGATTCCCTGTGATACCCGCGTCACTCGTTATCCGCATCTAAAAGTAATCCCAAATTCCAATCTTTCTCTATAAGTAATCCAATTTTATCTAAAATGGTTCAGTCGCTTGGGCATGCTAAAAAAATAACAAATAAGTACCTAAGTAAATATGCTTTACTTCTCTCACTTACACGACACGTAGGTACCTACATCTTCTTACATAGGTACTACAAAACTATGCCATCGCTCACTATTATTATATTTTCCTACAGGACACAGGAAACTGGGTGCCGTGCGGTGAGACTGGCGCTGAACCGACCGAGTTCACGGTCAAGGGCCTGACGCCAAACCACAAGTACAAGTTCAGGGTTCGTGCTGTCAACAAGGAGGGCGAATCTGAGCCGCTGGAGACTGACGGCTTCATTGTTGCTAAGAATCCTTATGGTAAGCATGGCCTAACATCGGAATTCGGAACAAAACTTTATTTTTTCAAAAATATTCTATAGATTAGATAGATGCTCCTAAGGTAACAAAATTGTTGTGGTATGCACAATGCTGACTCACCCACAACAGCTTGAATTTTTAATAATGGTGGGGTTTATGGAATTCAATAAAATTTTGAAACTTTAGCTAAATACAAATCAGTTATAAGCATAAATTTGACGACAAAACAAATGTCAAAGTCAAATATAGGCGCCATTTTTGACCTGCCGCTAACTTCACGCTTGTGCTTGTTGTGGTTGGTAAAATTTGTATGCAAAACAAAAGAAACCGGCGAATCACGCGTATCACTTATTATATAAAACGTAAACATAAAATAATACACAGAAAGTTGAAATTACAACATGTTTGTTGTCAACAGACCCGCCAAAGGCGCCAAGCAAGCCTGTAATCACAGATTACGACAACACATCAGCGACTTTGCAATGGGAGCCACCGACAGACAACGGTGGAAGACCCGTGCTTGGATATGTGATCGAAATGAAGGACAAATTTGCACCTGACTGGATCGAGGTGAGTTTCCTAACATTACCATAACTTTATAAAATAAGTTTCTAATACTTTAACCTACCCATTGATTTAAAAAAACTTTCTTTTTGTTACCTATGTAATTCAATTTCATTCTTATCAAGGAAGAGTGAGGGTAGATTTTTATTTACCTATATGAGTAGGTATGGCTGTTATCTTTAGTTGCTTGATGTTAATCATCATTGTAGTTTAAGATGTGACACGGTTTATATTCTACTTTCTATTATATACTACCTACTTTAGTGATAGAAAGTTTCGTCTTATTATAACACACTTGTATCTCTAGCATAAGTGTTACTTGCAAATTCATCATGTTTGTCTGATATACCAATCTTTTTTTAGTAACTTGTGATAAATGTTTATAAACTAGGTAGGTACATCTAAAAGAAATACATAACATAAAGTGACAATGAATACTTAGGTACTTTTTAAATATAGAAGCCACTTTCTAGCGCTTGTCTACAGTTTTACCTGAGATGGTTTGAGAAAAAAGTGACCCTTATTGCCATTATCTTAAGACCTTTTTTCCATATCAAATCAAATATCCCCATATTAGACTCCAATATGGCATAAAGTAAAAAAAACATCAATAAACTCACTTCCAATTTCCTCTTATTCCAGGTGACAAAAACAAATGACACAAAGACGGAGTACAAGGTTGAAGGTCTGAAGGAGAAGATGGTGTACCAGTTCCGTGTGAAGGCACACAACAAGGCCGGAGTCGGTGATGCTTCCGAGCCCACCGACAACCATCTCTGCAAGCATAAGAACTGTAAGATTTATTTACTAATCTATTTAATTATTTATTATTATATTTATTTATCTATTTATTTTATTTTATTTGCTGCCCTCTGGTAGTGGGCTGGAGCACTTAGATTATCTTTAGGCTTTTCTAAAGATTTTCTAAGTGCCCCTATTTGTAGTAGTTAGAAGTAGAGTGTTTAGTTTTTCTTTCCTTGTTTTTATATTTTATTATTATAAATAAAGTTGTTTATATCTATTTAATATTCTAAATTATATGTCTTTTAAATCTTAGCCATTCTTTTGTCTGACGGTCAAACTTTAGTGTGACGGTCTCAGTCACAACTTACCACTTGAAGAACTAAATTTAGTCCTATACAAGCTCATAACAGAAATAAACAAGATTTAACGTAAATTGTCATGTCTTACTTACTTACCTCTTACTAATGTGGTGCTGCGACCCAAAGTCGATCCTGGCCTCCGACACAAAAAGTCGCCACTCCTCTCGGTTCTGCACCATCTCATACCACTCGGTAGCATGGAGCTGTTGCAGATCCTCCACTAGACTGAAATAATAACTTATCATGTAACATTGAGGCCCGCAACCATTCCTAGACCTCCACGAACATGTCAAGACTAAGATAAGATAAATCTGTTCAGCCGTTCTCGAGTTTTAGTGAGACTAACAAACAGTTAATATACATATATAGATTTAAGTACTAGGTGGTAATATTTATTAATTATTTTCCCACCACAGTGAGACCCCGCATTGAGCGCAGCACATTCAAGTCTATCATCATCAAGGCAGGCCGCACACACAAGTGGTCTGTGGATGTCATCGGTGAACCTCAGCCGGAGATGACTTGGTATGATAATTATTTTTTTTTATTGTAGTTATAAGCTTTCTTTTTATGGTAAATAGATACTGACTACATCTGAGTTGATGGTAAGTAATGTTGCAATGTGTGATCTAGCATACTTTCCTAGTAGAAACCGGCTTACTTTAAATTAAAAAAAATAACAATAAATTGTATTTTCAAGAGAATAACAGTCTGGCAATAAACTCCACAGTTTGTCAGAGGACCTTATGTTTTCATTGCATTCATTAATTTTAATACATTAAAGGTAAAATAATATTGTTAATTACCACTACCTATACCTACTATTTAAATGCAATCATAGGTTTGAAATGACTTACAAAGGTAATAAACAAACTAATTCTTCTAAAACTGGCCTGTTAGCTTAGTTGGTAGTGGCTCTGCCTTCTAATCTAGGGGTTGCGGGTTCGATTCCCGCGTGACACAAGTATTTACTTATGCATTTTAAAATTTATAATTACTTGTGTTGAGTCTGGTCGTTTGTATGTATAATAAGTATGTATTTACAAAAGAAAAGTATATAAGTATTATATCCGTTGTCTAGTACCCACGACACAAGCGTTTGCTTAGTGTGGGGCTAGATGGCGCTGTGTGCAATGTCCCGGAATATTTATTAAAAAAATATTATTAATTCTAAGGTGGGGGCGATGAGTCCTGCACGGATATCTTGCTTGGGGCGTTTTGTGCATTTCCCCCATTTCTGCCTAGACCAGCCAGCCAAGCTCCTTGAAATATCGGAGCACAGCCTTGGGTTTCTGGCATACTAGTTCCACTCCTACTCCCGACTAGTTCCACTCCTACTCCCGAAAACAAACTATTAAGTAAAAGTAATAATTAAGTAAGTGTAAAATATCAGTATTCTGAAGAATAATCACAAGCAGGAAAATTAACTCTACCGCACATAAATCGGAAAATCGGAACTGTACCGCAAAAGCCCAACAGTTTACTTAAACTTCATCCGCTCTTATAATTTCTTCCAATCCCCCAGGTCATGGCGCGAGGGCATCAAGCTGGTCAACACCGAGCGCATCAAGATTGAGAACAAGGAATACCACACTGACTTCACCATCGTCAACGCTGTCAGACGTGACACTGGCAAATACACTCTCCGTGCTGAGAACTGCAATGGATTCGACCAGGAGACCGTCGAGCTGACTGTGCTTAGCAAGCCTAGTGCTCCTAAAGGTTGGTCTTCTTCTTTTTCCTTATGTCACTGAGTGATAAAAAAATTAGCCTAAATACTTATAAAACTTAGTTGTAATAACCGGCTAGCACTTACGTCAATAACGTTATACGTTAATAATTATTGACGTAAGTGCTAGCCGGTTATTACAACTTAATTTAATCATGCCTCACGGTAAATATAATACAGTAAATACTTATAGCTAAAATGTCCTTGATACTTACATATTATGCAAGAATAGTAAAAACATGTAGTAAGAAACAAACTTAGAGTAAGATACAATGTAAATTGTAATGCTGGCAAGTACAATCTCTGTGCTGAAAATATTCAATTATTTCGGCCCAAAGACAGTTTTTAATTTAGAAAGATCTTTGCTTTTCTTTGCGCTTCTCTTCCTTTTCAACCTCCGAGCTTTTGTTCAATGATTGTTTATAAAGCTGTCATAACATGTATTGTGGCCTACCATTTTCTCTCTTCTGTTTTCTAAGCCAGTAAGTATTGTACGGTGTCATTCAACCAGAAACAGTGTTCTTGGACCAGAAACGATGTTCTTAAGCCAGCACCAATAATAATTAATTTCCCTCGTTCCCAGGACCACTGGAAGTATTCGACGTGTCAGCCGAAGCCTGCAAGGTTAAATGGGAGAAGCCTGAAGACGATGGCGGCTCTCCAGTCAAGGAGTACGAGCTGGAGAAGATGGATCTGGCGACTGGCAAATGGGTCCGCGTTGGCAGGTTTGTAGATACCCTTTTTATGATATTAAACAAATAAGAAATAGGTTTTAGATGCATCCTAAGTTAAATGAAAAATAAAACAAAATAAAAAATGTGGATATGTGTTTGTGTTGTCAAGACCAGAGTTTTTTCTTTAGATTTCTATAATTAGAGGTTGGATTTACATACCTATGACTAAAACTTTAAATCTTGTTAGAGATATTTTATAATGGTTTTTTTTATAGACAGTCATATTATCCAAGGCATTTAATGTGATTAAATTAGGTCCGCAACAAAAAAATCCTTAAACACTTAACTACAAACTCATTTGATTAAATATCTCATAAAACATTTCTTCTCAAACGCCACAATGAACCAAAATTCCTCCCACCCACAGAGTGGCAGGCGACAAGAAGCCGCTAGAGATGGACGTGACGGGGCTCGAACCCGGCCACCAGTACAAGTTCCGAGTGACCGCCGTCAACGACGAGGGCGACTCTGAGCCGCTCGAGACTGAGAAGGCTGTACTCGCTAAGAATCCATTCGGTGAGTAAATAGATATTTAAAAAAAATATACAGCCAGGGGTCTTCAAATCTAGAGTAAATAGGTTTCTTCTAGGCAAGCGTGCTACATCTTAGACTATAGTGTTGATTAACATCGTGCAAACTATAGTCAAACGTAAGTTCCTTTCGTGTAAAAGAACAAAAAAAGCCAGCAGCTATTTGCTGTAAAATCTGTCTCACGAAAGCATCAATGTAGACGTCAATGTAACTTTTTGGTCATCTATCCAAGAACAAAAAACATCATTTACTACTGCTATATATATATATATTTATACAGCATATTCAAGTTATATTATATTCCTTGTCATATCTGTCAAAGGTGAATCTGGACATCTGGGCCCGATTATTGGCATGAATGCGTAAAAGCCGAATGGCCTAACTGGAAGTCACTATTATGTACATATTTATGTAGATATAAAAAGGATTTGGACAAGTTCTTTTCATGTTATTCGTTACTAAGTTATATCTTATCTTGTCTTTTACAGCTTTTGTACTAAATAAATATATTTTATACAATTGTTTTACTAACTTCCTCAATCTCTTTCACAGACGTATCCGGCAAGCCTGGCAACGTCAAAGTGGCTGACCACGACAACCAGAGCGCTGAGATCAAATGGGACCCACCATCAGACGACGGTGGCGCCCCCGTGCTCAAATACATCATACAGAAGAAACCCAAGGGCGGTGACTGGGAGAACGCTGCTGAGGTAATAGTTGTTCTACCTTTTTTAGTTTCCTACCCTTAAAGCAAAACAAGGTAGGTACAATAATAGGTCCAAAAATATAACTTTTCATACAATTTCATGTTAAACTAGTGGGTGCTCGCGGCTTCGCTCGCATTAAGAATTAAAACTTGCATCCCCTATTTCACCCCTTTAAAAGAGGCATTTCCAAAAATCCTTTCTTAGCAGATGCCTACGTAATAACATCTACCTGCATGTGAAATTTCAGCCCAACCCACCAGTGGTTTGGGCTGTGCGTTGATAGATCACTAAGTCCAGAGTTTTATATATTTAGATTATATAGTTTGGTAGTAATGTAGTGTGATGGTAAGGTCTGAAATGTCAAAAAATGGTAGCCTGCTTTGAAACTAAAGAATTTGCTAAATCACTATTTTCTCCCCAAGGTGCCCGGAAACCAGAACTCTGGCAAAGTGGAAGGCTTACCCGAGGGCGGCGAGTTCCAATTCAGGGTGATTGCCATCAACAAGGCGGGCAACTCTGAGCCTTCCGACGCCACTGGCATGACTACTATTAGGCATAAAGCATGTAAGTAAAATTTTAATGTTGAAAAATTTACATTAGAAAATTAATTCGTTAGGGAAATTCTCTTGTGCAGATACATCGTGGTGGCCGCTCAGGTCCTTCCACGGAAGACACATGTCCACGGATATTGTGGTCCTCAAACATGTCGGTTTCCTCACGATGTTTTCCTTCACCGCTAAGCGAGTGCAAATCCACACATAACTTGAAAATACAAGTAATTGGTGTAGGGCCGGATTCGAACCAGGGTGCGTCTGGATGGAAAGCAGACACTGGAACCGCTGAACCACACTCGCTTTTTTAATGTACAGGACAGTAATCTTAAAACTTGCGTCTCTCGAGGAAGGACCTGAAATATAATATTATAATATTGAGACCAAATATTGTAGAAAATATTTATGTTATCTCGAAGCGGAATAATCTAGAAAGCTCTCAACCATTTCTCTCAAAAATCTCGGGAAATATAAAGTCAACAGTTATTTGCAAAAAATTATAACTACTTAATATTATTTTATAATAATTATGTTTCCAGTGAAACCCCGCATCGACCGCACGAACCTCAAAGCGCTGGCGGTGCGCGCCGGCAAGCCTATCTTCTTCGATGTCAACGTCAAGGGAGAGCCCGCGCCTAAAGTACAGTGGTTCCAGAAATGGAAGGCTGATGAGAAAGAGGTACGTAGCTTCTATCTGTTGGTCACGTGATAGGTCTGGGTGGTGATTGGTCCGTCAGAATAGTCATTCAACCGATAGATGATGGGATAGAGCTGGATGTTTATTGGTCCGTGGGTATGGCTGCGTGATAGGCCTGGACCCTGATTAGTCTGTATATATCTATATATCTTGCGTAGACCTGTCTATCTAGACAGGCAATTGCTGCTGTAAACTAGAAATCAACGAAACCAAAAAAATACCCAATAGACGAGCTGCTGTAGTCAAACGTGAGTCTATACCGTGTTAAAAAATAGTTTATGAATGCTGCACATATCAAGAAATAGAAATGTTACTAAAAACCTACTTGTTACCATTACGTTTATTTGTTTTAACATACTAAAATTCGACTTTTTTCACCACAGGTGACAGAAAACGTAATCAACGTCGACTACAACACAAAGTTAGACGTTAAGGAGTCTGTCCGTGCTATGACCGGCACCTACCGCATCCTCGCAACCAACGAACACGGCAAGGACGAGGCGGACGTCGAGATCACTGTGCTGTCGTCGCCCAGCAAGCCTGGTGGCCCGCTCAAGGTCGCTGATGTGACCAAGAACGGCTGCAAGCTTGCCTGGAAGAAACCTGAGGATGATGGTGGTAAGTACTCAAGTAATATCTGCATACTAGAGTGAAAGATAAAACTTGGAAAAAGCTGAAAAAAAAACAAGAGTGGTCTCCTAACGGTAAAGCAGTAACTAAGCTGTATAGACTCTTCGTTATTATAATATTAGTTTCTCAAAATGTCGGCCCCCTCATGTCACTCATCTCAAAATGTCTGCTTTGGAGTGCTAAAATTTAAATTAAGTCATAATATATTAAGCTACCTAAATAGTCCCAAAGAACTTGGCATAGCACTGCACCGTGATCGTCACCAAGTTTGCGCAACTGCCTATTCTACTCTACTACTATTGATTCAATTCAAATCATTCCTTCTCTTGGGCATAAAAAATAAATAAATAAATATTTCAGGACATATCACACAGCGCCAACTAGCCCCATACTAAGCTTACGCTTGTATCATAGGTACTAGATAACAATGTATGTCATCTACATTTATGTCATGTCAAATTCTAAATAAGGTATAATGAAATCCTTTTTCTCCACAGGTAAACCGATCACCGGCTACGTGGTCGAGAAGCTAAACAAGGCGACTGGTCGTTGGGTGCCGGTCGGCAAGACCGACGACACCGAGATGGAGATCAAGGGGCTGCAGGAGGGAGAGGAGTACGAGTTCAGGGTGAAGGCGGTCAACGAAGAGGGCGAGTCGGAGCCTCTGAAGACTGACCACTCTATCAATGCTAAGAATCCTTATGGTGAGTAGATTGTCTGTGTTTCTGACACATTTATTGACAAATAGTGGGTGCTCGCGGCTTCACACGCATTAAGAAGTAAAACTTGCATCCCCTATTTCAACCCTTTAAAAGTGCTATTTTCAGAAATCATTTCTTAGCGGGTGCCTACGTCATAACATCTACCTGTATACCAAATTTCAGCCTGATCCGTCCAGTGGGTTAAGCTGTGCGTTGATAGATCACTATGTCAGTCAGTCGGTCACCTTTGAGTTTTATATATTTAGACATTTCAGTCTTCTGACAATTTGTCTCTGTCAATGTTTATGAAAATATGACAAAATCAATGCCAATATTGCTGGTGCTGACAACTGTTAACAAAAAATGGCGATATCCTGAGATATGATACAGCTAAGGATCCAAATAGTATGGCCTCTTCGTTAATTAACTTCTTGTCAACCAAATAATTTTGCTCAGAATCCCTGTGCTGTTGAGAGTTGACAAACTGCTGACCAAAGTAAACCATAATTAATTGTGGCATGAAAACTATATTAAGGGTACTATTCCATCATATTTGTTTTTAGATATCAAAGCTAGCTAATCCTTAATTGATCTATTTATTTATCTTCCCCAGACATCCCTGGCAAACCATCCATCCCAACCTTGGAAGACTGGGACGTGGACCGCGTGGACCTCAAGTGGGAGGCTCCCAAGAACAACGGAGGAGCTCCCATTACTGGGTACATTGTTGAGAAGAAGGAGAAGTACGGATCATGGACTGAAGCTCTGGTCACTACGGTAAGTAGAAAAGTAAAGATATGTTTATTAACTATTTGAAAAACTTATCCTATACTTATACGAGTATATTAGGTTCAATTCATATTTGGTTATTATCTAAACTATTACATTTTTAACTGTATCATGAATATAAGTGGATGTAAATGTGGAGTAAGGATGTCTTTATATTTCTGAGATATTGGAATTTCCAACAGTAAAATAAGATGATAGAGGAGGGCTGATGATGATAATGATTCTTGTGGATGAAAGAGATAACGTGGATGATCATATTGTGGATGATGATGATTAGAATGGTAATGAGAACTTACTACCGCCCCTAGAATACTAGAATTTGGGTTTCACCATCAGTTGAGATCCAAAGAGTTCCAGTCCAGTAAAAGACATTTCATAAAGCAAGTCCACTTTAGGTCACAGTGTCGCTTCAGATAACCTTGAGTGACCTTGAGTTTAAAAAATACTTCTCCATAGAACATACTAATCAAGTTCCTCTCTCCCCCCAGACTCCAGAATGCAAGGGCCGCGTGCCGGAGCTGAAGGAGGGCAACACGTACCAGTTCCGCGTGCGCGCCGTCAACAAGGCGGGCCCGGGGGAGCCTGGCGACGCAACTCAACCGCACGTCGCTAAGGCTCGCTTCTGTAAGTATTCATCTACATCCGATCCATGGAAGCACCTTTGAGATCTCTAATTCTGTTTTAGGTCGAGAGTTACATCAGTTTGTTTCCCAATTTCAATCAATCAATCAATTCTTAATTGACAAAAATATACATAAGACACAATAAGTTTAAAAGTCTCTGGCTTCCGAACTAGAAAATTATCTGGGTCTCCTTCTCGATTAAGGATCACAAAATGTCAATAAGACCTACAATATAAATGAATTGTTATGTAATTGAAGTGTACAAAGAGTCTATTACCATTATCTAGAGAGTAAATAGTCCAGGTTGTGCATATATAATATATAGGTATAAGTAGAAAGCTACAAATACCTTAAGCTTGGTTTTGTGAGTACCATTACATCTGACCCATGGCAGCACCCGTTTGCAAACACTAATCTGGTAATAGGCCGTCCTGTGAGTTTGTTGTCCAATCGAAGTGTACAAAGAGTTGTCAGTGTGAAAAATTGAATAAGCCATAGGCAATTGTCAAGACTGTTCAGTCTTTGACTTGGTTCTCTCTCTCAAAACTCAGGATATATGGCTCTCAATTTTTGACAGAAGAGAGCGCTTTACTCCCTTGTTATATAAAATTTACAATGTCTTCTTCTTTGACTAGATTCAGTCTGTAAAAAGCCGGGTTATTATTAGGTTTGTGACAAAAGAGAGTACTTTATCCCATCTCATATTATGAAGGATATACTTAATATTTTTATTTATTTTTTCCCAGTAAAACCGCACATCAACCGCGACAAGATGCAAGCCATCCGCATCCGCGCCGGCACCACTATCAAGTTCGATGTGGACATCAGAGGCGAACCACCTCCGACCAAGACATGGAGTTTCGCTGGCAAGGTAAAAGTATACGAAACTAGCGGTTTTTTTTTGGAAGAGCTATTAGTAATTTCATAAAAAATATTTGATAAGAAAAGACAATTGAGAACTTTTTTTTAATTAAAATGTTAGATATAGCAAGGAGAAAATGACTCACTACCCTTTAAAATTTTAAGACATGGCACAAAAGACCCATTATCATTTCAACACTTAGTCACAATTTAAAATTATCTGTGGATTATGAAACCCAATAAGTTTCGGTCCACTCTCGCTTTCTTACTTTTGCTTATTGACGCGTACCTACATCACTACATAGCATAAAACCTGAGTCGCTTCCCACGTCTGTCTATATTTATGCTAAAATCTTTAAAACTACACAACGGATTTTGATCCAGTTTTTTTAATAGATAGAGTGATTCAAGAGGCATATTTTATTAACGCTTGCGAAGCCGCGGCTAAAAGCTAGGCAATCATAGAAGACATAAACAATCCTTGACATAAGTTTACTAATATCATTTTTTTCGCAGACCATCGAAAACGGTCCCGGCGTGAAGTTAGACAACGAGGACTACAACACGAAGCTGCAGATCTTCGAGAGCTCGTGGAAAAACACCGGCGTCTACACTCTCAAGGCGGAGAACGACTCCGGAGTGGATGAAGCCACGGTGGAAGTTACTGTGCTTGGTGAGTTTTGGTGAAGGGTTTAGGACAAAAGTAACCAGAATTGATGTTAGAAACAAGATATTTATTGTGAGATAAATTTACGCAGTACATATTTGACAGGTTACACTACCAAGAGAGAGTGTCATTCAAAACGTTCAAAGTTCCCTACGAGCAGCGCCCCTAGTGACGTTTTGTGGTACTAACATAAATTGACCAATACAAACTGTTTGGTTTGCATTATGCTCAACATTTGGATTACAAAACCAAGTAACCAACGACATTTTTTTTTGTTGACGAGGGGATGATCTTCAGAAAGATACCCGACTACAATGGCGTGTAGTCGGGTTATGAGGGATTTTACCCACTAAAACTCATAGGCATAGTCATTTATTTGCGAATTGTAAAGGACACAGTTACACAAACATGATGTGGAAAGTGAACACTGAACAATAACCCTGAAAGGGTATGCAAATATGTTTAAGTGAGAAGCGGCCGGATTCAGATCTCATTAAATAGATTTTTCGTTTAAAAAGTCTTCCCGGTGACCAGTCTCATGTTCTTGTGAAGAAGATATCCGAGTACTCCGGTGGGAACTCGCAAACATTATCAAAATAAAATATACCTTAGGTCCCAAATTGTTTAGGAAAAAATGTGATTTGGCCATTTTGTCACCACATACCTACAAAAACTATAGTATGCAGTACACAATTGTAGGATGTAAGATTTTATCGTTTTATTTCCATGGCCATGCATCAAAACGGCTAAACCACAAATCTAGACTAAAGATAGATCTGTGTTCTCAGAACTTGTAAAGTTATCTAGTTTTTATAAGTCTTTGATAGCGTGAGCCATGTTTCTTTATAGCTGTATTTTACTCGAGATTAATATGTTAACTAAACGGTTTTCACTCACGTGTAATTCGCGTATGGTGTGTACGCGTTTCGGATGTAATGACATCCATCTTCAGAACGTGCGTTCTGGGACCGCGGCAGCACGCAGACTGCGCTCCGCCGCGCGAGCGGCCCGCCGGGACGCGAAAACCGTTAAGTTAACATATTTATTTTTTAGACTGCTCTGTTAGCTTAGTAGGTAGTGGCTCTGCCTTCTAATCCAGGGATGCGGGTTCGATTCCCGCATAACAGAAGTAATTATGAATATTTAAATTTGTAATTATTTGTGTTGAGTCTGGTCGTTTCTATGTATAATAAGTATGTTTTTACAAAAAAAAAGTATATATGTATTATATCCGTTACCTAGTACCCATGATACAAGCGTAAGCTTAGTATGGGGCTAGATGGCGCTGGGTGATATGTCCTGAAATATTTATTTATTTATTTATTTATAAAATGTCTCACGTTTTACTTGAGACTGTTTTAGGGAATTATACTTATTTCTTTACCTTTTCCCCCAGACAAGCCGGGCAAGCCCGAAGGCCCACTTGAAGTGTCCGACGTCCACGCTGACCACGTCAAGCTCGCCTGGAAGAAGCCCAAGCACACCGGCGGTCTGCCGCTCTCCGCTTTCCTCGTGGAGAAAATGGACACGCTTACCGGCAAGTGGACTCCGGCGGGGACAGTCGAGCCTGACACCACTGAGGCTACCGTCAATGGTAAGTGTACTTTATTAGCAATACTTTTTTGTAAAAATTAAAATAAATGTCACAATATTTGCCCCAAAAAACAGAATTCTATACAGAAAGTGGTGTCACATAATGTATGGGGTAGTTATTTTTGGCCGTTAATTACTAGCAACTTTGTACAGTCATAAAAAGTTATTTCATGCTGTTAAAAATGCAAAATTGTGTGTAAAATATGAATACCAAAATGAAGATTATTTTCTAAGCTTCTTACCCCCTGTTCCCCAATTAGAATTAGAAATTACAAAGTTGAAATCTTTAGTGTAAGATATTGCACCCATTCCAAACTATTAATGTGCATCAGTTCCGAATTTGAACATCGCAGGTTCGATCCCCACTCACGACATTCTTTTTGCACATTGTCAACAACTTTATTTATGTTCCACAGGCTTGGAGCCAGGCCACACGTACCAGTTCCGCGTGAAGGCGCTGAACGAGGAGGGAGAGTCCGAGCCGCTGGAGACAGACCACGGCATTCTGGCCAAGAACCCGTATGATGTGCCTGGTAAGAAAGAACGTTCTAGATACTTGAATTGTTTTTCCACTTTCTTCTGATTTATTTTGAATGAATGATTGAATGAAATGAATGAATGAATGAAATGAATGAATGAATGAAATGAATGAATGAACGAAATGAATGAATGAATGAAATACATTTATTGTCCGGAAACTAGGTGATTTAGGTTGTTTACATAACTAATAGTTAGTTTACATTTAGGAAGTTCCTCTAGCTTCTACCCGAGTGGGTTTACACACAGTAGTGATTCGTGTTCGTTCGTGGATTGCTGCAGTAATGCTTAACATCAGGCGTTTTTTTAATCATTCAATAATTTTCATAAGTGAGGCCTTTTATTTCTAGTAAAAAATTTGGATATTTATGATAATTTTTTACAATATAAAATGTTGCGTAATATACACATAGGAACATTTCCATCATGGACGACTACACTCTTCTTTAATTCTGATTATGTTATAGAAAGCTCTACTTTTCATGAGTTTATCCTAACTTCTTTCTTTCCAGCCCCGCCCGGTCTCCCCGAGATCGTAGACTGGGACGAGAAGTCGACCAAGTTGAAGTGGGACCCACCAATCAGGGACAACGGAGCTCCCATCACAGGATACGTCATCGAAGTCATGGACAGAGACCGTGGCGAGTTTGTTAAGGTATGTACTAGTGGACTGTTTGCTTTACTTTAATAGCGTACTTTGTGAAGTTTGTCATTTCCTCATTTCTAAGTATAGAATGTCTATATTATCCTACGTCAATTTCGTGTCTTTATATTTCCTCTTAACTAAATATAGAAAGTCTAAATTGAAAGTAAAGCCTAGTCACTTTTGTGACTTACTTTCTATATTAAAAAAACTTGATAATTGGTCTTTTCATAGTGACAAGGAAGGGTAATAAACTGAGACTTAGTATAGGTCTTACAGACTAGATAATACCTAAACTTTACCACAAATTTTAAAGTGCACATTCCAAAGATTTGAATTTACTGTTAAAACACTTCTCCAACTCGTCAGTTTTATTGCAGTACTGATATAACTTCAGCTGTTCATATTAACCTTTTTAACTGACCTCTAAAAACAGAGGAGGTTTTTAATTCCACTTAATGTTTTCAAACCCTTATTTCCCCCCCCCCCCCCACAGGCAGTAGAGGTGCAGGGCAACGTGTGCCAGGGCACCGTGCCGAAGCTGGAGGAGGGCAACCAGTACCAGTTCCGCATCAGGGCCCTCAACAAGGCGGGGCAGTCGGAGCCGTCTGAGAACACCAACTGGCACACTGCCAAGCCGCGCTTCTGTGAGTATTTGTTCCTTGGTTTTATTGGAATGTTTGTATTTAAAAAAAAGTATCTCTCTTTGAGTCGTATTTCCCCCGCAGAATTAATTCCATAGGGAAGTTCTCCTCAGCAGATATGTATTTTTACGAACGCAATACGTTATTGCAGTTTCTTGGCTAAGAAAGAACAATCTCTGTTTGGCAAAGAACTGTACTTAAAAAAGAATTCACTCTTTATCCTGATATATCTGATGCTCTGATTTTCTCGACAGTAGGCATAGGTATATGTTAATTCAATTTTCAAATCCTTTTTTTAAATAAAAACTGCTTTGTATACTTAAACTGCTTAGTGTGTACTGTCTCTGACACTGATCCCAGGCATGTATGTTAATTAAATTTTCAAATCCTTTTAAATAAAAACTGCTTTGTATACTGAAACTGCTTAGTGTGTACTGACTCTATCCCTTTGTTTATAATGGTGATGAATATAGTTACAAAATTATTTATAATCATATTTTATTATCCAACAGTGAAACCCCGCATCGACCGCACCAACCTGAACGCCCTGACCGTGAAGGCAGGTCTCCCAGTGTCTCTGGACATTAAGGTATTCGGAGAACCACCCGCCACCGTCACTTGGTACTTCAAGGGAGAGGAATTGAAGAACAGGTAAGAACTTATTGTAAACAGGAGAGTTTTTGTTTGAATAATAGATGCACAAAAGTCTTGAAATTAAAAACTTTGTATGTCATTGCGACTGAACTGTTTTCCATCACGCACGAGTTTTACTTGTAAAGAAAGAAATAATGTCTATCGATGTAATAAAATAATTTAAATCTAAAGTATATTTAATTGTCCCAAGTGTACAAATGTATATTCGTGTACATTGTTATAAAATGAAAAATTAAATAAGGTATCTTAAGAGCTGGGCTATTATTATCAACTCACATGAGTTTAGTAAAAAAATTACAAGATTACTCCAAGTGATAAGGCCGCCTTCTGTCCCAATCCTATGTTCTAAATTTCCTTGTTCTTGTGTTCTTTTTGTTATTGGTGTACTTACAATAAAGTATTTTGAATTGGATTGAATTGAAGATAACAGATTTTGTGATGATATTCTTCTATCAATTTGGGAATGTGCAAAAACAACTATGACGAGCAAGATTCGATTCGCATCTTCCTGGCAAGTGCACAGTCAGTAGCCAGATTTTTTTCAGTTTTATAAATAGCTTTTGCTTTGCCTTTACTATCAGGCAAACTATGGCTATAAATAAAACTATTCAATAAATCAATTCATCCAGCAAAGAGAAAAGGAAAATGGCTCTGAAGACACTAATAATCTAATCTGTTAGTATCCTGTTCTCAATTTCCCAGTATATGAAATCTGTTCCAATAAAAATGATATTCTCTTGTCAATTTGTATACAAACCCGTAGTTTTTCACGATTTTCCTGCTCGTCTTTCAGGGAGAATCTGGAGATAATAAACGTGGACTACAACACCAAGTTCCTGATGATGAAGACGAAGCGCGCCAACACCGGCAAGTACGTCATCAAAGCCAAGAACGAGGTGGGAGAGGACGAGGCTGATATCGAGATCACTGTGCTCGGTTAGTACTTACTTTTATTTGTTTAGAGCCCCTGGGGCGTCTTGTAAACTGTTGAAACTAGAGTTACTTGTATACTCGAAATTCATATATGTTCGTTTGACGATTAAATACAATATATGTCCGTAATATTATCTGCTTATTCTTTGATTTTAAATGTCACAGTTGCCTTGTAATGTGTAATTATATACCTTCTTCTATTTCTACTTTTGCCAGAGTATTTCGCAACATTTTGTTCTAGTATTCAATAGTTATAAACTACTTTGCTGCTGACATAGATTTTGCTCCTGATAATTCTCGTTCTATACTTGACTTACCTATCACAATCTCCCTTCTCTTCCAGGCAAGCCAACTAAGCCGCAAGGACCGCTAGACGTGGCTGACGTCACAAAGAACGGCTGCACGCTCTCCTGGAAGAAACCAGAGGACGACGGTGGATCACCCATCGAGTATTACGAGATAGAGAAACTTGATCCGCTTACTGGTGAGTCAAAGACTTTATATTAAAGCTCTATTCTAAAACAAAAAGTTCGAACGTTGGTCTTGTTTGGTTATGCTTATAAATGTGCTTTTATTTAAAAACTGTTTCCAATATAGTCAACGTACATTTCATTGAAAGATTAATAAATCATCAACTTCCCTATACCTACGATCTTTTATAAATATGATTATCTATGACAGTATGAATATATTTCTATAATTTTTTGTTTAAATATTCCCGCTTAATAAAAAACGACGCTGAAGTAGAATCAGCACGCTTGCTAAGAAAAAAAACTAATTGTATCCCCGTTTTTATCTGTTATCTGCAACAACCAAATGGCGTAATCATCAATCCCTATCGGGCTAGTTTGATCACTCTCACTATTAAAGTTCGACATTCTCATATTATAGTATAAATAAATTAAAAAAAATATATTTTTTACTATTTGCAGGTTCTTGGGTCCCCTGCGGCACCGCCAAGGACACGAAGGCAAACATCACCGGACTGTCCGAGGGCAAGCCTTACAAGTTCCGTGTGAAGGCAGTCAATAAGGAGGGAGAGTCCGAGGAGTTGGAGACCGAAAAGCCTATCATTGCTAAAAATCCTTTCGGTAAGTGTGTCTTATTGCCTTTGGAAGAAGGTTCATTTTCCTATCAAACAGGCCCAGGGCTACTAAGAATCTGTTCTGTAAGTACAAGGAAAATGTGTCCTAAATTCTTTATAATACGCTTCATCTTCCTGTAAACATTTCTGGAAGAACTAAGAATACTCGTAATTTCAGTAAATACAATGAAAAGTATGTCCTATAATCTCCAAGATACGGTTCTCTACTAGCTCTATAAATTAGTGTGGTAAGTGTGTATCTAAAATGAGCTCTATAAAGACAAAGATAAGGTTCATTTTACTAAGTCTATCCTAGGGCAAGCCTTACAAGTTCCGTGTGAAGGCAGTCAATAAGGAGGGAGAGTCTGAAGAGCTGGAGACAGACAAGCCTATCATTGCTAAGAATCCCTTCGGTAAGTGTGCCTTATTGCCTTTGGAAGAAGGTTCATTTTCCTATCAAACAGGTCCAGGCCAACTAAGAATCTGTTCGGTAAGTACAAGGAAAAATGTGTCTTAAAGACTTTACAATACGATTCATCTTTCTGTCAAACAGTTCTGGAAGAACTAAGAATCCGGTCAGTAAGTACAATGAAAAGTGTGTCCTAAGTTCTCCAAGATACGGTTCGATATCCTATGAAACTAGTTCCATAAATAAGTGTGGTAAGTGTGAATCTAAGATGACCTCTGTGTGAATCTAAAATAAGATATAGATTATGTACCAAGAATAAATTGTAACTCTAAATTTCTAGCCGGAAAACCTGTATTAACTAAGTTCGTATGAAGGTGTATTATCTTCGCAATTCGCACTGTATATTAACAAGGGAAAGGCTTTCAAAACTTTACGTTAACTATGAAGAATCGATGTAAGAACTGAACCTAATTATTATAAATTATATTTTATTATATATAAGGGCTTATAAATTACAGCAGTGATATTGATAGCAGTAACATAAAATGAGTTTTCGTTGAAGCAAAAGAGAAACTTAAAAGATACTTATCAAATTACGACCGATATCATTTATCGAAATATACTTAACCTTCGCAGTAGTCTAAAGCGAACCAATACGTTTAAAAAAAAGATATCATTTAAATCTTATTTTATCCCCTCAGTGAAATACTAATAGATCTATTGTTTTTTTTTTCTTCCTCACAGACGAGCCCGGCAAACCCGGCCGTCCCGAGCCCAGGAACTGGGACAAGGACTTTGTGGACCTCGAATGGACTCCGCCCAAGGACGATGGTGGTGCCCCCATCACTGGATACATCGTGCAGAAGAGGGAGAAGGGTGGACGGTATGTGGACTTTGTTATTAGGAGTTTCTAATCTTGGACGTGATTAGGTGATGTTGAATGATGTTCTGTATGCTACACTTCGATTATGGAACATGAAGAATTTCAGTCATTGACCTTTCAGACCGGTAGATTCATAGCTACGAAATACGAGATTAATGGCATTTTTTGTGCTGTGACGACAGAAATAGTAGTGTACTTGTCAAAGTAAAAAAAGCTTGTTCCGTGACTCAAGCGTTTATGATAATTGACAATCTGCCATTTAATCACAACCAAATCACAAACGACACTGCACACTTCATAACCGACACTGTAATAATTTACGGTGTGACATAAACACTTTTGCAATGGTTTTTTTAATCTGAAGTCAGAAAAGGACAAAATTGCTTATGTTTACAGATAAACTTGTTGTAGGTAAGTTTAGACAAAACTTTCACTGCAACTATTTTTTTATAATTCTCTTTTTTTCCCCAGGTCTTGGCAGGAGTGCCTCAAGACATCAGGCGACCGCCCCACCGCTCACGTCACCGACGTAGAAGAAGGGAAGGAGTATGAGTTCAGGGTGCTAGCAGTCAACAAGGCAGGACCGGGCGAGCCTAGCGATGCTAGCAAGTCTGTTGTCACTAAGCCGAGATTCTGTAAGTTATTTTCAACTTTATGTATAAGATGGTAAGAGTGAAACTTGTGTGGGTACAAGGTAGTGAAAATTCATAGTTTCATAATAAATGCAGAAAGGCCTATAACTATCAGAATGCAGTTCATGTGACATTCTAGCGAATCGACCAAGTCTGTAAACATCTATAACTCTTAACACCAGAGTTGGCCACTACCTTAAGGCCGTACAGCAAAAAAAGAAAAGAAAATTGTATGTTTTGATGCCGAGAAAAAACACAAAAAACGTAGGTATAGTTTAAACAGCTTATCAATCAAAATTATTTAAATTACAACTTCATCAAACCCAGATTAAAAAAATAATATTGTATTCTTACAGTGGCGCCAAAGATCGACCGCAAGAATCTGCAAAAGCGCAAGATCAAGGTCGGTCTCGACCTGCGTTTCGAGGCGGACGTCAAGGGTGAACCGGAACCGACGATCACTTGGACATTCAAGGACACAGTGCAGAAATCTTCCGGCCGTTTGACCATCGAAAACAAAGAGTACCATACCTCGTTTGTGCTTACTAAAGTTACTAGAGAAGATACTGGAAAGTATACTGTGACGGCCAAGAATGATTCCGGAACGGATACTGTTGATATTGAGGTGCAGGTCGTCAGCAAGCCGGCTAAGCCGAAGGGACCTTTGAAGGTAAGGGGCTTAATATGCAAATTTTACACAAAAATAAAATTTGTATTATTAGCAGAGACGATGCCCAGCATAAACAATGAGAGATGCGTTGTCAACTTCTCGCGAGTCTCGTCCTATCAGAGCCCAGGATACTGTATCAACCAATCAGAGCACCTGTTACCTACTTCACCATTTGGTCACCAGAGAGGGTGGTGGATCACCTTCCGTCATAGAAGTCTCTCACCAGGAGCCCTTAAGGGGATGCTGGGCATCGTCTCTGCTAATAATACAAATTTTATTTTTGTGTAAAATTTGCATAATATTAGGCATGTGACGATGCCCAGCATAAACAATGAGAGATGTGTTTGTAACTCCTGGTGACCAGAGACGACGCTATGTGAGAATTGAGTTGGTTCATGAAATGAAGGACGATTTATCCGATCAAGGATTGAATACTTGGTTAATAGTTACATATAAGATCAATAGAAGAAATAATAATTATACAAATAATTCCTGTCTTGATTTTCGACCGTCTTCATCAATTAGCTATCGAAGCTTTTTGACTACACCTAGATAAACATGAGTAAATAGATACTCCATCATAATACTGGCTCGAAATTACTCGTCATAGCTGGAAAAGACTGTAGTTTACCTGCTCTCCTGCAGTAATAAAATTGAAATACTAGAATATACATATACTTTCCCTTCGGCATTTTCTCCGAGTTAATATATCCTCAATAGTGAAGTTATTGTACCAACTAAGAGAAGAGACCCGCGTTCTTTAAACTCGTGGACTTAATCCGTATACTTACGACAATGAGCGACGCTGCCATATAGTTATTTCTAATTGTGGCACCTAGAGCATAATTACAATCTACCGTGTGCGTATCGGTGCCAAGCTGGTCAACTTCTCAAATTCAGTATACCGGGCGTAAATCTTATCCGTATCTTTAACACCTTCTCTCCTGATTAAATCAAAGGCGTATTGTTAAAATTATACTTTCTCCCGAATAAAACTTTTCGGATACCCAGCCCAAGGTCCAATAAGGTCCATCCAATACACAAACCAAGGGCTTTCTGCTCTTGGATTATGAAAAACATAAAAAATAAACAAATTCTCCTATGATTAGCCTGATATGGAGCAATTTATATATCAAATAATTAATACTAAATTACATATAAGTATAAGGCATCATCCGCCACATTTTTATATAAATGAGGCACAACTAGTGGGTGCCTTTCAGTCTAATATACTAGTTAAATTAAGACAATGAATTAACATTAACACCATGTCTGCAATAGTTATTTTGGCACCCTTACTTTCACTTAATCTAATTATTTTACTTAGTTTTTGTGTATTAGGTATATTGTAAAAGGCGTCTCTGTATAGGCTACGACCCCACTGATACCTTAAAAATACCGAGAGTAAGACCCGAGAATTTGTAAAGGTAAATAAATATTCATAAATCATATCATGTTACCACAAGTGAATTTAATTTCAATTAATTATTAATTCAAAGTTAACGCCATTAAACTATGCATGATTCCTCAAGATATCAAAAATATGCTAAATTAATAAACTTATGTGATATTACGATGATACTTTATACAGTAGAGGTTTTGGTTTTGAAATTTCCTTCATACTAATATACATTTTTTCCAAATAAAGATAAAGAATCTTTATTGATAATGTAAAGTTGTAACATACATAGGTATAGGTATAAGTACTAATATCACAGAATATGCTACACAAATTACAATATCTCGTCAAATTGAATTTATAACATTTAGTTTTTATAAAATTTTAGAAGTTGCAATGTCTAGTTTTATTAATAAAATAATGAAAATTTTTGTTATTAAAATCATGTCAAACATAATAATAGGTATGTAATCATACAATATGTCAACTTAAGGTGATACGGTTGTCATACAAATTGAAATGGACAAGTTTGAGTACGTGCATTGAATTTCAAACTACTTGTGACTGAACATAGCCCTAAATTTTGTTCGTATTTTAGCTTATTCAAAAAAATAGTAATAAAGTAGCCTGCAAATAAACGAAATAAGCACAAAAATATCGTCTTTTTTACGTTAGTAGTGGTGCAATTTTATACAAATACGTCACTTTTGTTTAGGTTTCCAGCTACGTTGCCAAACCGTGCGTGCAAGAACAGTACATACATGCCAAAACGGGACAGCACTATATCAAGACGCGTGACGTTGCCACTCCGTGCGACTTTATTTGAATTTACAGAATTTTCAACAAATATTATCTAAACATATAATAAAGCTGTAACCGGTCGGTGTCTGTACATTGAGATAATTGAAAAAAAAATAGTTGAGGGGTTTTCATTGATGTAATAGAACACAAAAATCATGTTTAAAAAAACTGATTTACTGTTTGTCTGTCGGTATGTTTGAATATTTTTAGACTCGAAAAAGGCTTAATCGATTTGTGTACAGTCTTTACTAACATGCTGGTGCATTTTAAACTGTATATATCATATAAATGTATTCATGTAAGGTGTAACAGAAGGGTGTGACAATATTAAAGAGTATACATATATATCATGAAAGGAGTCTTAAACCAAAATATGAAAAATTAAATCGCATATATTTTTTAACGTACAAAAATTTGATAATATATGTTTCACTCGATTTCGTGGCAGCCCTATCGAGTGATCACATTTATTTCACATAAACGGCTCAAAATACTACTAAGCGTCCTCCAAACCACCATGTGATGAACCTCAAACTCTGCGCCAGCTCTACGTGTGCTGGTCCTCGGGTTCTCTTCAAAATGCTCCAGAATTTGCGTCTCCAGATTTGACCTCTCTCGAGTAGTAGGTCGACCATCGTTGCGGGAATCATGGAAACTGCCCGTACTATGCAGTCGCAGGCACATTCGCCGAATGCATCCGTAGGAAGGAAGCTTTCGCTGTGCATCTGGTGGTCTACCGTCCACGAAACGTTGGCGATAGAGCTGACGTGCACCGTGGTAGCTGCCATTCGAAGCACTTACGCACAATATCATGTCGTAATACTCGGCGTTTGAAAATACTAGTCCAAGCATAATTATAGAAAAATAGTGAAATTAATATTTTTAATTGAATTTTTTATTGACAAATTAAAATTTGTCAAAAGTCAATGAACGCTCAAAATGATAAGATGTAGGGTTGCAAGTCTTAAAGTTTTAATGAAAGTTCAACTTATGATTACTCGAAATCTATGACCCTTAGAATTCTGAAACCTAGTGGGCTGTATTCTATATATACATAGGTATGTATAGTATAAGTATTGTCACACCCTTCTGTTACACCTTGTATATTTCATTTCAATCGGTTCGTAAATAAAAAAGTTATGTTCATTTTAAACCAAGTGGTCATCGATATCCGCTGGATATGAACTGGATGGCGTTGTATTTACTTTTATCTCAAAATAATGCGAGCGAAGCCGCGGGCGTCCACTAGTAATATCATACATTTTGGCTTAGTGTTGCCAGGATGAAACCGTGTACATATTTTATGTACTAGTACGTTTTTATCTACATGTAAACTATGTATTGAGAAAAAATATTATATTATGATATGAGGCAAACGTATGTTCAGGAAACAGTGACTAATGAGTTGTTACTGTTACTTACGAATGATTTTTTTCAAGGCATTTTGTGTGTACTGTATTGTGTAAAACAAAAAGATTAAAAGCGAAATCTCCACATATGAGTCCGAGTTTTATAGTAGCATCCAAAATGTACTCTTACAAAATGTGTGACTTTACTAATGTCAGTTTATCTGTTCAAGTGAATAATTTTAGATACGGTAGTATACCCAATTTGAATTGAGATACGGCAACACTGAAAATTAATAGATTTTAGACATCTGACGTTCCGTTCGTTAATCCCATCTTGGGCTCCCCTTCTTTGTATGTTGTGAATTGTCAAGATATATGGATCTGTGATCGCAGGGATATCTGAGGAAAATAAAATCTCAAACATCCCGAATAGATGATAGATATGTATTTGATTTGGAGATAGATTAGACCCTGGATTAGACTAAGATTAGCTACTTTAGTCCCAGTCGCAGTTATAATCAACTAAAAAGAAAACTGTGTCGCGCCGCTAACATTTAAATAAATAATGGTAGCACAGGTACAACGGATTATTGAAGAAAAATAAAGGAAATAAAATAAAGGAAATAAAATATGTAGCAAAAATACTATTTAGTACGAGATTTGAACCAACGACCTCCCGATTCCTTACCCAAGCTTCTGCAGAGCGACGCTATTTGAACATATGTGATATGGTCGAAATTGATATACAGTTACTTCAAATTCTCAATGTTTACATGTACGTGTCAGAAATTTGTCTACTATTGTGTATTCTGTGGCGCAGCAAAAATTTTATGAAAAAACTCGATTTCTCTAAATTTTAGTAATATATGGTTTCAATGATGTTTGTCACATGTAAAAAACAAGGGGTCAAACTCGCGGTTTAACTTAAACCAGTCTTTTTGGCTCCAGTTTCTTTAAAATAAATATTTACGCCGATCTCAGAAAAACAGCACCATCTCTCGGCTCGCGGTGCTTAGCTGAAGGCTGCGTTTAGCCTTAAATAAATCTTGGTACTGTCAATATAGCTGTATAGGGGCTAAAATGTCAATTTGGCATCACACTCCTTACCTAGTAGTTAATTACTTAATTTCTAAGCAAGATTAGAATCAATTGCTAGTTGACTGTAGTCATTTTCAAAGTATTCTTTAAAACTGTATAGTGTCTGATCTAACAATAATTGTTTGACGCTATTGCAAAATTGGTGATCATTATTCAAAGACTGAATGTGTGCGGGGAGTTTATTGAACAGTTTCTCTCCCATTATAGTGGGTAGTTTCTTAGTTATACACAGCCTAGGCACAGTAGGTTCTAACAATACTCTGTTTATCTTTGTTCTATTTGAGTTACTTATAAGTCTTAAGTTTAAACAAATGTGGATTTCTTTTTACAAACTTTACAATCTCTAATATATATTGCGACACTGACGTCAATATCTTCAACTCTTTGAAATGGTTCCTACAAGACTCTCTACCTCCCACAAGTACTCTTATTGCTCGTTTATGCATTATTAACACTCTTTCAAAGTCTAGTTAGTTAATGAGAGACTAGTTAATAGTAAATGTCACAGGCCTACGGCGGCTCCAAGAAGGAAGATCACCAATTTGATCCCAATTTAGGGCCCCTTTTATGCTAGAGACCCGTTTCTAGTGATTTCATCTCACCAACAATTTTTCAAACTTAACGTTCTTTGTCTTTGATCTGAGGCAGTGGGATTCTGTCGTCCAATCCACCGGAACTGAAAGTTTTCTATATTGATTCTCATGGGTTTGTTTGTATAGAGATCAACGACGTTTAACGTCGGGCGAACAAGATGCTTTCTTTGGCTACTACCAGGTTGTTCGAGTTGCATCACGTATGTAGTTCACTACCCTCCCCCTCATGTTTCTGCCAAAGCAAGTCTATATGAGGGATCGCAAACTCGATAAATACATGCCTAAAACTATGTTTGAGCCTTTATTCTGCTGACCACTTTCGCTGATAATACCAGTCTGTCACTCCACTGTGGATACTCTGCTGTAACTTTATTCCTTCACTTGTCTAGAAAACAAAAATAAACAGGTATAGAATTTATCCCGATTTTCCTCTTCATTTCTTTTTTTCAAGCAACGACCTTTGTTTTCAATCTCTTGTACAAAATGGCGCCTCTCTAGCTATTTCTTAAAGCGGTTCACAGCTGTCGAAACTATTCATCAGGGTTACAATGGGATCTATCCTGATCGGCTTTGCGATGATATCATCCACTAACTCCTATGCTCAAGGCGCAGCAAAATGGAGGTGCGCTATTTAAAGAATTAAGTTCATCTAGACCATGCGCACGGAGCGACGATGGTACTCTTGAACTGATCTGGAAGTAGGTTGACGAGAGATTCAGCTTGACTATAGTCCTTTATTTGCAGGAAATCCAATAATTAAGAATGTGAGGGTCAGCCTCAATGGATTTGAAAATAAGTTCTGGTTCAGACGATTCCCGTAGGAGATCGGTCGGTTTATCTTACATCTCTGTCATTATCAAGAACATCTTCGAGAAAACCGAGATTGTAGTTACTTGTTCTGGGAGAGTAACCTATTCTGGGTTAAATTACACAATTTAAGCGCTTGTGATTAAGTTGTGATGCATTATCAAGTTGGAACTCTAGTCACTCTCCCTAGTGAGCTTACATCCATTTTGCATTGCTTAGTGCTTATCAGTATAATATGAGCAGATGGTTCGGACATGTAATGGTTTAGAGGTAAATGGTTAGCGCATTCTCGTGAAAACATCGAGAAGGGCCTCCGGAGCTCCAAAGCGCACTGCCACTGCCCTCGATACGCTCGAAGGCAGTCTCTGTAAAACCCTGACCGACCTATCTGGCATAACTCATGAATAACCGAATTAATGATCTAGTTGCAACGCCTTCTTGTGACAGTTTAGATTTCTAGACACTTTTCGTTATTGTAGCGTAGGCTTATCCACTTATTCACACTTATTCAGTGCCCCGTCCGGATGTAATCGCGGACGTGCACCTTTAGGAAAGGTGCTCATAATTAGGGGGTATCTTTCGCAGATCCTTAACTTCTTATGTTATGATCCAGCCAGGATACGCTCCCGGTGGATTCTAGGTTTTCCGCAAACCCTGTACCAGTAACAGCATAATTTCTTCAATAAACTTATTAACACGGATGAGTGTAGCAGAATTTCGACGTATTTGTCGAAGATTTTATAAGGATTCTGCAAGGAGCAAACAACTCATTGAAATTATCATAGTTCATTGATAACATTTTACGATCCCCACTGACGAACTATGGAGCTATAAGAGCGCCCGTATAACGTTCGTTTACGTGATGCCACGTAATGCAGCTAAGTTATGTATACTACTGTAGCTAGCGTTGCATTTTTCCATCTCAAGTGCACTATAAAGATGTATTGTATTCGCACGGTTGTACTGCAACATCTGCCCCGCGGCGCTGTGTGAAGCGAGCACGGGGTTAGTCCAGTATTGAGTATTGTATTTATCCGTCCAAATGTTTGACCTTTTGAAAAACGTGAGTTGTCCATTATGTTCAGGGTACTGCCTAGAACAGATTTTGTTGTTGTTGGGGCTTTACAATGACGTATAATGCTAAGGTTTTATAATTCAGTACAGTGTTAACATTAAAGTTTTATAATAGGCGATTGTGTCACCCAGTGCAAGGTGATTTAATGCAACCTCAACCGTTGGGCTAGGCGCAAGGAAACTACACCGGTATAGGATGATCGAAATTTCACGAATAATTTGAAAGTAATTGTACTATTGCACATGTCGAGCTACTTTTCGACGCAATTACTGTCGAAAACGCTAGCCGTTTATTAAAATTAAATGAATTTGAAAGTAACTTCAAAAATTATAACTTGCCAAATGCGGCCAGCTATTATAATGATTAGCGTGATATGCTTGGAAATATTGAACAATAATTCTCAGGAAACCGATCTGGTCTATCAAGCTTTGAATAAGAAAGGCTTGATATTTTAGATATGTACATAAATCAAATTGGAATGGACTCACCAAATCACTTCCATTTCACCCAGATACTTGATCCTTCCGTCGTTGAAGAAGAGTCCAACTATGTCGTATATTTGAAGACCACGGCCGCTCAGTACCGCGCCGCTGCCGTTTAGCACGAGCTGCCTCTGCATCAGTGAGCCTGTGCGAAGTAGCACGCAGGCTGTGCGCTTGCTGCCGAAATCCTGATCTGCTGAAGACGACATGATACGATCTTCGCCGACCCGATTATCGATGAGCCACCGGGCCCGCGGAAACATTGTACACCCGTATGCTATTGGCAAATAGCACTTATTCACGCACCACGACAGTCTATCAGGTTTCCCGAAAAAAACCGTTGGAACAAATTAAATATTTCAGAATAGCACTAAGTCACTCATTATCACAACCGTTTGATTTAAATAATTCATAATTGCACTTAATACGCACGAAATAGTCCATAAGGTTTTTACGAAAAACCGTTAGAATTAAATATTTCAGAATAGCACTAATTCACACACTATAACAGTCCAATAGGTTTTCTGAAAAACCGTTTGGTTTAAATGACTCAATATTGCACTTTTCACGCACGAAATAGTCCATAAGGTTTTTACGAAAAACCGTTACATTTAAATATTTCAGATTAGCACTAAATCACACACTTTTAATAGTCCATTGGGTTTTAAAAAAAACCGTTGCATTTACAAACTATAAATCTGCACTGAATTTACATGAAATACACAGAAGATTTTTCTGCTTTAGATTTCTTAGAAATCCTTTCGATTTACTTTACTGAAATTTTTATCGATAAACAAGCGTTAAGATTTAATATTTTTTGAAAATTAATTGAGAATGCTTGAAAAAGCGTTAATTTGAAGAACGTGTGCTCAGTTCGAGAAGTAACGACGCTATGACGGAAGGTGATCCACCACCCTCTTTGGTGACCAAATGGTGAAGTAGGTAACAGGTGCTCTGATTGGTTGATATAGCATCCTGGGCTCTGATAGGACGAGACTCGCGAGAAGTTGACAACGCATCTCTCATTGTTTATGCTGGGCATCGTCACATGCCTAATAATGTAGATATATTATTAAAGATTGAAAAAGTATGATCTAAAGAGGGTTTGAAGTCAATATTAAAATGTAGGTTGAAATATTAAGATCTAAAGTTTACCGTTAATCTTTATTTGCTCATAGAATCGCTGCAAAGCATAAGCTTCCTCCATCATACGCGTTAGAAATTTGATTGAGAGTTTGTTTTATTGGTTGATAATATTGACTTGCAGAAATGATAATGATACATTCTTCTTAAAATATTTTTTTTTGTTTTTAATCTTTATTTATTAAAAGGAGTTTTGTCATACATTGACTATGCCACTCCCGTATGGCTAGTAGCTAGTACTTACTTAAAAAAGTAAACTAAGTCTTGGAATCATTTGGTAAATTAAAAAAGTGCTATGGCGATAGCAGTACATAAACAATCTATACCAATTGGCTTTGTCTTATCTCTCATATTTCCAAGTAATAACCGCGAAAATTTTGTACACAATGCTGGTCGCTCAAGACGCTTTGAGATGTGACTTTTCCAGACTTACTTCCGAAGACTCATTTAATATTGTTCGTACCCATTATATCGTACTACATATCCCCATCTTTTCCCCAGGTATCCGACGTCAAAGCAGACGGCTGCAAGCTCAAATGGGAGCCACCAGAGGACGACGGCGGCGAACCGGTCGAAGCATACGTCGTAGAACGTATGGACACGGAATCCGGAAGATGGGTGCCCGTCTGCACTACCAAGACACCTGAGGCTGATGTCACAGGCCTGAACGAGGGCAAGGATTATATGTTCCGTGTGAAGGCAGTCAATCCGGAGGGAGAGAGCGAGCCGCTAGTCACAGAGACTGCAACAACTGCCAAGAATCCTTATGGTAAGTGTCGTAGGGTCAAGTTAGTACAATATTCAAATTATTTTTCAAAAGTGGGTGCTCGCGGATTCGCTTGCATTAAGAAGTAAAACTGGCATTTCCTTTAATAGTGGCATTTCCAAAAATCCTTTCTTAGCAGATGCCTACGTAATAACCTCTACCTGAATGCAAAATTTCAACCCAATTTGTCCAGTGGTTTGGTCTGTGAGTTGAGAGATCACTATGTCAGTCAGTCACTCAGTTACCTTTGAGTTTTATATATTTAGATTAGGGCGTTTTGGGCGAGTCTCGAACTCACAGTAATGTCATAAAAAGCAAAACGTGAATAAAACGCAACGACGGTTACGTTAGTGACTTTGAATAGTACCTAACGGTCAGCCAAGTGACACATCGTCTGACATCATATTACGTTATATAAGGAGCGGTCGTTGCTCGCCAAGCTCACTTTCGGACCGACGTTCGAGGAGTCAACACGTCCTGAGGATGCCTCGTGGAGAGGCGAAACACGTGTCGACGAAAACATCTTGCCGAAGGAGAACAACAAAGCTTCAAGACACAAGGTGCGGTGTTAGTAAGATCTTGAGATCCACGGAGGTCACATTGGTTAGGAGGTGAGGTGTGGCGGTGGTATATGGAGGAACACACCTAAAAACCATCAAGTCTGTTGTTTGATGTCGGTTAAGGAGCAGTCGCAGCGGAAAAACACTACACATTTCTCCAGAGTTTCAGTTACAATGGATTTCCGCAAAGTAACGCCTGATTCAATATTTTACAAAAATATGTATAAAAGAATTATTTCTCTTAAAATAATCTAACAAAGTGTCTTCAACAATATATGTCTATCTTTTAAGGTTAACTCACTAGAACCGTTTTTATGGTAATAACTATTCCACGCGGACGAAGTCGCGGGCACCAGCTAGTTTTTGCATATTTTGTCATATACAACCGTAAGCGACCTGCTAGATTTTCACCACCATACGTAACTTCAAACTTACATCACCTCCCTTATTCCAACAGGCGAGCCCGACCCACCCGGCAAGCCCGAGTTCAAGGACTGGGACAAGGAGCACGTGGACCTCAAGTGGGAGAAGCCTCCGAGCGACGGTGGCGCCCCCATCACCGCGTACATCGTGGAGAAGAAGGACAGAGATACCGGGAAGTGGGTCAAGGCTGCTGAGGTGGGTTTAACTTCAACTTTTTTTAGCATTTGACATAGTGTCGTTTCAGATGACACTGTCCCAAGGTAGAGAATATTTGTAATGGTATGGAACTGACGCTCAAAATGAGGCGGCCAGAATACAAATTTATGCAATTGGCTAATACAGAGTTGCGGCAGAGTCCTCTATATATTAAAGTGACATTAGGTCGACCTTAAAATTAAAAATTGTTTTAGAAATTCGGCGTAAATGCAGTAGCATAGTTTAAAGTAAGGGTTCAATAACGCCATAATAATTAAAGTAAGGGTTTTTTTTAAGTCAGAGTTAATAATGCTAACCAACTTTGAACCTTCAGGTCCCCGGCAACAAGTGCGAGGCTCGCGTGCCCGACCTGATCGAGGGCAAGACGTACCAGTTCCGCGTGAAGGCGGTCAACAAGGCGGGCCCGGGGAAACCATCCTCTGCCTCCGAGAGTCTACTGGCTAAGGATAGGTTTGGTAAGTCATTTGACTACAGTATGATCGCAAAAGTCGAAGGATTTTAAATTACTGAGTAAGGTTCGGTTCGGTTCTTTTTGTTTTCGCTCAGCATACGTTAAGGCAATATTTTTAGTGTTTTTTTTTTCATGGTCTCATGGCCACTTCTCTCGGTCTTCAGCCAAACTCTTAATCTGCCATGACACCTACTACATGTCTGATTCTCCACAGAAAAGAGTCTGGATCTTGAATTTGAGCCATACTTTTACATAAGAGCGACAGTCATAGACATACCTACATGTAAAATTTGAAGTAAATTTTTAGAATTCCTCTTACCTGTTGTTAAAAGACTGACGAAAGATAGTACATAACAGTACATAACAAAGGTGTTCTTTTTCTAGATTGATCTAGAAAAAGAACGCCTTTGTTATGTAACTATGCGGGATCAGCCTTAAAAAAGAAATAGAAACCATATCTTTCTAACTCGTACCTTTTCCTGCAGCCCCGCCAAAGATCGACCGCACCAACATGCGAGACATCACCATCAAGGCCGGCAACCACATCAGGCTGGATATCAAGGTCAGCGGAGAGCCGCCGCCGACCAAGACTTGGTAAGTTAACTTATATATCTTTTTCAATATGGTTATCATAAACTTAACATAACAGCGATCTTCAAAGCGAGAGTGAATCGGTTCTTATCGGGTAAGCACGCTCCATCTTAGGCCATAGACTTTGCTTACTATCAGGCAAACTATGGCCAAGTGCAAACCCGTTCTAGTTAAAAATATATGTATAACCTTTTAAAGGTGTATACGGTACGTCAATTAAAAAAAAACTATTAAACATTTATTAGTTATTAATAAACCCTGAAATTCTTTCACCAGAAACGATCTCTGACGTTATATTTTCAAATCAAATGAGAAAAATCTAGCATAATTTACTGCTTTGACTGGCCATAAACCATGAAACACACTGTCCTATAAGTTAATTTTTCTTCTGATATACATTTGGCTTGAATATTTTGTGAAAGTCTTATAAGCAACCACTGTCAGCTGAAGCCAAGAAAACGCCTATTTTCAATCGGTCTTTGGTCTATTTGGTACAGTTTTAGTCAAACATATTGCTATGCAATTCTAACCCCTATTCCCATCACCACAGGTTCCACAACAAAGAGCGTCTCTCATCCCGAGACGACCTCACAGTGGACGCAGAAGACTACAAAACCAAACTATCTGTCGTCATCGCGTCTCGTAAACACAGTGGTACTTATACATTGAAGGCTGAGAACAGCAGTGGCAAGGATGAAGCAACAATTCAAGTCAATGTACTTGATGTGCCGGCTAAACCTGAAGGACCACTCAAGGTAAATTAAACTCTAGTGTTATGGGAATAAAGTTTATTTTGCAACAATCCAATAGTAGGCTTTTGGTAGTGGGATGTAGATAGTCTTATATAAAATAGCGGTACTTAATGAAGGCTGAAAACAGCAGTGGCAAGGATGAAGCCACTATACAAGTCAATGTACTTGATGTGCCTGCTAAACCTGAAGGACCGCTCAATTTAAATTAATCTGTAATGATCTGGGAATAGTCTCATTTTCAGTGAACCAATAATGATATTTTGGTAGAGAAAAAGTAGGGTGGTAGACCGTAGTACATTGTACATAAGGTTTAATATCAAATATAGCGGTACTTATACTTTGCAAGCTGAGAATAGCAGTGACGAAGATAAGGCTACTACTCGAGTCAACGTATCTTTCAACTTCTTTCAAAAAAGAAATAGGTTTAGAAGGTTTTCTCTCAATAGGTATAAGTCCCATTTATTGATTAACCTACATTCATTCAAAAATTTAAGAGCGATGCTCTTGTTTGTGGAGAATGCGCCATTCTCCTCGATTTTCGGCCAATTCCTTGACCTCCTTATACGACCTACAAACTTTTAAAATAGTAATAACATCCTCTTTCCTCCTCAGATCTCCGACGTGCACAAAGAAGGTTGCACGCTGAAGTGGCAGCCGCCGGCGGACGACGGTGGCGCCCCCATAGACCACTACCTGGTAGAGAAACTGGACACAGAGACCGGCAGGTGGATGCCGGCGCTTAAGACTAAGGATCCTAAGGTATGTATTTTAACTAAATATTGTAGGCAAAAACTTCTTCATATAATTAGCTTAAAAAGTAACAATACCGATCACACAATTTGAGCAGTGCTTAAAATATCTAAAGCGAGTTGAAGCTGTCTTGTTGTGATCCAGCTCTGATTCTCTAGTTCTACAAATCTTAAATCTCTCTGCTCTCTGCGTGATCTGAGGCCTCTAACAAGGCTTTACGACTGCAGTACAGTTCCCTAAAGTGCTGTAGATTTGACGTGGTATCCGACTTACGGAATCGCCGAATTTATCACTAATCCAAGGACTGAACTTGACAATGTTGCTAATGGCAACGTGAAGAACGAACATATACCATTCATACACAGTCTTAAACTTGCGCCCACGTGTCTTTTTTATTATGTGCTAACTGTATTTTTTTTATTTTCCAGGCTGAGATCGAAAACCTGGTGCCAGGACACGAATATAAGTTCCGCGTTTCCGCAGTCAACAACGAGGGCGCTTCCGAGCCGCTGGAGGGCGAACACTCCATCATTGCTAAAAATCCCTTCGGTAAGGGCTTAGATAATATTTACTATAACCAAGAAAATAAGAAATAACGTTAAAATGGTTATAGACATAAAAAAAATAAAGGAGTCTACGTAAGATCTTTAGGATAATAATTTAAGTTTTGTCTATAGGTATGGTATCAAATTTGGTCCAAATCGGATAAGCCATGAGAGCTTCATTTTTCTAACAGTAGCGGGAAAATGGATAAGCTGTTTTCTATTTATATCTATGACTACGTAACTAAGACGTAATTAGAAATATACTGGGAGATGACTCTGGCCTCGTAACACAGCCCAACGGCTACCACGAGGTCAGAGGATTCGAAATATTTTGCGACATAGTTTTTGGCAAATAAATAATTTTGTATTTGTAACATGAATTGTCGAATACAGTTACTTTTGTTGACCAAAATACGAGAAGCAACGGGTGACAATCGTTTGAGGTAGTCGTAGTCAAGCGTGAGCCTATATCATGTAAAAAAGGTGTATTTTGAATTCTATAACGTATTTCATTCTATACCTATTCCCCAGACGAGCCCGGCAAGCCCGGCACGCCAGAGATCGTGGACTGGGACAAGGACCACGTGGACCTCAAGTGGGAGAAACCGTTGAAAGATGGCGGCGCTCCCATCACCGGGTACATCATTGAGAAGAGGGAGGTCGGATCACCCAAGTGGACTAAGGGTTGTGAGGTATGTACAAATCTCTCTCTCTCTCTCTCTCTCTCTCTCTCTCTCTCTCTCTCTCTCTCTCTCTCTCTCTCTCTCTCTCTTCCAGTCGTATTTCTCCTTACTGACGGTCGTGACTCCCCCGCAGAATTAATTCTTTAGGGAAATTGTCTTTGGCATATGCATCATGGTGGGCAGTGGGCACCTAGAACTTTCCTTGGAAGACACATTTCCTCGGACTTAGTGGTTACCTCAAACATGTTCTCAAACATGGTGAAAGAAAGCATCGCGAGGAAACCCTCACGATGTTTTCTTTCACCGCTAAGCGAGTGCACATAACTTGAAAAACAAGTCATTGGTGTAGCCCTGGATTCGAAGCATGGTGGAACAAAAATGCAAGAGTTTTTTGGGTAGATGCATCATGGTCAACAAGACTTTCATAGATATATAATATTTCATAATCAGATGATATGTTCATTTTATTTTATAATCCTCAACTCTGTCGCATATTTCACCCGTAAAACAGAAATATCTCGTCCGGGTGACAACACACTGTTATAAGAAATTACTAACATATTTTGTATGTATTAATATAGTGAACCTAGATGTAAGTTTTTTGAACCCAATAAACGTTTTTTTATTGTTTTGTTTTTGTATTGTATTGTTATATTACTAAAGAAATTCGTTTCCCACAGGTCGGTCCCAATGACAACGAGAAGGCGACAGTACCGAACCTCGATGAGGGTGTAGAATACGAGTTCCGCGTGAAAGCCATCAACGAGGCCGGACCTGGCGAGCCGAGCGACGCTAGCAAGTCTGTTGTATGCAAGCCTAGAAGATGTAAGTAACTATGACTAAAAAGATATCAAGTCTTGATTACAGAAATATAAGTGGTATAAAGGTGGCCTAAAACGAACCTAGAAGGTAACATCTGTATAAAAACACGCCAAATAAGGATTCATGACATACAAAGCAGGTTTCTAAAACAAAAGTCAGTATGAGCTAAATGATGATGATGATAAACTAGCCTATATTTTTCTCTAGATTATCCAATACTTCGATGCCAGGATGCTTTTAGATCAGATTGGACGTTTGTACGTTTAGTTAGAAGTTACAAACAAACATACATACATACAAAGAGTCACTAATCAAAAAGTGCCTATGAAGTGTATCATATAGGTATTCTTGTGACATTACATACACCATCTAATTATATCTATTTCCATTACAGTGGCTCCGAAAATCGACCGCCGCAACCTGCGTACCATCAAGGTACACGAAGGCGAGCCTATTTCGCTCGATGTCAAGGTCACCGGTGAGCCCGCGCCCGAGGTCACCTGGTCGCTCAATGGCAAGAGCGTGACCAGCGGTAATGGACTCAAATGTAAGTGGGTTTTATAGAAAATTCTTTGTTAAGCTGGGATAAAAGTATGTCCATGTGATAGGGCAGAATAGAAACTATAACCGTGCCAAATTTTATTACATTCGGGTAACCGGTTTACTCGTAAAATAGGCATAAACGCATCCTATTTTTTTTATCACAAAATGTTTCTTTGTCAGAAAATATCTTTAATTAGTTTACCAAAACTCTCGTTTGTGATTAAGAGATGTTTGCTTGTAAGGGTTTGAGTTTCAACAAAGATTTAAACTGTATCAGAACTAAATACACTAAACTGCTAGTTCGTATGGCACTTTTTTTAAATCTCTACTTCATAAACTTGTTGTTTTTAGATACGCAATCGCATCTGCAGTTAAGGTTTTAACATTCTCCATTTGTTCGTCATATTTGGTTAGAGGACAGTCAAATACTACGTGCTGGACAGTTTGCTCGGGAGCAAAGTGCTAGTGAAATTAAATGACATCAGCCGTTTCTGTAACACCTTTGTCTAATAAAAAATAAGTGAAATATGCTATATGCTATATACTACTCTTTACAAACCATCTTCCTTTATCCCCAGTGATCGAGCTACCGAACCTCAGCAAGTACCAACACGCGAGCCCTCGCAGGAAGGACTCCGGCACCTACAAGATACAGGCCACCAACAAGTATGGACAGGACACCGCCGAGTTGGAGATCATTGTCACTTGTGAGTATTGCAATTGAATTTATTCTAGTAGTGGATTCACTCCTTGTGTCAAAACTGGCCGCATAAAGCAACAAACAGAGATGGGTGCAAAGAGGATAGAGAGGATTTTGCCCAGCAGTGAGTGGGACGGAACCGGCTCTTAATGGCAATAAGTGGATACACGCTGTAAAGCTCATTTTGTTTCGGGATTATAAATAGGCCATATCACTCTCAAGACCTATAGACTTATGATGATATTTTACCAAATATCACGATGATCGCCATTTTGGCAAACAGAATAAACAGAAAAAACGGCAAGAATACCCCGGTAAGCACAGAAGAAAAGAAGCGTTTATAGTGCGAATTCCCAAGCTGTGGCTTTCCTTGCCAGAATCTCTGTTCCTCTAGACCTATAATTTCTCGGTTTTGAAGTAGAAAGTAAATCAGTTTCTAGACAAGCAAGTAGATAACAAAGTTGCTCTACATTATATTATTTATCTCTATAATATAACATTATTAATGGAAATTAGTCTCTATCACCTGTGAACTTGAATAAACAGTTGAGTCTTTTATCTTCATTTTTAGTTTTCCTTAATATAATTTGAGAAAGAAACAATCACTGATAACTAACTAAAATCATTTTCTCCCCAGCCAAACCCGACAAGCCCGAAGGTCCGCTAGAGGTATCCGACATCCACGCGAACGGATGCAAGCTTAACTGGAAACGTCCCAAAGACGACGGCGGGGAGCCTATCGAGGCCTACTTGGTGGAGAAGTACGACCCAGAGACCGGCTCCTGGCTGCCTGTTGGCAAGACTCTGGGCAATGTGCCCGAGATGGAGGTGGGTTGAAAGAAACGGTCAATTTTGAAAAAATCTACAATCCAAAGCTATAAAAAAGTGGCGTAACCAGCTGCTTCCCTCCACTCTCTTACCCCCCCGCCCCCCTCTCTCTCTCTCTTTCTCTCTCTTCATCTACAATTTTTCGAACTCTTTTGTTGGAAATTGACGAGTCAAATTGACGCAGCGAGCGATACGCCATGTTCTCTCTCTCTCTCTCTCTCTCTCTCTCTGTTTCTAGATAAAATGTTCACCTAGAAATAACGAGGGTGTGGTTGCCGCACACAACAAAACTAGTTAGTGTGGCTAAAAGCTACAAGAAAGACATATTGAGGTTACTTTTTATACTGAACCAAAGAGACGAAATCTGTGTGTGAGAGAGAGCATGTCACTATACTCTCTCCCAACCTATCTTCATAATCATCATAACAAATTTAAGGGCAAACCCCTTGTCTGTGGAGCATGCGCCATCCTTCCCGATCTTCTGCCAATTCCTTGACCTCTTTATACGACATGACACCCGCTTTTTCTTTTACTTGGTCCATGTATTACCTTCTCGGCCTTCCTCTTCCTCTTCGGGCTTCCAATTTTCCCTCAATGATGTTTTTCATAAATTCGTCATGTCGTATAAGGGGGCCAACCATCTTCCATCTTCATAATATTAGTGATTAATTTTATATTCGAACTTATACCTACTAAATTAAAATCCATACGTTTCCATTCCAGGTTGACGGCCTGATCCCCGGCCACGAGTACAAGTTCCGCGTGAAGGCGCTGAACAAGGAGGGAGAGTCCGAGCCGCTCGAGACATTCGGAGCTATTGTTGCTAAGGACCCCTTCAGTGAGTATCATCCATAAGTAGTGTAAAAAGCTAACCAAAGTTGCCAAAATGGTCTGAAAAACGACTCGCCAAACTAAAAACAGTGATTTGTTTATATTTTACTATGTTTTTTTCTGTGCCCGGCGAAACGAATAACCGGGAAATTTCTTACAAATACTTATTTATCTGTTTTGTCTAATTGACTAGGGTATATATCTGTACACATGCAGTCGCGTTCGCTCCGCTGTAAACAGGTTTTGTTTGTAAAGTGATTAAAAGTGTAATAGTTTCCGGACACCAATGCTATTATTCAGAAATCCGATCCAGAAATGTTTATTACAAGTGGTTCATTGTCTCATTACGTACAAAAGCTTACTAATAATCTTATTTCCCCCTTACAGCCGTACCAGACGCCCCGACAGCGCCTGTGCCAGACGACTGGTCCGCCAGCCACGTGGACCTCAAGTGGGAGGCTCCCATCTCCGACGGAGGGTCACCCATCATTGGCTACATCGTGGAAAAGAAGGACAAGTACAGCCCTCTGTGGGAGAAGGCGGTTGAAACTCACACTCCCACTCCCACTGCTACTGTTAATGGGTAAGTTTTTTTACTCTTTTATATTCCAGCAGTCTTTTTAAGAGTTACGTTCAAGAATGCTCCATCTACGACCATATTGTTTTGAGAGATCTGGAGGTCAAATGATTGAGTGTCAAATATGAAAAATGCGGTCATAAAGTGATGACTGGTTAGTTATGAGAGATCTCCCATCTTCCAAGAAGTAAATGTACAAATAGAAAAGAGACTTTTTACCAGTCTAAGAATCATAGAGACTATTCTCAAATATGGAAATGTTATTTGCCTTAAAATCAATTGGACTTGGTTGAGTTAAATGGTCAAATCCAAATTAGATAAAAATACGATCTTATCCTTTATATTGGGCAAATTTAATTTAAAGTTTTTATATACTTGATACATTTTCACCTTGAGAAACTCTTGTCTGTTTCTTATACAAGACAAACATACCCGTATACAAATGTAAATGTAAAACTATATAAATATTTTTTCATAATGTTTTTCTACTCTACAGGCTAATCGAAGGCAACGAGTACCAGTTCCGCGTGATCGCGATCAACAAGGCTGGTCAGAGCAAACCTTCAGATGCCAGCAAGAATTTCCTCGCCAAGCCACGCTTCTTGGCTCCGAAGATCGACAGGAGACACCTGAGGGATGTCACCCTGAGTGCTGGATCTACTCTCAAACTGGAGGCGGCCATTACTGGAGAACCGGCTCCTGCTGTTGAATGGAGGTTAGTATCTGTTTTGGGGTCAAGCTTGACCAAAACTAACCTTAGTTAGCACTGGTTAAAAATGGTCAGGAAAAACTGACCAATTAATTATTTTTAAGGCAATTGCTTTGCAAAAATATTGGGAGAGCATGATGAAATCTGAAAATGTATGATACTCAATACCTTTCGATAGAAAAACACAAACAGTAGGTATTAACTCTTAGACATTGCAAATTTCTTATTACCGTTAGTTAAATTTCGTTCGAGCCACTTTCAGCGATTTTAAGTTTTCAATGCTTTCGTTCTCTTTGAGCCGTAGTTTCATTGTCTCATATCTAAAGATTGTGAAATACCCACATAATTAATTTGTTATAGTTTTCTTGGGCAGATATATCGTGATGATCAACAATAATAATATAATAACATGTTCCCTATATCAACAGATACCAAAACATGCCCCTCCGTCCATCGAAGGCGGTGACCATCGACAACCCTGAGTACTTCACGAAGCTCATCATCAGACCGGTGCGTCGCGATGACTCTGGAGAGTACACCGTCACAGCGATGAACTCCAGTGGCAAGGACACCGTCACCATCAACGTGGTGGTCACTGACAAGCCGAGCAAACCTGAGGGACCGTTACAGGTAAGAATTGTACCTAATTTTTATTTAGATGCAAATGGAAATAGAGATGATATCTGTGTCCAAAACACGACTATCCTAAACGTTCAAGCTTATATTTGATTTCATTTTGAAATAAACTTTTTAGCCCGACATCGCTGGAGTTTAATCTTCAACTGAATTGCCAATAATGCAAAAGAAAATAAATTGTGCTATTATTTATTTATGCCCTGTTAGCTTAGTTGGTAGTGGTTCTGCCTTCTAATCTAGGGGTGCGGGTTCGATTCCCGCATAACACAAGTAATTATGCCTATTAAAAAAAAATGTGATTACTTGTGTTGAGTCTGGTCTGAACCAAGACCAGAAGTCTTGGTTTATGTATAATAAGTATGTATTTACAAAAAAAAAAGCATATATGTATTATATCCGTTATCTAGTTCCCATGATACAAGCGAAAGCTTAGTATGGGGCTAGATGGCGCTGTGTGGTATGTCCTGAAATATTTATTTATTTTATTTATTTATTTTGCTGGAAATATGTAACCGATACCAATCCACTGAAGTCCAAAATATTGTCACAATTTCATTTCTCGTTATGACGGTTTTTTTCCAGCAATACGTTTTCATTGCGGAAATATTCCCTGCTGCTTTTATTTATCTGAAACGGAACAAAAAGCAAAATTTAGAGAAATTTGGACTGTTACTCATTCACCTGTCTCATATTCCCCAGATTTCCGACGTGCACAAAGAGGGCGCTACACTCAAGTGGAAGCGCCCCAAGGACGACGGTGGCACCCCCATCGAGTACTACCAGGTGGACAAACTCGACACAGAGACTGGGTGCTGGGTGCCTTGCGCCAGATCGGATGAACCTAGTAAGTATATACCTACTATACATATACATATGGGTGCTTCCATGGATCAATTTACTCGTAAAACTACGTAAAGTATTGTTACTCTTTATTTTCTTGCAACATGCAGTAAGTGTCAGTGTTTTATACATGCAGTGTATAATATGGTGCGAATCTGATCCGACCTACGTGTCAGATTACAGTGTCGGTATCGATTGCTTAAGACTTTGCCTGTGATTATTGCGATCTTACTAAGCAATGTGAGCAAAACAATAGAGGATCCAAGAATTTACCTAAAATCTTCAAGCTTTGCATATACTTAAACAGATCTAATAAAAAGAAAATATATAAATTATTTTTGTACCTATAGTAAGATCTACTATCCGTTTAACAATTGCTAATCACATTAACAAAAGAAAACCTAGGGTCTAGGGTAGGGGTAGTCTATTACTGTATGGTAAACCCTAAAGCCCTAGTTTTTGTAATGTAATCCTTTTTGTTTATCCTTTTATACGGTACAACCCTTTTGAAAGTTAAAATACATAAATGTTTTCTAATGTTTTAATTGCTAATCATCTCCTTCACATTATTCCAGAATGTGACGTCACCGGCCTGACTCCCGGCAAGGAGTACAGGTTCCGCGTGTCTGCTGTCAACTCCGAGGGCGAGTCTGAACCATTGACTTCGGAACAGTCCATAGTTGCCAAGAATCCGTTCGACGAGCCTGGTAAGTGTTTTTGTTTTTCTTTACTTTTTCATATGATAAGCTCAGTTAGCGGATGTATTTGTATACGCTCGCGATTACCAAAGTCAAGAATCCATTGTAAGCCAGTTCAGGCATGCTCCCTTTTGGCTATAGTCACGCATATGGCGATCGCTTCACGACTAGCAATCAAATATATGACTGCACGTAAAATGCTCTCAATAGGATTTATTCGACATTGGGAGTGTGACGAAATTTGTTATAATATTTGTTGTGCACTTTCGTGGGTCGAATGACATCCTTGATTGTATCATACGTAGTATGGCCGTCGTTAAAACATATCCAAAGCCTCGAAAGCAGTTTATATTCTTTCAAACGTTTGGTACTGTCCCCAAATACAAATTCCTACTTATCACCATTTTTTCTCCGCAGGTGCACCAGGCACGCCCTCAGTCACCGACTGGGACAAGGACCACGTGGACCTCAAGTGGACTCCGCCCACCAACGACGGTGGCGCCCCCATCACTGGATACATCGTCGAGAAGAAGGACAAGTTTGGCAACTGGGAGAAGGCTGTGGAAGTACCAGCCGATAAGACCACGGCCACCGTGCCAGATCTGATCGAGGGACAGACTTATGAGTTCAGGTAACCATCATCATCTAGTCTTTTTGCTCTTACTGTTTCTTTTCGTGGAGAAGATTTGATTATTTTATGATTTGGGGCGAACATTGTATCAATGGGATGATCAATGACTTTCTTCTTGTATTGTTAAGAATCTTACTATATCATCGAACTATATCATCCAGTATTTGTGGACTACCCTTGCTTTTAAAATTCATTGACCTTCCAGTTTTGGGAGCCAATAGACTATATGTGTAAAGAATTTCCAAACCTCCAAAGAAAAGGTTTGCATATAATTTCATAAAGTACATATTATCTTCTACTATCGAATGAGCATTTACCAGAAAACTAACTTACCAATTCTCAAATCCAGGGTCCGTGCAGTGAACAAGGCGGGTCCAGGAGACGCGTCTGACAGCACTCACCCCATCGTGGCCAAGCCCAGGAACCTGGCGCCCAAGATCGACCGCACCAACCTTATCGATATCAAGATCAAGGTCGGACAGAAGTTCGGGTTCGATGTAAAGGTCAGTATCATATACCAATTTGCAAGTGAGAACAGCATAATAAACTAAGGTTAATATTATCCATCTACTTGATCGTATATTTTGAGATAGCAAATAAAATGAAATTGTTTTGATTAGGAACTCCAAGTGTCCTTAGAGATTTCTTGAACATCTGGCAAAGTGATTTGTCTTTAGGCAAACTATGTAAAAAACCAAGTGCCAAAACTGTGTACTATTAGTAGTGTGTAATATTAAAATACATTTTATTTATTACTCCAAACTGTCAAGATGACTCCTATGTAACGTGAAGTAACATCCGCGCATACGATAGCTTGTTTATTTGAATTCAATGGAAAGTTATTGACTTATAAACGATATTTCCCAAATTCCTTGATAAATGAACAGTTGCAGTTTGATTTCCATCCGAAATTATAATTTTAAATGTTAATGTGTTTTTTTACAGGTTACCGGTGAACCAATGCCGGAGACCAAGTGGTTCCTAGCCAAGAAGGAGGTGAAATCCTCCGGAGACATGAAGGTCCAACACAGCGACTACAACACCAAGCTCAACTGCAAGGCAGCTACCAGAGCTGACAGTGGAAGATACACCATCACTGCAGAGAACGTCAACGGCAAGGATGTGGCTGAGGTTGAGGTGATCGTGCTCAGTGTGCCCAGCCCGCCGGGTGGACCTCTTAAGGTGAGTTTTAAGGTTTAAAACAGGGTTTTATATTATCAAGGTCATAGTCTTATGTGTCAAGGTCATGATCAAATCTGTCAAAGTCATAGTCCGATATGTCAAGGTCAAATTATGATCACGTCACGATCGTAAAGTTATCTTAATTTGCCAAATCTCAACTGCCAGGTCGCTGCCAAACTTAAGGTCAAATTGTTATGGTTACCAATTGCAACCATGACAAAATCAGGTGGAATGAGAACATGGGCATTGGTTAAATCTTATCTTTTTACTAACTTTCAGGTATCCGACGTACACGCAAACGGCGCAAAACTGTCCTGGAATCCGCCAGCGGACGACGGCGGCCAGCCTATCGAAAAGTACGTCGTGGAACGTATGGACGAGGCGACTGGACGCTGGGTCACAGCTGGAGAGACAGACGGACCTCAGACCAGTCTGGCGGTCGACGGCCTGACTCCGGGACACAAGTACAAGTTCCGAGTTAGGGCTGTTAACAGGTTAGTAACTTTCTTTTTGTCTAGATTAATAGTTTTGGGAGCAATTTGTTTATAAGTAGGACAATAAAATGTATTCCAAGTGAGTCATAATAATATGCAAAATTACTTGAAGTGTTATGTATAACCGAAGTGCTCAAATATTATTATTTTTGCGCTTCCATCGAATGACGTCAATTTGGTAGGTTCCGGCTGTTTGTCATAGAACGGCAGTCGCTAAGCAATATCAGTTGCCCTTAGGACGGTTTTAATACTTGACATCAGTATTGGCTATCATGTTTGTTTATGTACAACATCACTAATTTAGTCTACATTCCAACTATGAGAAACCGAGCTCCTCCAATCTAACATAATATCATAATCTCTTTCACTCCTCAGGCAAGGCAAGTCCGAGCCTCTCACGACACCTCACGCGACCGAAGCGAAGAATCCCTTCGACGTCGCCGGCAAGCCAGGCACGCCCAAGATCAAGGACTTCGACAGAGACTTTGTGGAACTGGAATGGACCAGGCCAGAGAAGGACGGAGGAGCGCCCATTACTGGTTACGTGATAGAGAAGAAAGATCGCTTCTCGCCCGACTGGGAAGAATGTGCTCAGGTATGATATATTTTCGGACAGACATTATCAGATAATGGTAATTGTTTGTAACACTCTCATTATTAATTAAATGTCAATTATAGACTAAATGTAAATTTTAAGTAGATCAAGCTATTTGAAATACTCAATTTTGACGATTAACTAATCTTTATCTTGTCCATAAACTGAGTTTTACATTTTGTCTCATTTCAGATCGAGGGCGATGTAACAACCGGCAAAGTGCCCGACCTCATCGAAGGCAACACTTACGAGTTCCGTGTCCGCGCCGTCAACAAGGCAGGCAAGGGAGTACCATCTGACGGAACCGCTCCTCACCTCGCCAGGCCCAAGAACCTGGCTCCGAAGATCGACAGGAACTTCATGTTCGACATCAAGATCAAGGTCGGCCAGAACTTCGAGCTGGACGTGCCCGTCGCTGGAGAACCTGTGCCAACCAAGGAATGGCTGCACGGAGACAACCTCGTCCTCAACTCCGACCGCGTCAAGGTCGTTTACCAGGACCACAGCACCAACATCCGCGTTATTGACGCCAAGAGAGGAGACTCTGGCGCCTACACGCTCAAGGCTAAGAACCAGAACGGAACAGACAGCGCTACAGTCAAGATCACTGTCATGGATGTACCTACAGCACCTGAAGGACCGCTTAAGGCTGATGACATCACCAAGTCTGGCTGCACTCTGCGCTGGAGGCCGCCCAAGGACGACGGTGGTGCCGAAATCACACACTACGTCGTCGAGAAGATGGACCAAGAGAACCTCAGATGGATCCCGGCTGGAGAAGTCCAAGCCTGCAGCATCAGGATCGACCATCTCATCGAAGGTCACGACTACAACTTCAGAGTACGCGCCGTCAACAAGCTCGGCGAGTCTCAGCCTCTCACTGGACACGAGCCAATCACAGCTAAGGATCCTTACGGAACACCAGACAAACCTGGAACACCCGTCGTCAAAGACTGGGACAAGGACCATATGGATATCGAATGGGTGCCGCCCAAGAAAGACGGTGGATCACCCATCACTGGATACATTATTGAGGCCAAGAAGAAATACGGACCGTGGGAGGTCGCTGCGACCGTACCTGGCAACAAGACAACTGCCACAGTACCTGGTCTTACTGAAGGAGAAGAGTATGAATTCCGCGTCATTGCAGTCAACAAGGCCGGAAACGGCGAGCCAAGTGACGCCTCTACACCACAAGTCGCTAAGGCTAGATTCTGCGCACCGACCTTTGACAAGATGCTGCTGGCTGACAAGACTGTCAAGGCTGGACAGAGGATCCAATACGAGATCCCGATGGAAGCATCGCCCAAACCGACCGTCGAATGGCAGATCAATGGCAAGGAAGTCAAGCCGTCCGACAGGATCGATATCCAGATTCTGCACAACAGAGTCATTTTAGACATTCCATTCTCCGTCCGATCCGACGGAGGCGTATACAAACTGACTCTCAAGAACGACCTCGGCATTTGCTCAGCATCAGCTCAAGTTACGGTCTTGGACAAACCGTCCAGGCCTGAGAAGCCACTGCTGGTGTCTGACGTCACTAAAGACTCCTGCTCGCTCTCATGGAAGGTACCACTAGACGATGGTGGATCACCTATCCTTCACTATGTCATCGAAAAGATGGACTTGTCTCGTGGAACATGGTCCGACGCCGGCATGTCCACTTACCTGTCTCACCAGGTGACCAGGCTCATTCACATGAAGGAATATCTGTTCAGAGTGAGCGCGGTTAACGCTATCGGCCAATCAGAGCCGCTAGAATTAGGCAAGGCTATCGTTGCTAAAAACGAATTTGATGAGCCTTCTGCTCCTGGCAAACCTAAAGCCACAGACTGGAGCAAGGACCACGTTGATCTGGAATGGACTGCGCCCAAATCCGACGGAGGTGCTCCCATCACTGGATACATCATCCAGAAGAAAGAAAAGGGAAGCCCGTACTGGGTGAACGCGGTTCACGTACCGCCAGGCAAGACAAAGGCTACCGTACCAGATCTTACCGAGAACCAGGACTATGAGTTCCGCGTGATCGCTGTCAACCAAGCTGGCCAATCGGAGCCTAGCGAGCCGTCTGACGTCATCACGGCTAAGGACCGCTTCGTCGCTCCCAAGATTCTCACACCACTTAAAGAGATCCGCATCAAGGCTGGACTTATCTTCCACATCGATATTGACTTCATTGGAGAACCGACTCCCGAGGTCACATGGACTTGCGATGGCAAGCCTGTGTTGACAAACGAGAGAACGACAGTCACATCTGTCGGACATCACACCATTATTCACACGGTCAACTGTAAGAGGTCAGATGCTGGCAAGTACCACCTGAAACTGAAGAACGATTCTGGTACTGATGAAGGCAGCTTTGAAGTCATTGTACTGGACGTACCCGCGCCACCTGAACCACCATTCGTATACGAAGAAATCACAGCTCAATCTGTCACGTTGTCATGGAAACCACCCAAGGATAATGGTGGCAGCGAATTGACAGCTTACGTCATCGAGAAGCGCGACCTGACGCATGGAGGTGGCTGGGTACCAGCTGTCACATACGTCAACCCGAAACAAACTCACGCCACTGTACCTCGTCTTTCCGAAGGCACGAAGTACGAGTTCAGAGTATTCGCCGAAAACTTACAAGGTCGCTCTGAGCCTCTTGTCACAGACAAGGCTATTGTTGCCAAGAACCAGTACACCGTGCCCGGCAAGCCTGGCAAACCAGACCTGGTATCGGCTGACAAGGACCACATTAAGATCAGATGGTCGCAACCGATCTCCAACGGTGGATCCAACATTATCGGCTACGACGTCGAGAGACGAGACAAGGCTACCGGCCGCTGGATAAAACTTAACAAAGACCCAGTCAGAAACAGCGAGTACGAGGATGACAGGGTACAAGAAGGCCACCAATATGAATACAGAGTATCAGCCGTCAACGCAGCTGGACCTGGGCAGCCTTCCGACCCATCGAATGTCTTCGTCGCCAAACCAATGAAGGAGAAGCCCAAACTTCACCTGGACCATCTCATCGGCAAGAAGATCAAGGTACGCGCTGGAGAACCAATCAACATCAACATTCCAATTTCTGGCGCTCCCACACCAACCATCTCATGGAAGAAGGGAACAGTGCCGCTCGTGCCGTCGCATAGACTCACATCTGAAACTAAGAACGACGAACACAAGCTCAGCATCGAGAAGTCGACACGCGATGATGCTGGCAAGTACACTATCACAGCTTCCAATGCTCACGGAACTGACTCTGCTGATATTGAAGTTATTGTTGTTGACAAACCTGGTGTACCTAAGGGACCTCTGTCGGCCATCCCGGTCACTCACGACTCGATGAGCCTGACCTGGCACCCGCCCACAGACGACGGTGGCAGCGAGATCACCGGCTACGTCGTCGAAGTGGCAGAGTTCGGAGTCAACGACTGGCGCACGGTCGCCGGCTTCTGCCCCAAATGCTCATTCAATGTCAAAAACCTCACAGAAGGCAAGAAGTATGTGTTCAGAGTACGTGCAGAGAACCTGTACGGTGTCTCCGATCCTTTAGAGAGCAAGCCCACTATTGCCAAGAGTCCGTTCGATGCGCCCGACGCGCCTGAGACGCCCAAGATTACCGCGTACAGCGCAAACAGCGCGTCTCTCGAATGGCAGCCACCAGCGAACTCTGGAGGCAAACCAGTCACTGGATACATCATTGAAAAGAGGGAGCGTGGAGGAGACTGGGTCAAGGTCAACAACTACCCGACTCCCAACCTGTGCTACACTGTACCTGACCTTCGCGAAGGAAACCGCTACGAGTTTAGAGTCATCGCCGTCAACGAGGCTGGTCCCGGCAAGCCTAGCAAGCCGACCGAACCGATTACGGCTGAGACTCAACGACTTAAGCCGAGCGCGCCCGAAGCGCCCAAACCTGACCGTGTCACCAAGGACTCTGTTACTCTATCCTGGAGGCCGCCCAAGAGCGACGGCGGTGCCAAGATTAAGGGATACATCATCCAACAGAAGGGCAAGGGTGACAAGGACTGGAAGGATGTCAACGACAAACCCATCCCGAGCCTCGTTCACACTGTTCCAAACCTCAAGGAAGGAGACGAGTACCAGTTCAGAGTTATTGCCGTCAACGACGTCGGCCGCTCCGATCCTAGCAAGCCCACCGCTGATATCAAGATCGCAGAACAGCCGAACAAACCTTGCATGGACCTTGGTGGAGTCAGAGACATCACAGTACGCGCTGGAGAAGACTTCTCCATTCACGTGCCGTACACTGGCTTCCCGCAACCGACCGCACAATGGTTCGCGGACGACCACCTGCTCGATGTCGAGGGAGACTCCAGAATCTTCCAGAAAATCACACCGGACAGCGCGTCGTTGGTCGTTAAGAACGCCAAGAGGTCAGATGGTGGACAATACCGCTTGCAACTCCGCAATCCTTCGGGATACGACACAGCTACCATCAACGTACGTGTTTTGGACCGTCCTGGCAAGCCAGAGAACCTCCGCGCTGAGGAATTCGAAGGCGAGGCTCTCACATTGTACTGGAACCCGCCGAAAGACAACGGTGGCGCCGAAGTCACCAACTACGTCATCGAGAAGCGCGAAGCTCGCACACCAAACTGGACCAAGGTGTCAGGATACGTCACGACACCGTTCTTACGCGTGAAGAACTTGAGCGTCGGAAAGAGCTACGACTTCAGAGTCATGGCTGAGAACCAATACGGGCAATCCGACCCGGCACAGACAACGGAACCGATCCGTGCCAGACATCCGTTCGACCCACCAGGAGCGCCTGGCGCGCCCAGATCAGTGGAGACGACCGAAACATCTATCACGGTGACTTGGTCGAAGCCGCGTCACGACGGCGGCTCTCCCATCACTGGCTACATCCTCGAAAAGCGTTTGATTACTGAGGACAAATGGACGAAGGCGTGCCACGCTCACATTCCTGACACTACCTACAAAGTCACAGGATTAATTGAGAACCATGAATATGAGTTCAGGGTGTCTGCAGTAAACGCTGCAGGTCAAGGCCCGTGGTCGCAGAGCTCGGATGCTATCAGAGCCTGCGCTCCTCCGAACTCGCCGAAGATCACAAGCGACCTCAGCTTGAGAGACATCACGGTCATTGCTGGAGAGGAGATCAAAATTACTGTGCCGTTTACTGGCAACCCTAGGCCTAAGGTGAGTTGACCTTTTTAAATACTTTTTTATGACTGTTATATATCAGTTTATATTCTATCTGAATATGATTCATTGTCACGTAAAAAAAATGGTGATGTGACAAAATTACGAACCCTGAATATTTTTCTTACCAGTATTTATTGAGGTTTTAATCAAAATGTTAAGTATTTTTCTTAACATTGTGTAATTAATTAGATTTCGTACAAAAAAGTACTTGTTTCTTTCAAATACTGTCACGATCATAAGATGCTCAAAATGCAACTACTTACATAAAATGACGCACAGTTTTAACAATTTTCTTTTTCCTAAGATATTCCTTATTTGGAGCCTTTTTATAAATATAATTAGATATACTACAAAACATTTAATCCTATTTCCACAGGTATCCTGGATAATAAACAACGACGAGGTATACCCGGACAACCGCATCCGTTTCGTCACCACTGACATCGACACTGTCTTCTACAACACCAGCGCCAAACGATCTGACACTGGGTCCTACACCATTCAGCTGGTTAACAGCGAAGGCAGCGATAGCGCTACTTGCAGGGTAAGTTGGATGATTAAAGATTTATTTTTATAATGACAATTTGTAAGTCTGTTAACATCTTTGTTACTTAATACTAAAATTGTATAAAACTGAGTAAAAATAATCGAGATTCGCTATCTTGCAATATTAACACAATACTTACATAGATAGATGGATAGATGAATGGATAGAATATAGAGATAGATACACTATCATAAAAAAGTACCAATTTCAAAACTGATATCTAGATATGAGTTTTGCCGTAACTGGCGGCTAACACTCATCCAGACAATCGATTAACATAATAGAAAACTTAACAGTTTTAGAGCTCGAGAGAACTTAGTTAAACTAAAATGTGTATACTCACTCCACCCAAAAAAATGACCATATTGGGGTGTTATTTAACCGTCTTCCTATTATAATTCCAGGTGCTTGTAGTAGACAAGCCTTCCCCGCCGCTCGCTCCGTTCGAGGCGTCTGACATTACTCCCGACACGTGCACACTGTCGTGGAGGCCGCCACTCGACGACGGCGGCTCGCCCATCACCAACTATGTGGTCGAGAAGATGGATAATAATGGAGTAAGTACTTTAATTACTAGTAAGACGAGAATGTAGACCAGTATTTATAAATATATCGACCAATTTCCTTAATGATCATCAGACCAACTAATTTGAAATGAAATGAAAATTATTTATTTTGTGACAAGAAATTACGTACGAACACATTCAGGAAAGTTAACACAATTTCCTGTCACTAGCCGACCTCAACTCAGCATGTGCTGACTGCGAACAGTCAGCGCTGGTCCCAATTCTGCAAAATTTCCCAAAACCCTCTTGTCAAAGAGACTTATTTGAAAGAGTTTTGCTAACGATATCTTTGAAAGTCAATCAATATCTCAAAGAGTCTCAACTCATATATCAAATAGTCCCGACCCATATTTCAAAGAGTCTCTCGAACAATATTACCAAAGAGTAACTAGAATAGCTTGATAAACTCTCGACTTCAGAGTTGGCCACTTTCATTCGATAAGAAGAAGAAGAATATCTCAAAACTCACAGACAGAATCTCAATCAATATATCAAAAATCTCTATAAATATCTCAAAGTATTTATCATGGCTCTTGCTGTGTCCGTTTGAGACATTCGACATCAAACCCGACTTTAAATTTTAATTATTCTAATCTAATCCTTTCCTTCCAGATCTGGGTGAAGATCTCATCATTCGTGCGCAACTGCCACTACAATGTGATGGGATTGGAACCGAACCACAAGTACATCTTCAGAGTGCGCGCTGAGAACCAATATGGCGTCTCGGACCCGCTCACCATGGACGACTCTATTACTGCCAAGGTATGGAACTGTTTGGACTTATGTCCTGAAATATTTATTTATTTATTTATTATTTCCATGTGTGACCACAGTATTGCTTGTGCGAGTATTGCTGTGGCTTACTAGTCGCAATGTGGAAAAAAATCTGGACGATATATCAGTCCTTATTATGACGAAGTAATTATTATGAACTAAGCTCTCCATATTATAAGCGCACGTAGTTTTGTCAGTTTCAAATAAACTGACAGCGTGTATCGCAATCGCATTAGTTTTCGCTGTCTGACTACGATAGTGCTAATCTTCTTTGTGTCATTATTTTTGCCAGAAATGTACTACCAAGACCGGTATCTTCCGTTCTTTGCCAATGGACATACAATCTGCAAATTTGATACCAAAATTAACTAAAACATATATATTCTTCCACAGTTCTCATTCACGGTACCCGACGCGCCTGGTGTGCCTCGCGTGATTGAATGGGACGGCTCCACCGCCACCGTTATCTGGGACAGACCTCGCTCGGACGGCGGCGCGCGTATCCAGGGATACAAGGTGGAGGCCCGGGACGTAGAGGACGGCGTCTGGGCCGGCGCTGATTACCTGCTCAAGGACTGCAACTACCAGGCAAGTATTTTTAAATCATTATTTATTTAAAGGAGAACAGTCACACTGACTATAACACTCACGTACGGCTATCTATTAACTAATATTACTCTTGGCTACATGTTTTTGACATAATAGCGATATGTACCAGGCAAGTAGTGTCTTTAAAGCAGTTGGAAGGGACATGACCTTGAATGACCTTCGAAATAAATAACTTGAGAGTAGCCCAAAAGATCTTCCAAGAACATCTTCATAGGCCTTATTCGTCAACTACCTGGTAAATAGAGTGTCTTAAAGGCAGATTTAGTAACTGTAGGATAGTTGAAATTTAAGGAAGTTTAATACAGCTATAGTTAGCTATGACATTTAGCCTATGACAATCCAATTTTCGACGTGAACCAATTATTTCGATTTTTAAGCCAAGTGTTAACCACTATCTAGGCTAGCTAAATCTTTGACTGTATCGCTCATAGGACAAGCATCAAGCATGGTATTAAAAATACGCCGTATTGATTTCTCAATTCTGTGTTACAGGCATACAACCTGGAGCCAGGCCACGAGTACGAGTTCCGCGTGCGTGCCAAGAACGCGGCCGGATTCAGCAAGTACTCGCAGAGCTCGCAGCGATTCAGGGTCCGCGCCAAGCATGGGCCTCCCGGACCGCCGCAGTCGCCTCGCGTCGTCAGGGTTGGCAGGAACTATGTGGACCTGTCTTGGGACCCACCTGCTACTGATGGCGGTAAGTTCTTCCAAGTCATGTTGTTAATTTATAGGGTTGGCTCCCGATCTAGCTGATTTGGCAAAATAGCGGTAACTCACGGTAACGGTGGATCGAACTAATGGGATTAGCAATTAAGTGAATCTAAGTAGAGAGATGGAAGTTTTCCTTGTGGGAATTGGGCATAAATTAAGACAATCTACACAGATAATTCTTAGATCGTTCTTGGTGCAAGGAATGACAATAACTATTCAAAGTTAATAGGTTCCTTTGCATCAGGGGAGATTGGAAAGTATCTCATTTATTTGAGACTTATGCTTGGTATGTTCCAAATTTAGTGCGTTTGGTCTTTTATGGACAACATCTACTCTTCAGAACCTTCCAAGATTTCGATTCGAATCCTGCCGATCATCCTTATTTTCCTTTCATTACCAAATAACTTTTGAAAAAGGTGAAATCTAACATTTTGGTTTACTTCCTAGGCGCCCGCGTAACCGGCTACATAATCGAGCGTCGCGACGTGGGCGGCTCCGTCTGGGTCAAGTGTAACGACTACAACGTACAAGACACCACCTTCACTGCGATGAACCTCAACGAGAAGGCTGACTACGAGTTCAGGATCATTGCTGTTAATGCTGGCGGTAAGTACTTTGACACATATTATGCCTCTGTTCGCTTTAAACTGAAATTTATAGGTTTTAAAGGCGAGATTGAACCGGTATCTTCATGTGTACTAAGTCATAGATGATAACTTCAGACGAGTTGTAGACAAGCGTGAGACTTATATAACATAAGAAAGACTAGTGGATGCCCGTAGTTTCTCCCGCATTCTATCAGTGTGCTGTGCACCATACAATACTAAAAATCATGATGTTCCGTTTTTCATTAAATAAAACAAATATACCAACTAGGCTACCAAATACACCTTTGCTGTTATTACACAACTCGCATATTGTTTGAAACTATGTCGCAATGTACTTTGGAGCTTAATTATCTCGGAAACCCCCGTTCTTCTTTTACCTTGAAGCCTGACACAATATATCACAAAAATAAAATAAAAACGCATTTCCACGTTATACTACTTTTAACAATATATTCAATGTATGTTTGTTCCTCAGGTAAATCCGACCCATCATCCTGCACAACACCCGTCCGTACCGGTGAAGACATCGGCGGCACCAAGCCCGAGTGGCTCAAGAAACTGCCCCCGCACATGGCAGCCCCATTGGGACGCCCGTTCACACTGGAGTGTGTGGCCACTGGCAACCCTGTGCCCACCGGCAGGTGGCTCAGGAATGGCAGGGAGATTGTGCTTGGCACCAGGTAAGATTGCGGCAACATTTAATAATAATAAATGTTTTCTTTGCGTACTATGAAAACACCATGTAGCTCGTTTTTGGGCATCATCTAAATAGTCCGTTTTAAACCATTTTTTGTGTGTTTCGTGTCCCGATAATCCTATGGTAATCCCATTCAGGCACCCATTCAATTACCCATTTCATTATATGAAACCGGACAAAAAAGCCTATTATATTCAAGATTTCCATTTAAATGTAGACTGTACACAATGAAAACTCTCTTTTTTTATTAGTTTCTGCAACTCGGTGCTAAATTAAAACCATAGTCAACAACTTTGTAGTACAAAAAAAAAACAAATTTACAAACATATTATTTCAACTCCAACATACTCATACAAGGATAAAAACACTAAGAAACATACAAAGCTTAAAATTTGTGTACTAATTAGCGACCTTATCACTAAGCACATATCTTCCTAATAACTAATTCTTCATTATTCTTCCCCCAGGTTCATAGCAGAGTCCCGCGAGGGCACCCTGAAGCTGAACATCCTGGAGGCGACCGACGCGGACGAGGGTGACTACACGTGCGAGGCGGTCAACAGCATCGGATACGTGTACTGCACTGGACATCTCAAGATCGGAAGTGAGTGTGGACACCCTGATTCGTATTTTATGGTTCTTTTTTCCGGTATTTTATATTTATAGATCTTGAAAAATATGTCAAAGAGACTGACCATGATTTCCCATAAGAGTTTTCTGATATTTGCTTCTCGAACTTATATTGCCTTATCCGGCGTTTACTTAGTACTTAATTGAATTTAGTGAGGATGAAATCAACCCAGAGTTACCTGATGAATCTGAGTTTGTAACTTTATTACTAGTCATGAGTTTGCGATTAATTTTTCAGCTGACTTCACTTATAAGTGTAATACAGGGTCCTATAATGCTAAATGCATTATGTTGCGTAAAATAAACTTAGATAGTTAATGAAACTGCATACTGCGGCTAAACTTATTGGAGTAATTTTCATTATATGTGCCTTTAAAAAAAGCGATCATTTTATAGACGTTATGACTCTCTTCAGACCATGTAAACAACACAGAACCTTAAAACCAAATCACTAAGCCCCATTTCCCCCCACAGACCCACCACGCATCACCCGCATGCCGGGCGACCTGCACCTCCCCGAGCACGACAACACCAAGATCAAGATCCTGTACTCCGGAGACCAGCCAGCAGATGTTGTCCTCTCCAAGGACGGCCACAAGGTCACGGACTCAGCGCATCTCAAATACACTGTCTTCGATGATTACATCCTTATCTTTATCAAGGATATCACTAAGGATGATATGGGTGAGCTTTTTTTATCTTTTTTTATCGACGTATATAAAAAATAAAACAACTAGATGGTAAGCAAGCCTATAGAAACTTGCAATAGGTCCAAAAACGCAAGATCCTGTACTCCGGAGACCAGCCAGCAGATGTAGTCCTCACCAAGGACGGCCACAAGGTCACGGACTCACCGCATCTCAAATACACTGTCTTCGATGATTATATCCTTATCTTTATCAAGGATATCACTAAGGATGATATGGGTGAGTTTTGTGTAAAAAAGTCTGCAACTTAAGCCCACTAAATTAACCCAGTAGTAAACTATAATTATATTAAAATCTGGATTACGGAGAAAAAAGAGCAACATTCAGTTGTTAAAAAAAAGTCTTATTCTTATCCTCGGACTTCTATGGTCACCCTTTTTTTTCAAAATCAAACTGTGACCAAAACTTTGCTATCTTCTTATTGGACTTTTTCTGACAATCAACTCTATCCCACAGGAACATACAAGATCACAATCAAGAACAACTCCGGCGAGACATCTGACAGCTTCAGCGTGACAGTGACAGGACTCCCAGGACCTCCGCAAGGGCCCCTGGAGACCACTGACATCAGTCGTCACTCCTGCACGCTGGCGTGGAAGCCACCGACGTATGACGGAGGCATGCCTGTTACTCACTATGTTGTTGAGAGGATTGATATTTCAGGTTAGTAGTTAGAAAACCTCTTTAAAATATCTCTACAATTGTTTTCAAAGGCCGCTTAATACACAAGGGTTTCCGAAGATCGTGAAGATCTGTGAAGACTATTGCAAGAATCTGTAATGACCTCTGCAAGGATTTGAGCAGACCTTTGCGAGGATCTGTGAAGACCTTTTCAAGGATTTGTGAAGACCTTTAAACTTTATCTAAAGACTTGTTCAATGATCTGAAGATCTTTTCAAAAGTCTGTAGACGATCGTAACGGACTCCAAAGACCTTTTCAACAATCTTTGAAACACCAACATCATAATAACTCCAACATTGTGGTTTGGTAGCTTAGAACAGAACATATTTCAATGTATTCAATAACCACCCTTATTTCCAGGCACAACATGGATCACAATCGCGTCCTCAGTGCGCGACACTCGCTTCACAGTGCAGGGTCTGACTGAGGGACAGGAGTACAACTTCAGGATACACGCCGCTAATGAGAACGGCATCGGACCGGCGCTAGAGGGCGCTAGTCCTGTTAAGGTACTACTTATTTTACTTAATACTTCCTTACACTAATTTTGGAAAAAAGACAATAGCAATAAAGTTTGTAGTAATGTATTAGTACGAATAGTTGTTAAGGACGCCTCGTCGTCGTTTTCTTGTGAAAAAAAAAGTATTTTTGTCACTATTTCTACCCAAATACTATCCCAGTTACAGAATAACTGAGAATATTGTCTCGATTACAAGCTCTATCTTTACCATTAAGTCATGGTTGACTCGCAGCTAAACCCAAAAATTTTGACTTATTTCCGAGCCCATAGAATTATGTAAATATTATGTTTTAAAACCGATATGTTTACTAATATTGTCTTTATTTTCAGGCCAAGGCACCGTTCGACCCACCATCACCGCCCGGCATCCCCAAGATCCTGGAGGTCGGAGGTGACTTCGTGCACCTTGAATGGGACAAACCAGAGAACGATGGAGGTTCTAGAGTACAGGGTGAGTGTTATTCATGTATAAAAAATACCTAAGTGTCAACACATAGACCACACTCACTTGTTTTAATCACTGAGTGAAAAACAGTAAACCAATCAGTTAAGCGTTATTTTTCTCTGTTTTGCTTTCCCACATGGCAGCATGGTAAGTAATTTTGATACCTAATTAGAGCAAAAGCACATATGTAATCAGATTTTAAACCTTGTTTGCTGATCTCAGCGTTCAAGATATAATATTAAAAGCATAATTTAAAGTTACATAGCCGTCATGGCAAAAAATCTGGTAACGAGGATAATAGTTTCAAAACCTATTCAATATTGTCTGTTGATAATTACTCTCCTGTTTGCAATTTGGTTGTACAAACGCTAATTCCCTTACCATTTCCTACAGGCTACTGGGTAGACAAGCGCGAAGTAGGCGCAACGACCTGGCAGCGCGTCAACATTGCCATCTGCCTTCCCAACCAGCTGAACTGCTCCAACCTGGTGGAAGGACGACAGTACGAGTTCAGGGTCTTCGCTGTCAACGAGGCTGGTCTATCGCAGCCGTCTTCTGCCAGCCAGCAAGTCAAGGTTCAGGATCCGAAGGGTAAGTGTCTTTTACTACTAGTCTACTTGGTCTACTGGTCTACTTGAAGCAGTTGAACTGCTCCAACTTTAGGATCCTTCTCTTTGACCGTTCTTCTTTTGTTTTTTTGTCTTGTCTACTTGTTCTAACTGGTCTACTATGTCTACAGGGTTTTACACTAGCAAAAATATGTCCGAAACTTATGACACGTATGAAATAAACTATCAGAATCAATTCCGAATGGTTTTTTCGATAAATATCCCAGTTATTTTTAAATAAACACATGCTTAGGCTTTATTTTCCACGTAAAACGTAAAGGAATACTAATAGTTATTATAAATTTAAACACTAACAATACCTTGTCTTCTGCTTACAGCGGCCACACCGCCGGAGATCGTGAAGCCGCTGAAGAACGCCAACTGCATCCAGTACCACAACGCCAAGTTTACTTGCACCATCACTGGCTCGCCCAAACCTGTCATCACTTGGTATAAGGGCGAGTATACTTTTAAATTTCTTTTTTAGTCATGTATTACTCATCACCAATTGAGGTCTGTGGTCAAGGGTTGAGGTTGGTACTTTTCATAATCTAAAAATCTCCAAGAACATTCTTAGACGTCCCAAATATAGATAAATTGCTACTCTTTAATATCTTTCCTTGTTTATCCATGTTTTTAAATGTTAATTTGATCAATTCTAAACTTAATTGGAAATGACCGAAAATAATCACATAAGTTATCCTGATTGGCTCGTAATTTGATCAATATGCATAATTTTTGATAATATTTGGCGCTGTGTGCAATGTCCCGGAATATTTATTATTTATTTATTTATTATTATTCATTATTTATTTATTTATTATTGTCATTTCCTGGTTTTCTTATCCCAGATAATCTAATCACACTTAGGGATTATTTTAATGAGCGTAGATCATAATTATGTATTTGTATCAGTTCTGTTATAATTCCTAATGTATTAGATAGATAAATAGATAGATATAATGTATATTATGATTCCAGGCGCCCGCGAGATCACCAACGGCCCCCGCCACCGCATCTGGAGCGAGGGAGACAACCACTTCCTGACCGTGAACGACGTGTTCGGCGAAGACGCGGACGAGTACGTGTGTCGCGCCGTTAACAAGGCGGGCGTCAAGAGCACCCGGGCGGAACTGCTCATCATGAGTAAGTGGATTTCAGCATCAACATCACCATCCCAAGTTTTAAGAAAATAGGAAGTATCGTATCATATCATTGAGTAACTGAGGGGCTTTCATATCTTAAAATTCGCTTTATCTAAGAAGATAGGAACTATAATTTATAGTTAAATAGTTTTGTCGTTGTAATCGATTGCAGCGCTTATTTGAACGCCACTTCAAAAAAGTTCTCAACACTTTGCTTCAATTAATACTACTCGTATATTGGGACGTGTTATATTATCTCCCAATTATTTTACTGACGTAGAACACCCAAAGATAGGGCAATAACAAGTAAGAGTTTAATTTCAAAACGTATTCATATCTGTATTCAATACGAGAGCGGTTTCTCCCATCAACTGATTGACTTCAAAAACATGAACAGATTTTCAATTCGGCCGAATAATATTTTTTATTTTGTTTGTATTAACCTCTTATTAATTTTGTTCCAGCCGCGCCTAAGCTCAATGTGCCGCCTCGCTTCCGAGTCACGGCCTACTTCGACAAGGGTGAGAACGTCGCCATCAAGATACCGTTCACTGGACACCCGGTGCCGAAGATCACGTGGGTGCGGGAGGGAGAGACGATCGAGTCCGGCAGCCATTACCATGTGGAGAGAAAGGGTGAGATATATAAATAAATAAAATAAAAGACATTTATTTCAGGCTCAGCCCATACTTACTAAAACTAATTCGGACACTGTAAAGGCCAAGTTTACTAAAATTACGTCTAAGATAGTAAAAATAAAAATTACACAAAAATATGCATGAGTAATTTTTTGTGTTTCTGAATGCTTTTCTTTAAAGAATTGGTAACGCTCAATGTGTGGCATTGTGAAACGTAATATCCTATATAACTTTAGAATTATGGTTGTCATATTTTGAACCGTATGATGCAGACTTATACGCTTGTGGAAATTGACAAAAGTGTAGTCTCATATACTGGTGAAAAGTTCATGTGCATTTTAAATATGGATTACCTTTATACGTAAAGAAATATCCATTTCAGATGTCGAAATTTAGTACACTTTTGTACCGTGGGCATAAGAACAGTGTAGGGTTTGCACAGACTACAGTATTATTGTTCGAAATGTTTTCCCACTGTTTTGGATCCTTCATTATTCTAAAGCTGTTTTTATTTATATTTAAATCTTGGTATATATATCTAAAAAATGATTTTTTTACTATCAGAACGCCACGCGATCCTGACAATCCGCGACGCCAGTAAGCTGGACTCGGGTCCGTACAGGATCACGGCTGAGAACGAGCTGGGGCAGGACAACGCTATCATCAATATCGAGATTAGTGGTAAGTTGTTACAAAGTATAGACAATATGGAGACACAGAACAGTCAGTCGGCTACACTGGTGATCAAATACTTGGCTGTTCAGTGCAAAAAGAAAAAGAATTGCCATCCAAAACTATCTCGACAGAAAACTAATTTTGAACACTGCCAAAGATTATTTATTGAGCTCAATAAATAGAGAAATTCTTATATTAGATATCTCATACCCGCTGTCAATATACGTATTTTCTAGTAAAATCTGCCTTAATTCTGACCCAATTCTTCTTTTCTTCAGACCGCCCCGACCCACCTCGCTTCCCAGCATGCGACAACATCGGCGTGGACTCGCTAGCACTGTGCTGGAAGGCGCCGGTCTGGGACGGAGGGTCAGACATCACCAACTACCTGGTCGAGAAGCGAGAGCATCCTATGACCAGCTGGATACGGGTTGGCAACACCAGGTAATAACTTAACGTTGAAAAAAAAACTTGCAACAAAATGGCGGACATGAGGAAATACGACTCAAAGAGAGATTACTATCCCAATTAGATTATTACATCAATATATTTCGATACCCCCAGATTCACAACAATGGCTATCTCCGGCCTGGTCCCGGGCAAGCAATACGAGTTCCGCGTGTACGCCGAGAACATCTACGGCCGGTCGGAGCCCAGCGAGCCCACCTCGCTCGTGCAGACCAGGGCCGTCATCAAGAAGGAGTTCAAGAAGAAGGAATACCCAGGTAGTAAAGTCATTTTCTGAATTCTAAGACTCATATGTATATGTATTTCATCTTCTTTGAAACCATGGTCTATCGTAATCCGTCATATCATCTTTGAAATGGATTTTGCCAATGTCTTTGTTTTTTGGTGTCACAGTTATCAGGACCTCACTGATAGTTTCAAATATGTAATAATCTTGCCTTTATCAAAAAACCACGTGAAGCGATAATGACAAAAAAAAGCGCTACGAAAGTTACGCAAATCATAAGTTTGTGAATGTGGGTTGTTCCTTTTTGCCCTTAAACAGCTAATCCTATATGGACGAAAACTGGTATGGAGAAATATTAAGTCTGATTTTTATCCCGAGTACAGTATTAGCGCGAGTAACACCGCGGGCCGTTGCTAGTGAGGAATAAAACAGAAAAATAATTTAATATTAATCAAAACGACCAAAGCCAATTACATTAATTACTATTATTACAGTTACAAGAAAACAATACATATTTTACAAACACTTAACCAAATATAACATAATAATAATCATCATAATATAGCCAAACAAGTCAAATTTATATAATACTAGCTGGTGCGCGCGGCTTCATCCGCGTGGAATAGTTATTACCATAAAAACGGTTCTTGTGAGTTAACCTTAAAAGATAGACATATACTGTTGCAGACATTTTGTTAGATCATTTCAAGAGGAATAATTCTTTCATACACATTTTTTTGATATCTTGAACTTTTTTCGCAGCGCACGCAACGGAAGCCTTCAAAGATGAATAATTTTCCCCGTTTTTTCCACATTTTCCATTGTTTCTTCGCTCCTATTAGTTGCATCGTGATGTTATATAGCCTAAAGCCTTCCTCGATAAATAGTCTATTCAACACAAAAAGATTTTTTAATTCGCACCAGTAGGTCCTGAGATTAGCGCGTTCAAACAAACAAACAAACAAACTAACTCTTCAGCTTTATAATATTAGTATAGATTATCTACACTAAAACATTAATTCATCTCTTCTTTTACTCGCAAAATCTCAAACACGCTAACGATGTAAATGTAATCTTCCTTTTCCAGTGGACGAGTCCGGCAAACGCATACGCTCGAACGCCGACCACGGCCCTGTGAAGGACTATGATAGCTACGTGTTCGACATCTACTCTAAATACGTGCCGCAGCCGGTCGACATCAACACGTGCTCCGTGTACGACAAATACGACATACTGGAGGAGATCGGTGAGTGTTGTTTGAGGGGGTAGTTTTACAATTTTTGTAGTTGGTCTTTAAGGTGCTGCAACGTCTTACATAAAGTTAAAAGTTACAGACTTTTACGGGCACAATAAAAAAAAGTTGACATTTCGTAAATTTTGTCTTGTTTATTTACGTTGAATTAATTGGTATGCCAAATAGACAATACAAATTTATGAAATAAAATAACTATAGTTTTCAATTAATAGATTAGTGATTTAGTTTGCATTATGTATCGTTTGTTAATAAACCAATACTGTTTGCGAAAATTTGTCATGAAATGGATCAATGGATATACATAAATGTAATTGTAGGTCAAAATGAGCTAGCTAATTTAGATAAGATTTAGATACACACTTTAAATTTGGGGTAAAATGTGTTATCTGATCTGTTCAGATTATAACATTGCGCATGGTAAAACAGTAGAAACTAAACATTAAATATAAACTCACGAAGTTGCTTGTGAGATATATAGGCGTTTAATTAACATAGATACTAACACGGTGATTTGATTCACCCCATTCCGAGCCTTACGGCGTTACAAATAAGGGTGAATTTCGCAGGTGACTTCGTGAGAGCGTCGTCTAGGAGAAAGCCGGCAGGTCTGTGTGTGAAACGGTCGATGTAGTATTACTCTATCTGCATCTCTCTTTCTCACACGCATATTCTGTTTTTTTTATATAATTTTTCGCATTTTATTAGGTTCTATTTTACGCATGACTTTTTATTAGTATTTTTAATTTTATTTATCAGGGTACTTGGAAAATGTTTTAAAATATAATGAGCAAAAAAAGACATTTACACACATACACAATACACTTTTTATGTTACACACAGCAACACACACTATACTTACATTAAAAAACACATTTATTACACATGATTTTTCAAGTGACCCTTACATCTAATATTACCTAGACATTATAATGAAACATAATAATTAAAATATTATTTATTTTATTGTACATTAATTACATCAAATTATCAGAAAACTTTCAGTAGAAAATGACTGCACGGTTTTTAAGCTTTATATTTTATTTTATCTCAGGTATATTTATAAAAAAATATTATAATACAATTATTCTATTGGAATGCGCAATTAGGCAATGATTGGCACATTTTTTTGTAGAACTGTAGTAGATGTACTCGAAATTTTAGATATTCACAGGTTTGCAAAGTAGAGCTTTTTTTTCTAGAAAAATCTTTAAAAACAAAACCAAAACACTACTGCAGTAGGTAGGTACATTGTCCCTGCATAAAACACTACTTAAATTTGCAAGAAAACTCAAATCAAAAACTCCATGAAAAATCTCTTTGAAACCCCATTAAACAATAGAAAGTTGCCTCCGTACAAGACGGATAGGTCACATCGTTCCCGGTCAAGACCGCCTCATGAGACTGACAAGTCTTATAAAAGTCCTATTACCAAAAGTTGTAGGCAGAAGCGCTTTTGGCGTGGTCCACCGCTGTCGCGAACGAGCAATATATTCACAGCCAAGTTTACTTCAACCAAAGAAATAAACTAAAGGCTCTCTTTTGTTATATGTACATCCCAAGAATTCACTTCGAAAACCCGTCATCAAGATCAATTGTCCACTCACAAGACAAATAGAGCTCGTTGTCCCTTAAAACCAAAAAATAAACCATTATCAACTATCATAGGCACAAACAAGGCCCAAGAACATGTTTCATTGTCTTTTAAAAAGCCATAACAGACCCATTACCAAATGTTGTACACACAGGCGCATTTGGCGTGCTCTACCGCTGCCGAAAAAATAGATTAAAGGCTTTCTTTTCTAAATCCCAAAATAACCTATGGATTTTTGGGCAAAAACCCAAAAACTCATTTTAAAAAGCCACCAAAAAAGATTTATTATCCCCTCACAAGAGTGATCTTACCTTCCCAAGGGTGATATAAGTGTCGTTGTCCCTTAAAAGCCATAAAAGACCCATTACCAAATGTTGTAGGCACAGGCGCATTCGGCGTGGTCCACCGCTGCCGCGAAAGGGCCACGGGTAACATCTTCGCAGCCAAGTTCATCCCGGTCACGGGCGCCATGGAGAAGGAACTGATCAAGAAGGAGATCGATATCATGAACCAACTGCATCATAGGAAGCTGATTAATCTGCATGATGCGTTTGAAGATGATGATGAGATGGTGCTCATCTTTGAGTTGTGAGTATTCGCATTTATTTTTAATTTACATCTGAACTGGTAGACATAGGTGAGAGCTTTCAGAGATAACGCTGCCGTTTGTGCCACTAAATTTATGATGGATTTTACTTCTGTTGGTATTTGAATATCTCAGTACTTTAAATTTCGAGAATTACATGTGTACAAACTTTGCTAATGTAAATTTTGATAACATTTTGTCCAGTATTTACTAGCACAGCCCTTATACAACCTTGCGTATAAAACTTCTAATAAGTTTTCTAGAAGCTTATGAAACAAAGTGTCTGGATCTTTTTAAGGGGTGGTATAATACCTTAAAATATTTCCGTTACATTTTCAATAAAAACAAAGTTACGACTCACTTTTTAAATTTTCATAGAAAACTTTTTAAAACGTATCCTCTTTCTCCCAGCCTGTCCGGCGGCGAGCTATTCGAGCGCATCACCGAGCCGGGCTACAACATGAGCGAGGCGGAGGCAGCTCATTACATGAGGCAGATCTGCGAGGGAGTGAGACACATGCACGAGCAGAACATCATCCATCTCGACCTGAAGCCGGAGAACGTCATGTGCCAGACAAGGACGGGCACTGATGTTAAGGTACGTCTTTGCTCCTGCCAGTTAGTAGGCGTTCTGGCTGGTAATCAGAAATGCGTACGTTCGAATCCTGCCGGTCGTGATTATTTGAGTTCATTTTTCAGTAAAAAGTTTAAGCTACGTCTTTAAAAGGGAGACGGAGGAAAAATCTGTTTTCTATGGATAAGTGTATTAAAAATATCATATATAGTCTTCAGTTCATTTGAGGAACTCGTCTCTCGACTCGCCCCTAACAAACCAAAGTCAACACAGCAACTAAGTTTTCTTTTGGACACGTCTGTTGTCTAAAAATTAATAAGAGTGTAACAAATTATATCAAATCTAATTTATAAACGAGTAAATCCCCTACGCTACCAGTGTGAGCGTTCAGTGTTCACTTTCCACATCTTGTTTGTGTTACTGTGTTTTTTTAAAAGAGATAGGTTTACGTTAGACTACATCCTGCCTGATGTTACGCATTGCTCAAGCCTAGGGTAAAAAACGCTTACCTAGAAGATATCTATTAACTCTATGAAGACCCCTGGATTTTAGTTCGCCGAGTACTTTACAGTTCGCAAATAAATAACTATGACTATGAAATTAGCTTCATACTCAATATATGTTTTACTTACAGATCATCGACTTCGGTCTGGCCACCAAGTTGGACCCCAACGAAGTGGTGAAGATCTCCACCGGCACCGCCGAGTTTGCAGCACCGGAGATAGTGGAGCGGGAGCCTGTAGGTTTCTACACGGACATGTGGGCCGTGGGAGTGCTGTCTTATGTACTGTAAGTAGCATTTGCATACGTGATTGCCAAGCATTTGACAACAACACCCATAGAAGCGACATGGTCAAATGTCAGTCGTACCTGTGTTGGCATGATATTTCAAGGCTGAAGACCACTGGCCTGGCCGAAGAAGAAACTCATAGTTCAAAATTTTCAGAATGAACTAAGCATCGCATCTCTATTTTACGAAGCTGTATTATAGTCACAGTGACCTTAGTGATAGCCATCGTCTTATAGGAGATGGGACCTCAAGAAGTAGTGTAATGAAACTGATTTTCCAACGAGAATGCTGTGATGAAACACGCGCTATTTGGTGCATGGCATCGTCTAACTGCCCTAAATAAAAAGCGTCAGGCTTAAAAAGAAAGACCGAGGCTCTCGTACACTTATACCTATTACCCAACTGGCCGGCTCTACTGCAACGCTTGTGATAGAGTAGGTATTTAAAATTAAGTTTGGGTTTGCGAGTCACATTAGGGCACATGCTGGGAAGAATAGTATTTAATGGTTCGCCGTTATCGATAAGGAGGACTATATTTCGTTACAATAGTAGTAGCTGAGTCGGGTCCAAATCTTTTCTGACTGAACTCTATGATATCTTCATCTCTTTCTCCCTCCACATAATTAACATCTCTCTATATCTCTCCACAGTCTCTCAGGCCTCTCTCCGTTCGCGGGCAACAACGACATCGAAACTCTAAAGAACGTGAAAGCTTGCGACTGGGAGTTCGACGAGGAAGCTTTCACACACGTCTCCACTGATGCCAAGGACTTTATTAGAAGACTGCTTGTTAAGAATAAGGAGTAAGTAAACCTAGTCCATTTTATTATTATAGTACATATTGAATAGAGTGTGCCCGTCACTTCATTCGCGATAAAAAGTGTTAGTATCACATGAAAAAAATACTTGTAAGAAGTAAGTTTAATATTACATATTTCTTTTGTGATTGTTATGCTTGCGCGAGTATGGCTCAGCGGTTCCAGTGTCTGCTTTTCATCCAGACGTACCCTGGTTCGAATGCAGCCCTACACCAATGACTTGTATTTTCAAGTTATGTGTGGGTTTGCACTCGCTTAGCGGTGAAGGAAAACATCGTGAGGAAACCGACATGTTTGAGGACCACAATATCCAAGGACATGTGTCTTCCGCGGAAGGACCTGGGCGCCCACCACGATGTATCTGCCCAAGAGAACTAGCTCCCCTAACGAATTAGTTCTGCGGGGGAGTCACGACCCTCAGTCATGATGAAATACGACTCAAAGAGAGAGAGAGAGAGAGATTAACCAAATGTCCTCTGTCCATAGAAAACGTATGACAGCCCACGAGTGCTTGATGCACCCGTGGCTGCACGGCGACGCGGCTGCCACGCGCACCACGCCCGTCAGCGCCAGGAACCTGGAGCTTATGAGGAACAGGCTGCGCATGAAGTACGAGGTATGTACACCGCCCCGGGGGCTCTGTGACCGCTGCTGTATGGTAAAGGATGGTGGTTAAATAGTAACTGTTTGATGAAGGACAGTCGTCCAATAGTTCAAGGGAGATTGCAGAAGGGGTCAAATAGTATAGGAGAGACTTAAGGGGGTAGTGACACTGGTAAATGGCAAGTAAATGGCTCAAAAGGAGTTGTAGCACTATTTTTGAAGTCTTTTGTGTTTCTGTTTGTCTTTTTTTTCAATGTGTGTTACAATAAAGTTTTATCTATCTATCTATCAAAAGAGTTCTGCAAACTACTGTTGAGTTCAGTTCTGGTATCACACGAGACGTCATTAAAAAATATTATGTGACGTATTTGTTTAGCCTTGTACCTTAAATTATGTTCTACAATAGGTTGAATTTTAAAAACATGTGTTTGTGTGTACATTAATGTGAAATTCAACTCCTCTAAGATATCAAATTAAAATATTAGGTGAAACACCTCATGTTTCAATATCCGTTTATATGTATTTTTTTACCCCAATGAAGACGTTTTTTCTCCAAAGCCAATAGCAGTAATGATCTTGATAAACTCTTGACACCAGAGTTGGCAACTCTCATTCGATAAGAAGAAAGAAGTATTGATGTATGTGCTATTGTTTCAGAACTGGTCCTCGTTCCGACTGCCGATCGGTCGGCTGAGCGAGTACAGCTCTCTGCGCAAACTGCTCATCGAGAAGTGGAAGATCTACGACGGACAGTTCGGTGAGTACCATAAACATACACTTCTTTAATGTTTAGTGTCCATAATGACAGAAATAAAAAGGAGAAAAATCTAATAACACTTGAAAAACACAATGTCTTAATTTACGGTAAAACTAGGACCACGTCTTACCGCTCCACCATTCCATCAGACTATGGGTGGTAATGGGAACTCACAAAACTAGAACCACGTCTTACTGTAAACTAAGACATTGTGTTTTTCCTAAAAAAAAGCCCCCGATCCCGTAACACTATTTTGTAGTAGTTAAGCTCAAAGCAGTTCTTGGCAGTTTTTTCGTGCATGGTCAGCACGAAAAAACTGCCAAGAACTGTTAAACATACTGTCGTACTTATGAACCTTTTCTGACTCCTTTCAAACCATTTTGTTTCTTTTATTATTGGATCCCACTTCTGGGCTAAAACCGCCATCAACTATTCATTTTTCTGAATCAATAAACTAATATATACCTTTATCCACCAACAGACCGCCGCCAGGCCGCACCACGCTTCGTCATCAAACCGCAGTCGGCGTTCTGCTACGAAGGACAATCTGTCAAGTTGTACTGCCGCATCATCGCGTGCGCAACACCGACCGTCACGTGGTCGCACAACAACCACGAGCTCAGACAGTCTGTCAAGTTCATGAAACGGTGAGTTATCAAACATTGTCAGACATTGTTATTACGACAAACTTTGTCGAAAGTTGTCAGTATATCAAACTGTACTGCCGCATCGGCGTATGTCGGGCTCGGAGCTAATGAGACTCCTACTCTATAACTTAACAAGATGTCCCTTCGTCAAACAACAAGCAGACGCTGAGACCACATTCATAAGTCAATAATTTGTCAAGTTGTCAATACACACTATACTCAGCCGATTCTTCTACTCAAGATTTCTACTTGATCTTCCTTATATCAGAAAATCATGAGATCTGACAATTATGTTTTTTTCTTTGTACAGTTACAACATGTACGAGTATATAAATTGACTGAGATATATCTGACAAATATTGTCAAATCATGTCAAGACACGAAAGAAAAAGACTCCATAAATATGTTTAACCGAAACTACACTCTTAAATGAGGCCTTTTAAAATATTATATAAAGATAAGATAAGGATAAAAACTTTATTAACCTTATGGTATCGCACCATATAGGGTAAGTCAGATTACAATTTCCCTTAAGTATAGTTCTTAATGTGTAAACTTATGTATATATAACTTATATATAAAGCCATAAAACTAATAGTACATTTGTTCCCCAGTTACGCGGGCGACGACTACTACTTCATTATCAACCGTGCCAAGTTGGAGGACAGAGGAGAGTACATCATCAGGGCGGAGAACCACTACGGCTTCCGGGAGGAGGTCGTCTTCTTGAATGTACAACGTAAGTAGATATGTTATTAAATGAGGCGTTACTTTGCGGAAATCCATTGGAAATGAAACTCTGGAGAAATATGTGTAGTCACTGTATTATAGTTCCCGTAAGGCAACCAACCGCCAACCGAGCAAACCAGACCGCGCGTGCTGACTCGTCCTCCTGATGATGAAAACCTTAGTTTTCCGAAACTTGTCGAGCTAATTTTTCGACATAATTATTGACGTAAGTGCTAGCCGGTTATTACAACTGAATATATATGTAGTGTTTTGTCGCAGCGGAAAAACACTACATTATGTATTTCTCTAGAGTTTCATTAGTAAGTAGATATGTCACTGTGTTTGGCTCTAGCCAAATTGCCATTGGCATTCATTTGAACACTAGATCTATCTAGTGTTCAAATGAATGCCAATGGCACGTACAGAGGAAGGCGTTTACCCAGTAGTTGGATCCCAAGGGCTGTGGATGATGATGATGATGATTGTTCTAATATTCCGTATAAAAATAGGTAAAGTGCTAACACGTTTTGATTTTAAAAAGCTGTTGTTATATCTAACTGCCTGGCGGTCGACTAAAATTTTAAATTTTCCGAGTAAATTACAAAAAAAACTAATAAACGGTAAACACTAACCCATTCTTTGTAAAAAAATAATGCCACCATCAAGAATTAGTTACAAAAAATACAAGTGTAAGGAACTAGCACGACTTTTTTGAAAAACAAAACGTGTTGTCGAATATCGTATGTAGTCAAGCTCAAACAACTTTCAAAAATTACTCTTACAATTCAAAATTTAAATTTGACGTTGTCACTAAATTGCAAGATCAATTAAAATAAATAAATATTCCGGAATATTGCACACAGCGCCATCTAGTCCTAAACTAAGCAAACGCTTGTGTCGTGTGTACTAGATAACGGATATAATACTTATATACTTTTCTTGTAAATACATACTTATTATACATACAAGCGACCAGACCCAACACAAGTACATAATTATAAATTTTAAAATTCATAAATACTCTTGTTACGAGGGAATCGAACCCGCAATCCCTAGATCAGAAGGCAGAGACACTACCAACTAAGCTAACAGGCTAGTCAATTAGAAAATAATGCTATCTTGAAACCGTGCTAACTTTCGTCGTAGGTATGCCAAACACTTATGTACCCTGAAATGATTTATTAAACTAAAATTAACCAACCAACTCTATCCAAACGATTAAACTCTCAATCTCTAAATCATTAGCTTACAATTAGGTCACGAATGCGATGCATTCTATTCCTAGTGCATAGCTGATACCTAGGCAACCAATACGATCTTTTGATGCTAATAGAAACGTTTGATATTTGAAGATGTTTGAATCTATAATATGAAATACATTAAACCGTTTTCATAAATTACGCTGTCAAACTTAGAACCAACTCTCAAATTAAGACTAACGTTCAAGAAATGAAATCGAATGATCCATTTAGAACCTTGGTTCAAAGCATCTTTTGCATATTGCATCATTAACAGTCTACATTGATTGTTCGATACATACGTACATAGTTATATACAATAGACTTGAAAATTTGCGAAAAACATCAGCTGTAACGCATTTTACTTTCGCGTATTTTCAAATGTTTGATAACAAATGTCTCTTATATAACAAATGTATCTTATATGACATTACTGTGTAACCCTGTATATAACTATATCGGTATCTCAGGCGGTATCTAGTCTGGGTTTATAAAGAGATCAGTTTGAGCTTCCGCGTTGTCTGATCACTCGTCTCATCTAATTGATATAGTAAAGCACGGTGAAATAGTACATTTTAATTTGGAAAAGTGTTTGTGAATAAATAAATAGCGGTGGATTTGATAAGGTAACTAATATTATTTCTGGAAGGCCTTCAGTTTCTTAAACTTTCAGTTCGTAAAGAATTTCTGGATTTCCCTAATATAAGAAATATTTTTCATATAAACCCAAAGTTCTTACTTGAAAACATACAAATGTTCCTTCTTGGAGTACATACCTTTAAGTACTCAATAAACATTCTGAAGCAAAATATATTACAATACAATATCAAAGCAAAGATACTTTTCTATTTGCAATACAGAAGCTACATTGAATTTAAAGTGATGTCGCGAACTCTGAAGTGCTGTTATTAAGCCAGCCAACCATTTTTCTTTACATCCAAAGATTTCTTCACAATACCTTAACAAGATCTCGCCTATAACCTATTATTTAGTCGGCCAACTATTTTGTCACTTAACACCCCAAGTTTTCTTCACAATATCAAGATCTCGCCTATAATCTATTATTCCTCTACCAGCGGTTCCGAAGGTCCAACGCCAGCACCTGCCCGAAGCCCCGCGGCGGCGCGAAGCGCTCCCTTACACGTTCTGGCAGGAATCCTCGGAGACGGCGCCTGTATTCACGTTCCAGCTGCGGCCGCGCGTCATGCAGGCGCGCGACACCTGCAAGCTGCTCTGCTGTCTCAGCGGCAAGCCCGCGCCCACCGTCAAATGGTAATTGTACCTCATAATCGAAAAACTTCTTATTTGTTTGCTTTACATGATATAGGCTCACGCTTAACTACAACTTGTAATCTACGATCTAGCGCGCTTGCCTAGAACTACTATACTTACTATACTTCTTATGGACTGGTTTTTGAAAACCTATTTAAGATTGGATCTGGATTGAAACGACGAGACTGAAGACTAACCGAGCGTCACGTTCAATATTAAAGTCTAGAAACCTTACAGCCAGTTAATTAATAAAACCTGGCCGCTAATTACTTCTACTTACATTTTGGGCACGAATCACTTTAATTTTTTTATTATTAACTTTTCTTTTAACTATGGGTTTGCATGAATTCATCAGCGAGAAGCTTACGCTAGGGCATCACCAGCGATGACATACATATTAGAGGACATTAATTATAAGCATAATGAATAAATCTGAAACTGTATACAAACTGACCTATCCGCATCTTGAAAAGTAGCAGGGGATCGTGTTTTGCCAATTGATATCCAAATTCTCGACGAGTCGAAATGGCATGCGATGATAACATACATCTCTTCCCTTGTGAAAGAAAAATCCCTAAGACTGAGTGATGAAGAAAATAACTTACATCTGACTAATCATGTTTCTCTCCCCAGGTACAAGGACAAGCGCGAGCTGTCCAAACACGACTACTCGATGAGCCACTCGGACGGTGTGGTCACCATGGAGATCATAGACTGCCAGCCCTCCGACAGCGGCAAATACACCTGCATCGCCACCAACTGCCACGGCACCGACGAAACATCCTGCGTGGTTATTGTTGAAGGTAAGACTCTACGACAAATCCGGTCAAACTGTCCGATTAGTAGGGTCAAACGAGACAGGTATTTTGAATTGATCGTCGGGTTAATTCAACCACCTCTGACCAAGACAAACTTCCCGAAAACAAAGTCAAGCTATCCGATGGCTTTAACAAACTATCTTGTGGTTGTGTCGAACTAGCCAAATAACTAACTCAGAGCTATCCGACACAAACTATCCGATAACCAAGACAAACTAAACCATGCTCTAATCCAAATACTGGAAGACCAAATATAAAATTATTTGATGACTAAGTCCGATGGGTCAAGATAATGGCCTAAACTAGCTGATGACCAAGGCAAACTACGAGTATACGATGATCTTGTCAAACTCTGACTCAAAGTAACTAAATGATTAATGTTTTTGAATCAATGTGGTATTTTCACTGTACTATGTAGGATTTGGCAAATTCGTCAGTGAATCTGTTAGGTCGTAAAAGAAAACTAAATGCAGATTTTATTAATATATTTGAAACTGTGCTTTTTGACTGAAAACCTTCACATTAACAAATAGCCGTCAAATCATGAATTCTGTTAGTCTTACGTTTCTAATCTCCGTTTGCAGGTGAAGTGACGACAGCGGAACAACAACAGATGGTACACAACTTCCTGCTCTCAGGTGACAGGCGATACATCGAGAAACCGCTCAAGCCTGCGCCACCACCTATTATTACCAAGACTAAGGTAACTTTAGTGCTTTTATAAGTAAAACCTGTCCAAGGACGATTGGCGGACATTTCTATAGACAATAGTTTGGATAAATATATCTTTTTTGTACATTGTGCAGAGGCATTAGGTCACCAGATCACCTAAAGCAAAACCCGCTCAAGCGAATGGACTAATGTGGAACATCCCTGTACTGAAATTAATCATTGATATTACCGACCTTTCTGATCCTACTGCTGGGTAAAAGAAGCTGGAGAAGGGGGAATTCCTTTCTCCATTTCGATCTTTGGATTTGGTGATCCAATTCTTCGTTGAATCCATCAAGATCGTTCCACCTTTTTCTATACAGAATCTCTGACTTTATTTATCTATCCTAACAAAGTATCCTTTATTCCCAGGTGACAATCGACCCGCCAGCCAAGGCCGGTCCCCGACCAAAGTACTCGCCCCAGACCTCAGTGGAGGCGAGCAAGAAGAAGTACGGAGCCAGATTAGACTCGGACGCGTCGTCCCGGTCGAGGAGTGCCACTAAGGAGTTAGTCTGTAAGTATTAAAACCGAAAATTCAAAAAATATAGTTGGTTGTGGGATTAGAACTCGTTACAATATACATCGTGTATGATGTATATATAATGTTATACTGGATCTGTTCCTCTCGTTAAGGTCGCTTTATTATTTCATTTAAGTACTTACTATTTTCTGCAATAAAAGGTGATTTCAATTACAAAAGTAGTGCAAACATATTATGTAGTCGCGAGATTCGAACAAACCAAATATCAGATCAAGTTTTAACCCCCAGAAACCAGCAAGTTGCGAATGATAAGTAGAAATTACACAGTAAATATTTTCAGAGATAATCTATTGGATACTACCAAAGTTATTAAACATCAAACTGTTACAACTTAATTATCCTAGGCGTGTTTTATTAAAGTATACATATGGCTGACTACCAAAGTGTTAATTTTTATAACAACTGTTACCTAAACACCTTCTCTCTTTCTCTTCCCCTCAGTACCAGCATCAGACTCGACAATGTGCAAGCCATCATTCGCGCGCGCATTACCGGACGTGCTAGCAGCTAAGGACGGATCTCCTCTCCTACTGTCCTGTTCAGTGCGCGGTGACCCCGACCCGAGGGTCGAGTGGTTCAAGAACGGCAAGCCACTGCACTCTTCAGAGGTAAAATTACTTGTACCTTTTTTATTATAATGGGTAGAAATTCTCTAGGTATCTGACAAGCTAAAGAAGACTAGTATGATCATATCATCATCGTTGAGTTCTATGGTTCTACCCAATGTGATAGCAGTTAAGGATTAAAGTTAAGGTAAAATTATTGTTACTTTTTATTATTGTGGGTAGAAATAGTCTAGGTATCTTCTAAGCTAAGGAAAGCTAGTATAAATATAACTAGTAGAAGCTTACGGTTCTATCTAACGTGCCAGCTGTTATAAACGGCCAGAACCAAAAGTCTGCAAAAACTCTGCAAAAGTTTTAATTTTTTCCCAGCTTTGCCTTTGAAATAACTGCGGTGCCTCAAAGCGAAGAGACATAAAAATGTTGTCGTTAATGTTTGAATATTATTCTTCTTTCGCTAGTGATATCAAGCCATAGATAGATGACGACAAATCCGAAGAACATTATCTGACTTTACAATAACACCATTCCCATTTTCACTTGCAGGTGATAGACCTGAAGTACAAGAACGGCGTGGCCTCCCTGGCCATCCAGGAGGTGTTCCCGGAGGACGAGGGAGAGTACTCGCTGAAGGCCATCAACAGCCAGGGCGAGGTCGAGACCAAGTGCAAGGTCACTGTTAAACGTGAGTATATTTTGTATGACTAAAAAAACTATTTTATCCAACTATTACACCAAAAAACTATTACGACCGATTTCAGACTAATAAATAGGTTTTCTGCTTATTACAATTATTTTTTTGTACAGTTTCGATTGGTTAATTTTGTTATAAAATGTTTTATAATGCTGATCACGAGAAAGAAAGTAATAAGAGAAATATAACGATAAGTTGCTTTTCCACAAAGAGACGGCATATAAAAAACAACGATCAACTGATACTTGTAAAATAAACTTTACTTTAACGTGATATATTTTCTTTAGCTGCTGAGCCTCGGCCTTCTTGTACGACATTCGTCCCGAGTGTTTATAAATGAATCATATATTCTCTTTCAGCGATGGAAAGCGCCGCCGTAGCGGACAAAGTGAAGACAGGTGACAAGCCACCCAGAATAGTAGACCATGCGCAGTCGCAGCTAGTCAACGACGGAGACGCAGTCACGCTCTCCTGCAGGTATGATCTTTTATTAGCTACTGTAGGCTATTACATTAAAAAGTATTTTAGGCTACGTTAGGCTACGATAGGCTACTCCCTCGCTGTGTACCCTATATGGTATTTCAGCAGTCTTGTTTTTAGACCAGTCCATTCGAGGTTGATAGTTTCCTGCATATCTTGAAAGATGAAAAAAGAAATCAAATAGTTACAAACATTTCGAAGCATTTAATTCAATTTAAGTATATGATCACTATGAAATTCAACTAGTGTGTCGCTTTCTGCCTTATATATTCGGTGTACAATTAGTTACCAAAGCTTTAAAAGCAGAGGTTGTCTTTTTACACACACATACATATAATATAAATGTTAATAAAAAAAATGTTAATCACAGAATCGTGGGCGCCGAGCGTTTCGACGTAGTATGGCTGCACAACAACAAGGAGATCAAACCTAGCAAAGACTTCCAGTACTCATCCGAGGCCAATATTCACAAACTGCACATTGCTGAGATATTCCCGGAGGATGCGGGTAAGTACATAATTAAAAACTAATCTTAATCTTTGCATGTCTTGTAGGCGGAATGTGGAGCACTTGTTAAATTCATATTACATTTAAGATTAAATAACCATGATCGCAAAAAAAAAAAAAAAATATGAACTATATTAGCATAGATATGTATTGCTTTTGGGAAAATAAATAAGACTTGAAACAAAAGGAAAAATAAATATTTGAGTAACGTCTCATACGCAAAATGCGTTTCACGTATACGTTTACACGATACGATGATGTGTTACATGATTTGTCATACTCAATGTGTACTTTGTTTTATTGTGTTTTATAAAATGTAAAATGCATTTATAGGGTAATGATTACATGCAATTTGATTCCTCCAAATTATATAAAAGCTAAAATCCGCCATGAATAGCAAACATCGTCACTTTTCCTAAAAAAAAGTCTTCTAATTAGTCTGCTTTTTTATCGTTCCATCCTCACTTCTATCAAGATTAAAAAATATTGTAATTTATGTCAAAAATATTTTCTCGCTGATCATTCACTTCTCCGACAGATTGAAACATAAACCCTTAAGATATTGAATCAGGCGTTACTTTGCGGAAATCCATTGTAACTGAAATTCTGGAGAAATAGTATGTAGTTTTTTCCAGAAAAAACACTACATATTTCTCCAGAGATTCAGTTACATAAAACCTTGTCTATTTCCAGGAGTGTACACATGCGAGGCGTTCAACGACGCCGGCGAGTCGTTCTCGTGCTGCTCGCTGGTGGTGCAGGTCCCGGGGGAGCCCGCCGCCACGCCGCAGTACAACGGCTTCCCTGCCTCCACCACGCTCACACGCACCGAGCCCGCTGTCTTCACCGCTCAGCTGGATAAGGTATCTCTCTCTTAGTCTCTCTCTCTCTCTCTACCCCCCCCTCTCTCTCTTTATTTCTCTCTTTCTCTATACCTCTCTCTCTTTCTATATCCCTCTCTCTTTCTTTCTCTATCTCTCTCTCTCTGTGTCTGTCTCTTGCCAATGATAAATAATCGCAATCAGCGACGCTATTCCCAAAGCCATTGCCAAACACAGAACCCTTACTTAACTTCGTTCGTACTCAGTGCTTTCAACAAATCTTTCTACAAGAATCGTCACCTAAACTCGTACTAACGTTGGTATCATATGCATTATTTTACTTATTTTATGTTTATTTTCCGCAGCCACCACTCCAGCTGCAGTGGCTGAAGGACGGCAAGCCCATCGACGAAACATCATCTAGGTATAGGTTCACAATGGAAGGCACGTCCACCTACAGACTCGAGATAGTCAGTTCAACTCCCGACGACGCAGGACAGTACCAAGCCAGAGCAGTAGGCTCCAAGGGAGACTCTCTCGCAGCCTTCTATCTCAACGTCGTCGAATAAACAAGACTAAACAACGAGGGACCCAATACGCTCCCCTGTAACACTCCCCAAAAAAAATCTCTGGTAACTGGACCCAAAGAAAACGACTTTTTATATTTTATACAATCCGGAATCTACGCGTAAAATGATAACGGAAACGTTTTTTTAATTTATTAATTAATTATTTATTTATTATTTATTACCTAGGATAAGTGTTACCCTATCGAATGCCTACGAGAAGTCTGGACGTCGATTCGCTCTCTAGTCGGAATCTTTTTTTAATTTATTGACGAATTATATCCTTTGTTAATTTTTTCGTTTCGTTTATTTATCGTCCTAACAGATATGCAGCTTCTTAAAACTTAAGCTTGAGTTAATAATACATGTTGCGAATGGTTTTGTGTCGGTGTTGCCAGGTCACCTGTCCTGGGATATTCCGACGCCACCCGGAATTTCCCCGGAATGGTCGCCAGTATCGCCGAACGAAATCCCTAATATTATTTTTATATAAATTTAACTGTATTATTTAATTGTACATAATTTAATTTATATCATGTGACCGCGTAATTTATAAATAAATATGTATACTGAAAAATAATCAAGGTTGTTTCATTTAATTTATAGGCATAATAGAGGTAAAAATATGATGACATCACACTTGCTGTAATATAAGGGTAAACATACGAGTATATAAAATTTAAATAATTAAATAAATATTCCGGGACATTGTATCTATATGTTTGTTTCTTCCTTACTCCTTCTGAACCAATTTGCATGAAATTTGGTTAGTATAATTAATTGGTTAGGTATAACGACTTTAGTATATAGGAACGCCGCCGAAAAGCGAAAAGCGGTGACGAGCCGAATTAACATAGGTACTAGGTATTACCTCTCTGACATGGCTTAACGACTGCAATTTAACGTGTCATCCGACCCACGGAAGCGCCCAAAATGGAATGCCACTTTTTGGTCACCCATCCGCGTACTGACCGCGTCGACCTTTGCTTAACATTGGTAATCGCATGCGATTGCCGCCGCTAGCTGAGCTACAGGTGATAACGTAACTATTCCTTGCTACTTATTTTACAAACCAACAATCACACTTTCTATGAGTAAAGGTACAATACTTAAACATATTATGTTTATTTAAGTACTTTTAATTAGTAAACTCAAATGAGACTGGCCTAATAAACTGTCGAGAATTTTAAGCTTTAGAGGCAAGACTGAGCTATGAAAGCGAGCAAATGGAATGTAAATTTTTGCTATCCAGTCTAAAAACTAACCGTTTCGCCTTGATAATCGCATAAAAAGAATAAATTATAATAACTGTCCATAAACTAAATCAAATTTTAATGTAAGGTAACCTCGCTAGCTGAGATAAAGGCGTTTTATTATTATTTTTATCTATGGAAAATTCTGTCTTTTGCATGTTAGTGCCATCTGTATTACTAGATATGAACTACATTGTAAGTGTGCACATAAATAAAGTACTCTAGCCTCATACCAAAATGTCACGCTCACGCTGATCAGTTACAAAGTGTTGTTAGCGTCTTCCGATAGATGGCAGTTTCATCAAAATATGACTATAATGAAATTTATACTGAAATTGAATAAATTGTAGAAAATTACATGTGAAATTAAAATAAATCTAATGAGCTTAGGCACTTAGTTTATAGTATTAATATACTTTGACCGATTGAAAACAATTTCAGTTTTAATTGAAAGCGCTGTACAGGTTTTCGCCAAAAAAGGTTTGAAAAGAATGGTGGCGCCACTAGTAATATTTTTTTCAATCTGGTTTTGTACATTTTGTAGCAGAATAATTTTAGTTTTTAAATTAAAATTTGTTTCAGCTGTAAACCTTTTTTGCCCTATGCTTATACTTATGTATGCTAACACTCAATTTAAATTTAAATATCCATGTAATATTTTGTATCGAATCCTATAAAACATCGAATACAAAAGAAGACTTTGGTAGCGCATGAGTCAGCATTACCTCATTCAAATCATAAATTCTTATTTCAAAATATGAAATCCTCAGAACGAGTTACTTTTTAATTTTACGTTTTTCTTTTTTCAAATCGTACCGCGAAGGCGCGATGAGTGAAGTGACGCGGCGTTTTGTTCATTCGCTTTATTATGTAAAGCTAAAAAAGCTTAGCGTTTTGTTTTTATTGTTTCTGTTTTGTACATGTGGAATAATGAGGATGATTGTAGGATTATAGATTGACTAGTGGGTACTCGCGGCTTCGCTCGCATTATTTCAGTATAAAAAGTAGCCCATGACACTTCTAAGACCTCATCCTACCTACCTAGTTACATACCAAAAATCTTAATGACCTGTTCAGCCGTTTGAGCTTTTAAAAACAGACAAACAGAGACTCAGATGAACAGACAAAAATTCTTGAAATTGTTGGAACGTGTTCTTCTATGAACTCAAAGTACTTATCTCCAATTTTTTTTTTATTATTTTCGATGTTCAGACTTTCGACCCTCTTGAGCTTTATTATATGTATAGATAAATATAGAAAGATAGAAACTTTAATGTGATGGAGAAACGATGGACGGTTATTGAATGGATTCTTTGTTTGAATTCGAGATGTATACGTTGATGAGTTTAACGTGAGTTTTGATGAAAAGTGATACAAATACAAAAGTATTGAGAATTGCCGTCAATATTCGTGGGATTAAAGCAGTTTGACCTACACAGCTATGTTGGTTTAATAGTGTAAACAAAATATATAGAGCTAGTAAGATTTTATACATAATAAAGTGTTTACGTCGTTATGGTCAATTTAATTTAGTGTTTGGTATGTTTGTTTGTACGCCACCGACTTTTACATGTGTCTTTCCTAGCGATCTTTACTAAGGTTGCCTGAAAGAGATCGCTTTACTTAATAAAGCCGCCCAATGTACCTAGGTTAAGTAATTTTACTGTAAATTGTTTTGTAATTTGGTTTCTGGTGTACAATAAAGCTATATTGATTGATTGATGGTAAAACATCACTAAAAGTTTTGTCATTTCATTAAAATGTATTACCTAAGTCATTTAAACGTTAAAAAAATATATGTGCCTACAAAAAGGGCATTTGCTCGAATTTACTAATCACAGCAAAACTACTTCAAAATACATAAAAGCAAGCCGCCAATTAATAAAATAATAAAATCCGTCACCACCAACTACACGGCTCATTAAATTTATTATAACACCATCGCTGTCTCAAACACTATCATTCCTACTGTGAAAACTAAATTTAATCATCTATAAAACGGTAGCATACCGCCATTAAACCTTCTTCAAAAAGCCATTACCAGAAAAAAATAAAATTAAAAAAAGAACACGCGGTCAAATGGAAACAAAAAGTATGGTATCTCAGTTCCATATTTCAATATTTATCACGAGATCGTTCGTTTTCGAACAAAATTCAAAATGCTTTATTTCTCATGCGCCCGTTCTTATAATAAATGAGGCTTGTCTGGCCGACGTTCATTTTTGAAAACCGTCCTGTTTTTTAATTAATAGTAGGTCGCTTATGTCATTTTTAACTTCAGAATTGGCACAATAATTTGTTATGGCCAAAATAAAAGAAAAAAAGCTTCTGTCATCAAACATAATAATGTGATAAAACTTTGCAACATTTTTTGCTGTTATTAAATACTAGTGAATGTTGTGATTTCGCTCGGATTGTGTTCAATTAAATTAGCCTATGTCACGGTTGAGGCTCTTTACTACCTCCATACCAAGTATCAAAAGGATCCGACGCTCCGTTGCATCGAGAAAGGGCTTACGCATACCAACAAATACATTTTCACTTTCATTATAATGGTATCATGATGATGATTTACTCGGAAGAAACTACATTTAGCAACAAGACCGTTACTTAATGCTAAATAAATTCACCTTTAAGGAAACTGCTTGCATTATTCCGAGTTGAACGCGTTAGTTAATTTTTACATAATTTTATTTGATGTGCTAAATCGGAACAGGGAAACCAGTGGACTCGATGAATCATGATATATTTGCAGGTAAAAAGCACCTCCTCCGAGCCCGACATATCCCCGAATACCTCAGAAGTAAAGTCTGGCTGTGCGTGTGGTTATTTAATTTTTAGAAGATTTTAATATGTTGTAGGAGTAAAACCGTTTTTTTTTACTAAATACTGGTATCCGTCCAAATCAAGTAGCTTCTTCTTCATCATCATATAAAAATAGACAGCTCTAGTATCGAGAATTCTTAAGCTGCCCTAAGCGCATTTGACATGGCTTTACAACTGCCGTACCATGCCAAATAGCCAGGACCTACATTTTAATCCAGAGCTGACTCCTATATAAACACATGGCTAGGAACAAGAACAAAAAATCTATAATTTCGACTCCACCGCCTCCCCTGTTCCTACACGTACAATACTTTATTACGTCGTAGTGTGTTCGTTTATTTGTGCGATCTGATGGTACTGATTTAAAACGCATGTGTCTTCGAGCCGGGTGCGCTTTGTACTGGGCTAGGGTTGGGACAAGATCAAGACTGAATAACAACACAACATAGCACGATGCAGTGGAACAACACTACATATTTTTTTCTAAAGTTTTTCATCTGCAATGGATCGGCAAAGTAACGCCTGATTCGATATATTAGTTCAAGACTGGTTTATAGTTCGGTACCTAGTGGATCTAAGCGAGTGTGGCTCAGTGAGGAAGCGTCTGCCTTTTAATCTGAAGTACCTACTCTGGTTCGATCATCAATGACTTGCTACTCAAGATATGAGTGGCTTTCAATTCCTATAGTAATGGAGGAAATTATCAAATCAAATAATTTATTTTGAAGAAAAATCATTATATTATCGTGAAGATATTATATTATATTTTAAGAATTAAGGGCATATAATACGAATAAATATGTCATCCGTTTGCGGGGGAGTCACAACCCTCAGTAAAGAGAAAATGCGCCTACATCAAAGGGTCATTTTAAAACTGGAATGAATATCTATCGATCTATCTAAATATTATGTACTTCTCAAGGACTCAGGTACTGAATCCTTTTGCTAGTATATTTCTAACAATAATGTCTATTGCTATGTGAATTTTAGCAGCTGATAAGACTTGTTGTTCGTTATGAATTATTTTGTCAAGTGGTAAACCCCCACTAATGGTTGTTAAACTTAAACTCTCATTAGAAAATAAACAAAAATAATCACGACCGGCAGGATTTGAACGTGCGTATTTCGGATTACCAGCCAGTTTGTTGTTAAACTGGTATAAAAAGGAATGATTTCAAGACTCAGCACTGAAATCAAGACTTCTCAGACCACATCTCTACTCAAACGTATCACAAACATCGATCATTCCTTTTATGCATTCATTTTGCACTCTATTATTAATTCAATAAGACCCATATTTGTATGTTAATACTATTAATAACTTTGTATACTTCTTTGTTACAATTCAAGCTTTTTGCTAGGCTGTGAACCTTAAGTTAATAGTAATAAGGGTAATTTTAACCTGATTTTTTGAGTTTTAACAAATGGAAACATAGCAAGAATCGGGGTAGATAAAGATTATTTGATATATTCGGAATGTAAATTGCTGGAAATTATTTGCAAGGATGCAGATATAATGTTGTTTGGTCTACGATGTTTAACCGACACGTTAAAAGAGGGGGCGTTTTGTTTAACGTGTCTGGTTATCTGTTTGTCTGTCAATATAACTATATTGACTGACTAGGTTTCAAACAGATAGGTACATAATTTTTATTAACAGACTTAGAGACATATTTTATCAAAATCGGTTCAGCCGATCGGTTCAAAGTTAAGTATAAATTATTTCTTAAGTGACTCATGCTTTGGGAATAAACATACATCGGACTACAAAAACGTGATCCCCGAAAATACAGTTTCTTTAATAAAATAAAGTAAAATTTTACAAAAATGTAAAGAAACCTTAACCTACTAAACTCAGATCTACAAAACAAACTTTAATTCAAAACTTTATCCATCAAAATCCAAATCCCTTATTTCCTCTCAATTTCTAAAGAGTCCCAAAAAACTGGAATCCTTTATAAAATATCCCTTTTCAACAGAAACTGGATATAAAAGACATAGACCATTATAATTCCGAGACCACTACCAGCTATAAAGTCCGATAACAGAGCAGAAAGTGCAGGTGCAACTGAGACAGATAATAAGGTATATGTTATTCTATCAATTATAATATTTGAAAACAAAACATAACATTTAGTGAGGTAACGCCGCCAGCATTTTAGGCACCTTGCCCGCAGATTCCGATTTAAGTTTGGTAAGTAGATTTTTTGTAAGGTTGTAAGTATATATTTTAAATTATATAGTTATTAATTTATAGTTTTTTTAACTTTATTATAAGGTTTAGTTTTTAATTAGTTACTATTATTTTCCTATGTGTTTCATAAGTTGTTTTGAATAAATAAATTTATAGTCTTTAATAAGTTAAAAAAAAACTAAACATGATCAAATTGACTGTGCACACCTCTTTTGAGAGGTGTGGCGGTGGAAAAGCTTTTAGGATCATACCGCACCCTGTCCGAAATACTTTAGTAAGTAAACACGTCCTGAGGATGCCTCGTGGAGAGACGAAACACGTGTCGACGAGAATATCTTACCGAAGGAAAATTATAAAACTTGAAGACACAAGGTGCGGTGTTGGTAAGATCTTAAGAGTCAAGAGCCACTTTGGTTAGGAGGTGAGGTGTGGCGGTGGTATATGGAGGAACACACCTAAAAACAAACAAGTTTGTTGTTTGGAGCCGGTGAGGAGTCATAAAAACACTTTAGAAATAAAAAATATTTGGCATATTAAGTTAGTAAGATCATTTTCGTCGTAATGACGCGTCCAATAAGTATAATACCTTTGACAAAGGAGATTTTGTGGGTTTTTTGAAAAATGATCAATGACAGCTCTACAATGAACGATATTTGGCCTTTTTTAACTCTTTTACGTTTTCTCTAAGGTTTTTTCTTGTCTTTTTCGTTTTGAGGTTTTTAATACGATCGAGGAAAAGAACAATGGAGGTCAACGGACTTGATGTATTTTGTAGATTAGTGATAGATTTGATGTCTATTATTTTTACTAGTGGATTGTCATGGCTTCGCCCGCTTTGTGTTGTGATCAAAAGTAGCCTATGTCGCTTTTGGCGCCCTATACTACATCCATACCAAAAAATTAAGAAGATCTGTTGATCCATTGTGACGCGAAAGACGAACAAAATCACAAACAAACTCATTCATGGTATGTCTGTATTAAAATAATGGTACACGGTAAAAAAGGAATTGTTAAATTAAAGCAAATTGCTTTAACTCAACGCAAATCGTGTCTTCCATAAGAGGAAGACAATATTTACTTAAATATGCAATATAATATTGATAAGAATATAGTATTCACCCAATAAACCGTATCGCTAGTTCAAAAAAAAAATGTTTTGTTATTATAACAATAATAATTTTCTTGCACCACGTAATCTTATTGATTTGATGTAATACTTTAGTTTATTTGGATAAACAAATAAAAATGTTTGTTTCAACTATTATATTATCTTGTTTCAACAATATGTACATTGTCTTTATGATAATATACAGTAGATTAATTCGACAACATAGCTTTTTTACACCAACAAAATATTGTTTCGACTTGATACCAGTGGTTCACTTATTTTAACAATATCGATATTGTCGTTATAACAATACGAATTGTATTCGTTTAAAATGTATGCTTCAGTTAGTTTGAAAGTAAACATATTATTCGTTTAACAGTAGACGTTTTATTGCTTCAACAATATACATATTTTGTTGCGACGGCTAGTTTGAGAATACCTGATCATTGTTTCAACACTAAGATGTACTCGGTTCTACTAAACAGATTTTTGTTATTATACGCATGGTTTACTTGTTTCAAGAATATTTATTCTCTTTAGGAGAATACACCTAGCTTGTTTTAAAACTATGATATAATTGAACCAACAAAACAGATATTTCCTTTCAATACTTTTGATTGACTTGTTACAGTAATGTTTATTGTCTGTATAAGAATACACGACATGTTGTTTGAACAATATAGTGCAATTAGACCTATAATATATATATTTCGTATTGAAACTCATGGTTGTGTTATTCTTACAATATATTTTACTTCAATTAAAACTCCTGTTGTTTTATTTTAAAAATATATTTATTCCTTTAAAAAAATCAAATTATTACTTTAAAACTGTATTATTGTCTAGTAAATGAAACATAGCTTGATATAACAATATTGAATTGTCAGTAATTTAAGTATAAATTATTTTATCCGACAATACCCACGATTCTAATGTTTCACGCTGTTACATAAATCTTTATTATTATAGCAGATGGATTTATGAGCCACCTATTAGAATTGTGGGCAATATACAATATGTAGAAATGCCCACATCGAGCTTGCTGTGGACATTTTATCGCTCAGTAAGCTTTTTCGTCCCTAAAAGGAAAACGCACAGGCAGGAAATCTTTTCAAATTAATTTATCATTGTAGCCAAACCGGGTAATTATTTTAAAAGTTTGCAATAAGTAATAGCGGGGGTCTATGATTATAATTATAATGTATCATTAGTATTCGTCTTCTTCTAGAATTAGTCTTCCTCATAATGTGAAGAATTAAATTATGATCAAAATCATATATCCCCACCATAATTGCGATTGTTCACAATTAGTTACCTGGCTTAGCTATAATGACGAAAAAAAATATTAGTTTGAATTTCCCGCCATTTGTAAGAGCTTTCCTTAGAGATCAAAAAGTTAACTGAGCACAAACAGTCGGTATAAAAAAAAATTCAATTAATGACAATATTATAAAGGTGAAAGTTTGTATGTATGTTTGTTACTCCTTCACTCTCTAACGGCGAAACTTATTTTAATGAAATTTGGTATAGAAGGAGTAACATACCTACTTAGTGACAAACTTTCTCCTATACCTATAATTAGTGTGACGAATGGTTCGACTCCTAGCATTATTGGGAAATAGATAGACCTGATGATGTTAAGAATAATGAGACTCAAAAAGATACATCATTTACAATAGGTATGGCTTAGCTGCTTCGTTAAAAGCAATGCTTCCAAGATTTTGGCGCCATGAGTCAGACCATCCGCAAACAAAAACAATACCTATTTACAATTTTATCTGCTCGGTGATTCCGGCAACACGACAAGTTAAAGTTGCGTTCCTGAAAATTAATTTGTCTATGATTTTTATACAAATTCATGGACAGTAAAAAATTTTTACAACGCAATTTTTCACTTGTCGTGTTGCCACGGAATCGCCGTGCAGGTATACTTATTAAATCAATAACTTAAAATACTAGTGTAATATTTAGTAAGATAATATGGAGCTAGGTTCGTATAATTACGTGGTAATTGAAACAATCACATTCATAAAGAAATAAAGTTACCCATACCAGACACTTCATGAATCATCAAAGGCGTAATAGAGAAAAAATCACTTTTTTCAATAAAAGCAAAGTCAGTGGTATTTTCTACTTTAAGACTGTAAATGAGAACAGTAACATAAAGTCCTTAAGATGCAACAGAAAAAGTAGACGTTTGCCGATTGAAGTTCGGGTGTAATTACTTTATCAATTTTATAAAATAAAGGAGTATCATTCTCATATTTGTAAACTAATGTACATTGGCTATTGTACTTAACGCCATTTATTTCGTACCAAGTATAGCAATGGCAATTGTAGTTTTTTAAATGCTCAGGCATAATAATAGAATCGTATGCCTCAACCTTGCCATATTTTACTCTATCTTCGAGACCAGATTCAGACAAAACCCTATAGGAGTGCTGAAATTGACATCTAACACCTAAGGAATACGGCAAATTCTTTCGACTACTAATAGACTGTGCCACTCTTTTGAGATCTCTGTGTTTCGCTTCAAATTTGAAAGCACTTATGAGTACAGGTGGTCCAATTTTCTCTATAATTGTGCAATAATGAGTTAAAAAATGATATTTGGGTTTTAAAGATTTCCCATACAATGTTAGATATGATGAATGATGTTCTTCAATCAGTGTTCGCAAGTATGCTAACATGTCATGGCTAATAACTTGTGCCATAAGAATGTCTGTTATTTCACGTAATTGTAAATAATTTTCCCAAATCAAGTTATGGACGGGTATAAGATCCCCGACCATATATACAAAATTTCTTACCAAACACAACATTTCGCTGGCAGATATAATTATGCAACCATTGTTCAAATGATTTCGTGTTATTACTGGCGGAACGTTTTTCTCAAAGCTTTGATATGTGAAATATTTAATACGGGAATTAAGAGTTTCTAAAGAAAAATATTGGTCCCTAAGTAGTTTGTCGATAATGAACGCCATGCTATATCTGTGTACTCCTTCACACAAATCATGCATGACGTCACAAGTTAGATTTTTATATACGTGAAAATCATGCAAATCATGCCAAACGCATTCTTCTTTTAAGCCGAGCTGGGATTCTAAGTGATTATCATAATCAGTTTCTTTACGTAATGATGATTGTTTTTCTTCACAAAGGTTTATGCATTAATTTTTCGGAATTGTGCAAAATCTGCAATAATTATGAGCAGAGAAACTTCCACTAAGTCCAAACATAGAATGAATACCAAGGTTATCACCCGAAAAAGCAATAACCTGAAATTTTACTATTTTGGTGTTGTAGTCGACATGAATTTGAAGGCCATTTTCATTCAACGAATTCAGATCAGAAATGAATTTTGAAAAAACTGCTCTGTTGCCAAATTCTTCTCTATCGTTGCTATTAAAAATTAATGCGACAAATACATTTTCTAGTCTACTAGAAACATCTGGAGGTAAAGTGGCAATTGAAATGTAAATTACACCAATTTTATGGACACCGGCGTGGCTCCCTAAAGGATTCCCAGATTCAAAATCATCAAAGTATATAATCAGAGGAAGTAATGTATCGGTAACAGCTACTAATTTGGACTTCCATAAAGAGCCATTTACAACATTTCTTAAAACGATACCATTGGAATCATCAGGCTCTCGCAATAGTGATAACTGATGATCAGTGATTGTTTTCAATACATTGGGAAGTTCCAAAAAAGTTTTTAAGTTATTTTGCCAAGGCATACTACAAATGGTTCTATTTTTTAACACCATTTTGACTTTATCTTTTTGTTTTGATACCTCTTGAGATACGCCTACTTCCACTTGCGTGGGTTCTACGAAAGTTTTAGACTCTGTGAATATTTTATGCCTTTTGTATTCCGTATCAAAGTTTTTAAATGCATTCATAAACAAAGACAATATACTAAGTACTTTTATAAAAAGTTCATTTGAACTCGATTCATTCGTATTACTATTAAGATATTGCATAATTGAATCTACGGTTACTGCTAAAAACGAATTTAGACTAACGATTATGTTCTGTATGGAATCGCGACTTAAATTTAAAATGTTATATAATTTTGCTATTAAAAGTTGAACAGAATGATTTAGCGTTTTTTTGAAGTCGTCTATAAAGGTTTCAGCCGTTTTTTGTTGCTTTTCTTGGTGGTCAACAACATGGACATTTGCAGCTTTGTTAGAATTTGTATCAGAAAATTCTGTACTTATACAAAGAAATGTATTTTTAGACTTTTGTTCCTCAAAAGTATGCTGTGAGCGTAAATGATATTTTAAAGAAGGAGCAGTATGATACATTCTACTGCACCCTTGAATGGGACATGAAAAAACATTAGAGATATTATGAAGAACTTTGATATGGAAAACATATTGTTTGAATTCAGAAAATGTATTACCACATTCAGTACAATTTAGTTCCATCTTATCAATTTTATATTCAAGTGTACCTAATTAGAGATTTAGGTAAGATTCATCACATCGACAATGTATGGAATCACTTTATCGTGCTGTGTTGAGATTCCATAAACAGAATGTTGAATTAGCATATACAAGTGTTCAGAAGGCGCTGGGTACCTACAATTGAACGTGTGATATAATTTGAATAAAGTGTCAAATGCTTTTCCTGCAGATGTGAAGGAATATTTAAGTTTATCCACAACTATGAAAGTGCTCTGTATGGTTTCTAGTGTTGCACCCTGTACCAAAACATATGGTTGTACAGTTATTTTTTTCGCAAGTGCCTTTTTGTTGTTGGGATGTAATTGCGTCTTCTATTTCGCTTGGATTCTGTGAACCAATAATAATAGAAATATGAGAACTTAAACTTACTTAAGTCAGTTTCATTAAGAGTATGTGCCTTTAATAACTTGATAATGTTTTACCTTGACATGTATCAGCAAGCCTTCTATGGCTTCAGCTGTTGAAAACTTCCATTTTTTTCCAATGCGTCCTTTTGGCGGGATTAAGTGCCCCAAGAGTGTCATTTGCATCGGCAACTTGCAGTCTGGAAAAAAAAGAAAGGATATAAATATTTTGACTGATGTCAAAATCTTACAATATAAATATGGTTTAGTCCCAGTTGCCACTACAATTTTCACCACTATCAGTCAGTAACAATAGGACTAAAAATCCCAATCGCTACGACTGGTAGTGTCTGAAACATTTTCACTACAATACCTGTGGACCGAGACAAGTCCCAGTCACCAGCAGTAGCTGCAGCAACCATGTTATTATGCATCAGGATTAGTAGAAAGATGGTGGTAGCAATAAACCTTGAACTCATAGTATATAAAGATGATATTTAAAAAATAATATATATATTGGCGATCCCTTTCAGCTCCGCTTTCCTTATTTTTGAGTTCTCATTATGGGTTAGATTCAGTACACCCATTTCCCAAAATCAGAATAATAATATAATAAACAAGCACCATGCACCAATACCTCTGTAATGTTAATCAACGACTGAATCATGCAATAAAATAGGATCATACACCGCCCCACCCATTATAATTCTTATTATACACACACACATGATTATGATTATGACTATGCACACACCATCTGAACTTACTCATTAAAATTTCCGCCTAAACCACCAAAATAGATGATTTTTGATACTGGATACTGCTGTAAACAAATTTAATTCGAAACTAAGACTTCTTTACCTTCCTAATATTATGTATCTACAAATGGCTGATCTGAAGTTAAATATAATATACACATACCTAGCTCTGAGTTGTTTGAGTCTGTCCCTAAAGCTTCATCAAGCAATTTGCCAACTCCGTCTGACAATGAATCTTTTTTGTATGCCCGAATCTTGTCAAAAAATGGAACCCACTTAGTGTAGAATGCTGTGCCTCTTTCAGGGTACATGCGGTCAAAATCGAGATTAATCTGTAACAAAACCAGCTAGTATTAAATCAATGAAGTTATGTGTACAATTTATATCTCACTCAGTAATACTAAATTAAAAATGTGGATTATGCAAGTGAGAGGGAATGAATAACATGTAACTCACTTTATGTTAACTCAATTTGTTATGGGGAACAGCGTGTTTAGTTAAACAATGGACATATTTTATGTCTACTTTTTTTAAATTGCTACTATTTATTGCAGTCCAGGTTAGTCCATGGTTATTTATTTATTTACTGACTTACTCATTTAATCTTTACAGCACTAGCATACATGTTGGACAAAGTGAAGGGCAACATTCATATTTTTTATGATTCTGTGGTAGACAGGTATAATCAACAGAAACTTACCAATACTTCACTCCTTAAGTCATTTAGTACTGGCCATTTTGCTAGAAACTCTCTCAGGTTGTCTTGCTCGCAAAGTATTCTTTCGTTATATGTGTTCATCCATTTCTGCATAACAACATCCCATGGTTCATTATTATTCTTTAGCCAAACAATGTCTTCATTAACACCTGGAATTTACACAATTATATACACATACATAATAATTCATAATTCATTTATTAGCAATGGTATTGTTACACATCATTACATAAATTATATCTAGGTATTACAATCTTGCATGCATTCCGGGCACACTCCATGAGCAAGGTATAATCTTATGCATTTCAATTCCACAATCAATAAAAATAATAATTAATTAAATAAATTAATAATCAATTCAACAAATTAATAATGAATAAATAAAATCAATTAACTTAACTTATTTGCATACATATCAATCAGCTGTTGCCTAGGGGATTAACCAAGCCAATTGATGATGATGATTAAGCGGGATAAAAATAACAGACTACATTTAGGTAGGTATACTTACACTTATCAATGTGACTGGTTTTAGATATTTTAGAGCATCCAGCCTCACTTGATGTGGAAGTTCTTCTTTTTTCGCCAGACTTGTAGAGCAGATTCCGAATCTTATCTAACAGCTTTCCTTTAGCAAATACTGACTTGCCAGTTTTTGATTGTGATTTAGGTATAGGCCGCACAAAATATGTCCCAATATTTTCAGTTGGAAAAAGAGTAATTATTTTTCCAGCCAAAGAATTGTACTCATCATAGGTCAGCTTTCTAAAATTTGAATTAGAAAATGATATAATTTAAATTATTGATATGAGTAATAAGTAAATTAATACAACAATAGTTGAAATAAATTGCAGTTCACTTACTGATTCACAGCATGTGTGTACATATGACGTGCAATTACATCAGTGAGTCTATTTCTTCGGGTGGCGTCTAACTTCCCATAAGTACCATAATAATTTAGAACTGACTTGCCAAGAGGTGAAGTTAAGAGAAGAGTCTTTAGGTCAAAATCAATCACTCTTCCTGAGTCTAGGATTTCAAAGTCTGAATTTAAAATATAGTTGATACTATCCAGTGAAACATTCCCATTTTGAACTTCAGCAGCTAATGTCGATGTGGATTGTTCAGTGCTGCTAGATGCTATTGTTAGAGCGTCTGCAACACTTTCTAGAAATGTGTCAATATGCTCTTTTAATTCCAGACGAACACCTAATATTGGGCAAAGTTCTTTCAATTCGGATTGTGTTAGTTTAGGAAGGTGTTCTGAACTTATTTTGTTTCCTGAAAAAAAAAAGCACTTCAGGTCACACTGTTATTACATGTTTCATAATTTTGTGTGTATGTCACACACAGTTTACACTGAACGGGATAGGTAAGAGAATTTGTTACACTGCACGAGTTCTGCATCCTGCTGTCCAGGATGTGGAAGGGCAACTTGGCCCACCTCCCGCTGCTCGCTGTCCACAGCTGGGCAGTTACACGCTTATCACTGACCCATTGTCCTGACCAACAAGTGATTATTACACAGGGTGTGGGTTGCTTTCGTTTGATTAGACCGCGCAGAACACATTCATTGTGACAAATAATTACCTACCATTCTTGACCATCATAGTGAGCTATTAGTCAAACGCTAGTTAGTGAAAAAAAGAAAATTAACAAGTACCACACAAGCTACTTTTCAGTAAATAGGTACCACGCGAGTGAAGCAAATTACTTTATATCTACCTACCTCTTTGCTTCTATGCAATGAATGAGAAATAAATACTATCATCTACCAAGGCTTTTTATTTTATACTGGGCTCATCGGCTACACATTTAACCTCAAAAACTTTTTGATTGCATAGTGCCTACTGCTTAAATATATGACACTATGCAATGGTGTTTATAATGTGATAATAAAAATCTCATTGCGACTTTAAGTATGTTTGAAGATAGGTTACTACATAAAAAATACTCACGTGCCTGTATACCTACAACTAAAGTTACTTACTTGTCTTTGGACGTGTGAGTGGTAGGTAAGCATTAATAATTTTACTTACTTCTAAAACTTTCCACAACTTCTAACGGCATTTGCCATTTAGAAAGCAACTCCAGAATTGCTTTCTGACCAACATATTCTTCCGTATCAAGATCAACAGCGGCGCCGGCGTCCATATTTTTAATTCGACTTAAATTAGCCCAGCCCAGCCTACATGAGAAAAGAACTTAAAAAGAAATAAACTTCCCTAGGTAACATTTATATAGATCAGCAACTCACTAATACATAATATAATGCTTGCAAATACACACAACAAAATAGTAATTCCACTTCTTTCATTCCACCGCACTGCACAAACTGCACATGTGCTCGACGCTCGTCGCTCGTCGTCCCGTCCACTATCAATTAAGGATGGCGATCTCAAATCGATTAATCGAAGAATCGATTCCTCGGACCACAAATTTCCCAAAATCGAATCACAAATTAACTGTCTAATATGGGTATATTATCTTTAAATCAATACTGAACATATAAAAAGGTTAAAATAGTGCTTGAATTGAAGTTATTAACTTTCTTAAGTGCCTGTTTGAGCACATATTGTGATGTAAAATAATCGGTCTGTTCTGATCGGTTGGCCGCTGTTCCCCGCGCTGCGCGCACGTTCCGCTAGCATCCGACTACACTTGCGTGCAGTGTCAATAGGCTATTTCGAGTTTAGAAGTTTTGTTGTTAAAGTTTGTAAACTTTATATTTAAGTTTTTACGTTTTTATTGGTTGCGCAGCTAGTGGCTAAAACTTGTCTCGTTTACTTAAATAAAAATAATTACAACTTTACAGAATCGCAATAAATTATAAATCCGAAAGTTTGCGAGTATGTAACTGTATGAATGTATGTTTGCTCTAACGGCTACTCCTTCATGCTCTAACGGCTTGACCGAATTTGATGAAATTTGGTATGAAGATAGCGTATACTCTGGAATAGGACATAGACTACTTTTTACCCCGGATAAACGCGGGTATTTATTATTATTATTTATTTAATCATAACGGCATTACACCAATTACATTAATTATAAAATTATCGAGTTTAAAAAAAAATACAATTACATAATAATTAATGTGACAATATAAAATTATTATACATGTCAGTCAGATACTTACAAAATTAAGTAAAAACATAATCAGTCAAATCATTGTATACATATCTATATAAATTTACTAACCTATTTCTCGCAAAAACTCAAACATACTAACATAATAGCGGGCCATGCATCCGCAAACAAATCGCATGTCTGGCTGCAAAAACGCAGGGCGCAGCTATTATTTTACAAACGCCAATAATGACCAATAAAATATGTCCGGAAGTGTACATGCGCGTACTTACCCCCACTACATCGACTTTGGCTCAAGTTGTTCTGTCAGATTCTTGCATTTAAAATGTTAAATTTTGAACTAATAATTTGCTGCGTTATCTAAATAGATAATATTCTTGTTTTGAAACAAATAGGGTGGAACTTATTACAAATTTTAAAAACATTTTGGTTGAACAATTGATATTGTTGATAAGAAATAATCGATCTTCTACCAAAACCGCTTGTAATTCATATTAACCATATAACAGATTCTCGCAATGAAAATGTTTAATCTTCATTTAATAATATGCTGCGTTATATATATAATATTCTTGTTTTGAAACAAGTGTATGTGGAACTTATTACAAAATTTAAAAACGTTTTGGCTGAACAATTGATATTGTTGATCTAAGAAATAATCGAACTTCTATCAAAATCACCTGTAATTCCTAATACCTAACCATATAACAGATTCTAGACATTAAAAATGTTTAATCTTCATTTAATAATATGCTGCGTTATTTATATAAGTAACATTCTTATTTTGAAACAAGTGTATGTGGAACTTATTACAAAATCAAAAACATTTTGGCTGAACAATTGATATTGTTGATCTAAGAAATAATCGATCTTCTATCAAAATCTCTTGTAATTCCTAATAACCATATAACAGATTCTGACATTGAAAATGTTTAATCTTCATTTAATAATATGCTGCGTTATTTATATAATATTCTTGTTTTGAAACAAGTATATGTGGAACTTATTACAAAATCAAAAACATTTTGGCTGAACAAATTGATATTGTTATTCTAAGAAATAATCGATCTTCTATCAAAACCGCTTGTAATTCATATTAACCATATAACAGATTCTCGCAATGAAAATGTTTAATCTTCATTTAATAATATGCTGCGTTATATATATAATATTCTTGTTTTGAAACAAGTGTATGTGGAACTTATTACAAAATTTAAAAACGTTTTGGCTGAACAATTGATATTGTTGATCTAAGAAATATTTGATCTTCTATCAAAACTACTTGTTAATCCAAGTTACCATATAACATATTCTTGCATTGAAAATGTTTAATCTTCGTCTGAGAAGTTGTCAGACTTTTCATGAGAAAGTACATGTTTTAAAATGAGTAATTGTGAAATCTTGATCGAATTATTTGACATGTTTTAAAAGAACAACGACATTGTTAGTTTGACAATTATTTTATCTTAATGTTACAAAGTGTACTATATTCTTAATAGGACAATGTAAATCGTCGATTTAACAATATAATAGTGCCCAGTTAACAAATCTAGCATTGTTAATACAAGATTAATCGTTATATTGTACTAAAAGTTTCAAAATGTTTACCTGACAATATTTACTTGATTTGAGACAATAAATCAACAATATTTTTTTGTACTTTGAAGGAAATGGAAATTTTCAGAGTGACAATATATTGTTAAATTAAGTAAATATTGTCTTGGAATTGCTAACAATATTTTTTTTATTGACGGGACAATTCTTTTTTTACCGTGTACGAGTATAATTATAATAGTAGGTAAAACTAACTAAACTTCAGTCAAAACCCTTATCTTAGCTAACAACCATGAAAAATATCTAGATAAATATCTAGATCATCATCATCATCATCCACAGCTTTCTCTATCACACTGCTGGGCATAGGCCTCTCTTTGAATGTGCCGTCAGCTGCGTCGATCTTGCAGACCTCAAGATAAGTATGTTATATTACATATTTCATTATTTAAGTCGCTGTCAGTTTATTCCATCCTAGATCAAAACGATCGCTTACCATCACGCAAACTATGGCGAAGTGCAAACCCATTTCGTTAAAAAAACAATAAGTATCTTACCGCTTACCATCAGACTAAATACCGCTCTCTGAGTCACATATTACAATAGCGAGAGCAATTTACAAGCGACAGACTGAATTTATCTATTCTAGTGCATAAAATTAGTGCATCTAGATTTAACATTGACTATAAATACTGTAGGAGCAATGGTAGAGGAAAGCCCACAGATTGTTTAGCAGTTTATATGAAATATTATATTAAATGGTAAATTTATGAAAATTTATACAAATTTAAATATACTTATTTGTTGATATATTAATGATTTGTATATTATAGTATTTACTTAGTAATTATATTATGTTACTTAAGAAAAAGAATTGGCTAATCTTGCTTCTTCGTAATAGATCATAAATTTTGCTTACCATCAGGCAAATTGTGGTCAAGTGGTAATATAATTTTACCATATATTGTAAAAAAAAAATAAGAAAAATGAAAAAAAACATGTTTGACAACTTACGATAGCAAAAAGATCTATAACGTGGAGATGCTGGGATTTGAACCCAGGACTTTCAGCATGCGAAGCAGACACTCTACCACTGAGTTACATCCCCGATGACTTGAGCGTCAAAATTATACAATGCATTCTTATGTGTCGGACGTTGACATCATTGTGATGCAAAATTATTTCGGTAAGTATTCATCATGTCAATGCAAAAATAGTTTCATAGCTAAAATAATCTGATGATTGACTGTTGCTCGAAAATATAAGATTTCTATGTAAAAAATTACAAAATAAAAAAATAAATATCATCATCATCATCATTTTAGCCAGTATCCACCCACTGCTGAGTATAAGCCTCCTCTTCAGCGAGCCACACATTACAGTATAAAGCCTGTCTAAAGCAGTTCCTCTCACTCAATTAATTTAATCTAAAATAAGTATTTATAATAAATCAAATAGAACCTATTTTGTTTGAACTTATTTATCCTATGTACAATCAAATCAAAATGATCAAATTTACAATAACACAAAATTGTACCAAGTTCTGTTACTGCACACGTTGCAAGACAGACAGACATACAACAATGTACGTGTATTTATAAGTGAAATATATCGTACTGCGATTGTGCTGCCCTCATATGTACGGGTACATATGAATTTTATGAATCGCGGACACGGAAAACTTTGGAGACTTTTTTCAGAAGAATATAATATTTCAGTTTGATCATAGGTGATGGTAATATTTTTTTTGTCAAACCTAAATCTCTGTAAGACTGAATAATGATTATCAACGTACAGTATCCCATTCGTTAGTGGCGTTAGTAATTCCATACATATCTCCTGCTGTATAGTATAACTCAAAAACTAAAGAAGATGGAGTGATGGTTTATACTTTAAAACGGTCTTATATTTTAACAACTGTTTAGTTAAAACATGTTTTGTCTCTCTCACTTGTTTTTAAAATATAAATGGGAGAGAGAGACAAAACACAATTTTTGAAGCAAACAGTTTGTTAAATTACTTTTATAAATAAGACAGCTGGTATATAGTTACAGTAACTATATACTAGCAGGTCTGACTTCTGACAGGCCTGTTACATTATACAAGTTGTCAGACTTAGTATTAAAAGACCTAATTCTGCCATACAGCCTCAAATAAATAAAAATAAAATATATATAATAAGAGAATGACTTAAAAACATCGTAAAGATTCTCTTAGATCGGAAAATCAATAAATAGTAGTAGTTCCTTCTAAACAAACTTTCTAATCGGTTAGGAGATACAATTTGAGGATAAACAAAACATTGCGTTCATGACATGCACTTAGTGCCATCTGTGGCTAAAGTTGTTACTAGAAAACATAGGTAAATAACATTTAAAAAAGTAATCGCATTAAAAAACTAAAACAGCTGAACCGATTAGTATGAAATTTGTTATTACTTTGGGAAGTACGTGTACTAAGTAATTAGTGATTAATAAATCTCAATTTTTTAGAAATATATTTAGTCCCATTCGACTGCATGCGTGCGCGCGCGCAGGCCGGCCCGCGGCGACGGCATCGATTTATGTCGATACTCGATAATTAAAAACAATCCGCCATATTGTTTTTTGTTCTACCTTTTATTCCCGTTTTTGTTCATCCCTCATTTGATTGTGATACTTTTTTCTCCATTTTTTCTCTTGTTTCTTAAAGGCTATCTCTTTCGTCTCAGTTTTGTATCGGGATGTTTTAATTTATATTTTTATCGTACTCGTCGAGAATGGAGCTTTGTTCGATGTATTTTTTTAATGATTGGTTTAGAGTTTTGTTGTTTGTGCGTTGATTTGGTGTAAAATAATTACTATCTGTGTACTTTGTAGGGTTGCTAGTTGTAGATAGCTGTATGCTCTATCTGAAAACTTACCTTCCGGTTCCAACGAAAGACCAGCGCTGGATGCTGGCATCCAGCACAATATGCTGAGTTGGCGCCGGATTGTGGCTTGAATAAACTATAAAATTTGTATACATAAACTATAAAACTTGTATCTATGTATTTCTAATATCCTATACAAACTATATGCTTACAGATTATACACAAATAATAAAAAAAATATTTTATATTAATAAGTTTCATGAATTTTGAATTGCGTAAGTAATTATGATATAATTATAATGTAGTTAACATAAAAATAATTGTAATATGTAGTAAATAACACAATGTACTTTGTGCTATCAAATTATGATAATTACCTAATTAAATACTATAACAAAACTCTTTATCAATATAAATGTTCTTGGCAATTCCTATCAGTGTTGAAATAAATTTGTTATGAAGGTATATATCGTATTATTTAATTACTTCTACAAAATGCCATACAATCCGGAAGCTAGATAAATTAAAGTTATTACCAGTCGATAATAATGGCGACTGACATTTGGCCATTACAGGGTCAAAGACTAATAGCGTCATTTAAACTGACTCAGATAACGAACTCTATTGTCAAAATCGACCTATTTCCAAAGAAAAAATCAATATTGACCCCAAACAAAAAGAAATTTGGCACTTTTTTAAATTTTACACACAAAAAAAGGGACAAAAACTGTCCAGGTGCAGCGAAAGGGTTAAAGGGCTATCGTTGTCCTTTTCTTTTTTCATACAAAAATATGTCTGTCTCTGTTTAACCCTTTGACGGAGGGGTGTGTTTTTTGGGATAAATCTCGTATTTTCTTATTGATTATTTTTTTGGTCATAATGAGATATTGTATTTCGGGCTTTTGTTAGAGTTTAAAAGTTGTGTTCGGGTTTAAAATGTATTGTAGCGAGCTGCACATGCGGTGTTTGACAGTTTATGTGCCTATTAGACTTTTTAAAGTTTAGAAGCTTGGGTCATACGTACTCCATATACGATATATGAAATAATTTTTGAGTTTAGCACCTATAAGAAATTGACGTAATATTTTAAGGAAAGTATCATTACATATGATTAATTTCACTTATTTTTACTATTATATATATTACATATTTAGACAGGTAAGTACTTAAATTGTGTTTTTTTTCAACCTCTTTCTTCCTTATCGTTAGACTTTACTTTTTAGATATAAATATAAGTTAGGTACTTGTTCATATAAAATATTTGAATACAAAAACGTCACATAATGTTTTACAAGTATTTTAATATTTTTCAACAACTTTGAATTTGGCTAGACAATTTAATTTCATATTAGCAATTCTCAAAGCAATGCAATCTATAATTAATTTCCAAGACACCAAATAGCTCAAACTTAATTACAACAATAGCAAGAAACTTTCTAATTTCGCCACCTACAGCCAAAATTAACAAGTCAAATTCAAACAAACATGACATTTCGAAAAAGTTTCAATTGTTTTCTTAAATCTTGACACAAACTTCTTGATAATCTGTGGCGGGCTGAGTAACTTTACGCCCACGGCCGAAAAATATGAAACGAGTAAAAAAATAATTAAATAGAATCGTAATTGTGTGATATGCGTCTACCGCGCCATCTTCTGAACATCTGTTAATGTCAACACACCTGAGAAAAGCTATGTCTGTCTCTGTCGTGAGGAACGAAAATGTATAGGTGAGAAAGAGATGGGAGATTGCCGTCGGTACAGGCGAGATGTGGAAGTGACAAAAAACTCATGCTTCCTGTGTCTTTCGTATCATTTGAAAAAGGAATAATGTTAGTTACTGGCAGTATATGTTAGTTTTGCAAACAAAAGTTTATTACTAATATTATGGGGTCCATTATTTAACATATTTCACATTTTGTTATTATTGTCACGAGAAGCCAGTAAAGTGATTTTGTAAATTAATAAATTATATTGTTTTGCTTTATTATTTTCTATCTGTTCTGTCTATATCTAGTCATCCCTGTCTTACGTGATTTCGGTAATCGGATTGTTGATGTTTGTAATTTAGGACCATCAAACCTTGGGTAAAATTTTCGAGGCTGAAAGGAACATTTAAAATTTGTTCAACTTTTTATCTACCGCATCTACGATGCCTTAACTATACCATAACTTATACAAAATATACTTCGTGTTGCTTCATGGTCAAATACCTACATAGGTACAAATAAGCTAGAAAAAAACGGACATGACCTTTTTTCTTACGGATGAAAAAACGTAATGCTAGAATATTAGTCATTTGTAAAAACAAGGTGGAGGAGGTGGTGGTCACGATTCTCAGGCATGAGGGATACGATTCAAGGAGGAGGAAAAACAATACAACTTCATTATCTTCCCTATCTGTATATTTATCCATATCTGCTAGATAGATAGATGTTGAAGAAATTGGCACTGTCCCCATATCACTTACCTATATGTGCATTCCGAGAAATTTGTGGACATTATTAGAAGTGACATTGTTGAATGGGGTACTAACAATATCACATGCATGATAGAATTGATAAACTTGTTTAATAATCTCTCTCTTGAGTCGTATTTACCCTTGACTGAGGGTCGTGACTCCCCCGCAGAATTAATTCGTTAGGGGAGTTTTCTTGGGCAGATAAATCTTGATGGGCGACCAAGTCCTTCAACGGAAGACACATGTCCTCGGATATTATGGTCCTCAAACATGTCGGTTTCCTCATGATGTTTAGGAAAAGCATAATAAACTACCATTTATCTGATTCATCGAAACTTTTCCCATTTACTTCAAAACCTTTACCGTGTATGAAGTTTTGACGTATTCCATACAATGTGGACTTTTTAACAATTCAAAAATAGAATGTTTTTAACTTAACCCTTCCATATTTGACAAAAAAGAGATTTTTTATATTTAGAACATGACGCGGTCAGAATTTGAATTTAGTTCTTTTGAAATTTGAATTTAGAAACAGTTCTAATATGGAAGGCGAGCGTTCGAAAAATCGAAATATGGTATAATATGGACGGATTAAGTTTTCGGCTTTGTTCTGTAATGCGTAAAAATATGAATTCTTTAGGCAAAGCCGTCTTGAGTTACGAATATTAAGAAGTTTTTTGTTGAATACAATTTATTAGGAATGGAATACGAGTTTTAGTCGGTTACTAAGTTGGTTAGCTTATAAAAATTTGCAAATGCGCCGTCAAATATGTCAGTTTTAATGTAATATTCAAAAGTGCAATGTAGGGAATCGACTTTAAGGTAATCAAATGACACATTACACTTACAATTACTTACACACATAGGTACATATATTTGTATAATATTTATCTACATACATATATTTAAGTATATTATATTTAGTACATTTTACTATACAAATATTACTTAGTTATTATATCTATTTAACAAATCCGATCCGGGTAAGCTTTAACACTGAGGTGTCATTTGTTTTTTATCACACTGTGAAACTGTTATCCTTTAAAAATATCCTTTTTATAAGAAACTCATCTTTTCAATACCTATTCTAAACTTTTTTTATTTCCGCACCCGGCCTGTAACGTGACTCCGCAGTTTTGTCAAAATATTACACTGTATTAAAACGTACAAACTTTTTTCTAAAATACCCCTTTCTGACGTTTTGCGCAAAGGGTTGATCGTCAGCTGTTTCTTTTTGCGATTGAAGATAACGGTTGTAATGACAACTTCGAAATTTAAAATCGGAATTCTAGTTTGCTGTTTCCTTTTTTGAATAAAAGAGATTGTAACCATTGCCGTATAATTATAAGTTACAGAGAACCGTTTTTTAGCGTATCTGTTACATTTAGTATGAAATTTTTCTTTTAAAATCAAAATGTTTGACTATGTACGAGTACATGCATTACATTACATAGTGCGTAATGAAATTAATATGTGAAGGCAACATGTTCCTACCAAAAATTAATAAGCTTTGAGTTTTGTTTTTCTATACCTAATCTAATACCAAAAGATACATAAATTGTTTTATTTATTGTTGATTTTATGACTAATACCATACACTCCGAAACACCGCAACTCGCGGCATTTCAGCTTTGTTACCAAACATATTTTTATACCGTCCGTCATTTCGCAAAAAATGGCTAAATCTCCAAATATTTCTAATTAAAAGACTCAGGGACGACCAAAAATTCAACGGTCGCGGGCAGTTATTAATTTTCGAAATTTAAACAAAAGTGACATATCTCAGTTCGACAACAATTCCGAACATTTTGCGCGGGAAACGCTTTTTGTGTTCCATTTTTAAACGCTGCGGATTAAGGAATGTTTTTAATGTATCTTTTTTTTCTATTAATATGATATTCAGCCTATTATGCCCTTAACATTTTTTGCCATTAAATTGTTTTTTTTTTTTATTGCTTATCTAACTATTCCAAGCGCATGAAATACAATTATGTAAATGAATGAGAAAGTGTACCAACTTAATACAAATTCAATGTTCGTTAGCCTAGAAGTGAACTAACGAAAATTTTAAGTTACATACTTATATAAAATTTTGTATAATTTGAAAATGGAAGCAGTTCCCATGATCAATCTTGCAACATTACGCGATAAATTACCGAACTCTGGCTCTCGTTTGAATTAGGAATTCGTTTTTGCCACATGGAGTGAACACGTAGCGTTTCCGAAAACGTCTTGTTTTTGCTCTTCGCGCCAATTTTCTGAAAATTCAGGCGCGCGCGGCGTCTTACCGTAATTGCGCTTATTTCGATCGAATACTTTTTACGATTCCTTGTTGCCGGCCAGTGTTATTATCGTGGTTTGAAAATATTGATGTGGCCAATTTTATTGTTTTTTTTTTACAGACAGATATGTAGTTTTAATGACATTTTTTTACAATAGGTATGATAATCTCTCGACATCAGATTTGGCCACTCTTAATCGATAACAAGAAGAAATAGAATAGGTATGATGACAGTTGTGAGCTCTGGTGTAGAGAGTTTTTAAAACTAACAGCGGTAACCATCAATTTGGAACTTCATACCAATAAACCACAGATAAAATAGTTCTGTTATACATACATATAATTATAAACTAGACAGTATATTGACGTTTCTTTCATATTTTACCAAGTATGTATATATTTTATTTTATTTTATTTGAATTGACAACATTACGATTGTTTCACGAAACAACCAAACTATATTAATATAAAAAACAGACTTCGCTCTGCACATCTGACCCACCTGCTTTATCTTACGAAGCACAATGAAAGGGCAAGCATAAAGGGCGACCCTCGCCCTCAAATCACGGCCCTTAGAAAAAAAAACAACAAAAAAACGGAAAGATGGCAAAGGTGTCTCAATTTTTGACAAAAAACATCGCCAATGTTAAGAACCATGGGAAAGAGTTAGGAACTTTTTCGCGAAAGACGATCTTCCGCGTTTACTTTTTTTAGTTTTTTTTAGTTAACTGTTTAGTTTAGGGTACCGCTATTGTGTCGGTTTTAAAAAATCACCGAATTCACCCCTTTTAGGAAGCAACAGATGATGCGACACCCGTGAGATAGTTTTTTTTTTATAATTTTTAGCTGTGATTTATAACTGTTTGCAGTAATTTGAGATTTTTATAGATTTCGCGCCGTTGTGGGCGACGTGTTTCGGATTTGGTAACGGTTTTGGTACAAAAGGTGCTGTGTCATTAATTTCTTTGAGTTTTTTTTTTGGAAATTTAGTATTAAATTTTTGTAAGGAGTATTAACATGCATGCATTTTGAGTTAGATCTAAATATGCTAAGTTTTATACGTTGTAGTCATACTAGATTTTAATGATGCTTTTATAATAAAAGCTATCTACCAAATGCTCTTCCATTCAAGATCAGTAATACATTTTGTTTTTGATGGTTTAAATGTCATTGTTCTTAGATAATTACTACATAAATTATTTTGTTGAAAAATTTCATGATAAGAAAATGGACATAAGGCTCAAAAATCAAGTTGTATAAAACAGTTTTAGCTTCGGCTAATTTTGTAAACTTTACAAACTTATCACAATTTGTAGTTCAATAAAAATCTACACTACAGCTCTGCTAGACAGGTACAAATTTGTATTGAAACTCAATTTTTTGCGTCAGCCAATCAGTAAGGCATTGTCCACACGTACACAATCCAAGATGCCCCTCTCTGACCACCGACAAAAAAATAGAAAAAGGTCACACCGGGTCACGAGTCGCACGCTCGCAACTTTTAAATAAAGAACGGGTCACTATTCCTTATTTTACCAAAAAGAGGTCAGTTATCGAATGGCGAATTGCTTTCTTTTTTCGAATTGATTCCAGAATTGTGTGTTTCTTTTGAATTGTCACTCGATACGTGTGTGACCTCGGGTCAATTGGTCCTAAGATTGTATTGTCAAGAAAGTTTGGTATGTGACAGGGTTAAATTGTGGTCAAATCAATAATGTTTGATTGGAGACCTTTTCTTGGAATTTGGGTTGGGAAATTATTATTTGAGATGCTTACAAATTTTATTTTTAACTATTTTAATGGTAGAAGAGGTGTTAAAAGAATTATTAAGTTACGTTTGTTTTCATAAAAAATGTTTAGTTATAAATCACTTTTTACTAGAGATTTTAATTAGCATTATACGTAGCTAAGACATAACTAGTGATAAGCTAAGATTAGTAGTTTGCATAACTAGTGATTTAATAAATAATATTACTAATTCTTCGAAGAACATTAATTACCTTATATTTACAATACAATATGAGAATAATTTAAATTTAGCATATTGTACCAGCATCGCACGCAGAAGATAAAATTTGCATAAACTATTTAAAGCAGAAAAAATAACATAAATTCAAACACAATTGAACAAGCTCAAATAAATCTCCGTAGAAAACAAAATTTAATGCAGATTAACCTACGAATCCTTACTATTTCGCGACCTCGTTCACCCTAGTTTAAAAAAATCTATAACTAGTATGTATTCCCACGATTCACCCCAATTTTAGGGTTATCTCTTGCGCTGAGTGAACTTCAAAAAAGTAGATCACTTAAAAATAGTCTATCATTTTTTTATCAAAAGATGGGATAAAAAAGAGGTCGAAAATGGGGAAAAATGTGACCCCATTTCTTGATGAGGTCTCGACATTGTGAACTAAGCTTAACCCGGCGTATTTTGAAATCCGATCCACTTGCGTTTTTTACCTTATTGTACTTTTATATTTTTGCAATTTTTTATACTTAGATATTGATTTTGGAGATATTAAGAAAAGTTCTTGTGAGAAATTAGATTTGTATTTTTTGAAAACTTTTTATTTAATATTTGTTGCGATTTTAATTTTTTTTGCCAAATCCAAAGGTCACATTTGACCAATTTTTCGACACAAATATAAAACATCATTACAAAATCAACTTCATGTACAAAAAAAAAACACTTTTAATACGAGTAAATATCTGAAAAATTATTAAAAGAAACTAAAAATTTTCCAATTTTATATACCTATATACCTACGTAATATAGTACGTAAAAATTCGAAGAAAGATCTAAATGAACAATTCCACCTAATTGTAACAATTTCAATTTATTGTTTAATTTGCACCAATAGCAGACGACTTTAGTAAGCTGACCAATCACAAGATAGACTATATTATATTAAAATATTTATTTACATCTTCAAAGCCGTCCAAAACTTATTTAAAATTGTAAAATATTTTCCTCGAAAATCCAACTAATTAATGCGAGAAAAACGACACTAACAATGTTTGTATAATTAGTTATTAATTAAGATAATTATCTTAGCTACGGACTCGTACGGAATCGTTTGCTAATTTAAGTTTGATTAATTTTAATCAAAGTAAAATTAGTATGTAAACGATTTGTAAACGAGTAATTGTTGTCAATTAATATTTTGCCTAGAATCGATTATTGTCACGACATTTCAGAGTTGTCTTCATGAAAAATGCTAAATGTATACTAATATTATAAAGCTGAAGAGTTTGTTTGTTTGTTTGAACGCGCTAATCTCAGGAACTACTGGTCCGAATTGAAAAATTATTTTTGTGTTGAATAGACCAATTATAAAGGAAGGTTTTAGGCTATACAACGCACGCTGCAACTAATAGGAGCGAAGAAACAATGGAAAATGTGAAAAAAACGGGCAAAAAAACGGGAAAAATCATCTTCTTCTCAATCATTCCGTTGCGTGCGCTGCAAAAACGGTTCAAGTCATGGGAAACAGCTATAATTTATAAAGCTGAAAAAATTGTTAGCAAAAATAAATATGATGCCTAAAATAACTATTCCATGCGGACGAAGTCGCGAGCACAGCTAGTTTCTTATAAAAATTCATTGAAAGTATCGACTTGTGAGTTAATTATGAGAACATGACGCTAATGGTAATTGGCCATAGAATAATTCATACTTTGTTGAACTTACAAGTTGTACCTATCTCTAGAACTGGCTCAAGCTTCTCTCTCTCTCTCTCTTGAGTCGTATTCCTCATGACTGAGGGTCGTGTCTCCCCCGCAGAATTAATCCGCTAGGGGAGTTTTCTTGGCTCAAGCTTACACTATGAGAATAAACCCCACTTTCTTCGTAATTAATTAGAAAAGCATTTGAGAGATACTTTTTATTCTAGTCTCTCTATTGAGTCGTATTTCCTCATAAAGTGAGGGTGGTGACTCACCCGCAGAATTAATTCGTTAGGGGAGTTCTCTTGAGCAGATACATCGTGGTGGGCGCCCAGGTCCTTCCACGGAAGACACGTCCTCGGATTTTGTGGTCCTCCAACTCGTCAGTTTCCTCACTATGTTTTCATGCACTGTTAAGCGAGTGCAAATCCGCATATAACTTAAAAACAAGTTTTTGGTCATTAGTGGCCGGATTCGAAACAAGGTCCGTCAGGATTAAACGCTTTTAACGTCAAAAGTACCAAGTAAAAAAAAACTAATTGTGCTTGAGAGTATTTGTGCTAACGGATAGCTACAGCGTCAAAATTATGATATGGAATATTATTATCTCGAAACGCAGACAAACATTTGGATGGCAGACCAAAAATTACAATCCATTTTGGGCGCTTCTGTTTATAGGATGTCATACACACACATTAAATATGCAGGTCTTGTTAAACATAGTTCAGCAGTCACATTATATGAGGCCAACTGATTTGAAAACTGACACCAGAGTTGCCCGCTTATTTATTTATTCTGTAACGCAGGCAAACTCGCGATCTATTACTAAAAGACACTAGTAACTTAAAAAAAAAATGCCAATTCCATCGTACACAGCATCCATGTAATACTTTATACAATTTATAAGTCGCGTAACTATTAAACTGGCTTTACTTCAGATCTAGACAGACAAGTCTGCTCAGTCGGCTTGCGACTTCGGACGTGACAACACGTCTTTATGAATTTCTCCTTAAAAATAATTACAAATAAAAGGTTCCGTTTAATTACTTACTATAAGTTTGTTGAAATGGCGTCTTTATAATTAATCAATTATTTGTTTCATTAGAAGAATTTTAATTGATCTTTTATTTTCGTCACTGTACCTAAGACTAACTGTAGATATACATACATATATTTACATACCTATAATGTTATTAATAATCAAATTATGAATCTATGTATGCATACAATGAAATACAATAAAAAAATAAACAATCACTGCATTAATCAATCTGGGAAATTGATTACAACTTTTTTAAGATATTTTTTCCCAAAATCAGTTTTTTTATATTTTATCTAGCGAGGCGCAAGATCAGCGCTGTCTTGAGTTGTTTTGTGTTGAATTAATTTTCAAAACAGTATCAATTAACTTAAGTAAAAAATCTGCACTTTATCAATACTTAACTCATACCACAGCATTTATCCATATCACCTTTTAAGTTAAAGTCCAACAAAAAAACAAACCAAAAAAGTAAACACAACATCGACTTACATTTTTTAAGCAAAATTAATGCAACATAAAATGTAACCCAGCTCTTATGCGTATAGAATCACAAGTACTCCATCATTATATTAATATACATCACTATTTATCGATACATTCTCGATTCTCGGTAAAAAAGGCCGATACGAATACAGCGTCTGCAATACTAAAAATAATTTCCAGCGTTTAATACAAAAATCGTAATAATTAACTTCGTTACAGACCAATAAATTACAATACGAGAAAGAAATGCAACACGATTCGATTATGCATGTGTGCGTATACACGAACGACACACATACAAAGAAATAGGGCTGGGCTTGAGTGGTCGATGAATGATCGATGTTTAGCTTTTGTTCTTTACTGATTGTGATCGATTAGATGTAGCGGTAATGAGTGAGAGCGTCACGATTGTCGATGTTTTTAAGCTTGGATGGTTATAAAATGAGTCATGAAATTAATTTCTGACGTTATATACCTACTATGTAGGTATGTAAAGAAGTCTAGAAATGATTATCTGATATTGCGAACGAACTCTATTATCACCCTAATTTTGATGTTTTTTTTACCTTTGTGTTATCGAACTAAAATTTAACTCTAAACACACCTTACTTCATAAGATTTTATAGTGATTGAATTTCATTGAATACGGACACAAAATTAATTCATAATGCACACGGAATAAAAATATAAACTAGCTTTCGTTATAAAGTGAATCTATCAGCGATGAAATCCATAAAAATCGACATCGATATTTTTCCTAACTCAGCCCTACTCCCGAGCCGATCACAAATACATTCATATGATTTATTGTTAACACGAGAAACAACTCATGTGTGGAAAATATCATTCCCTCACACACACATACACAAGCACACACACTTAGAAACCTCGCAGATTATTATGCGGACGGGTGTGTATGTAAGACGTGAAACCTCGGAAAATGTTCGTTTTAAATTTTAAAAAGGAATTATTGCTCGTTCCTTGTAAAGTTTAATTTTGTCAATCGCTTTTTGTTTTTTAGTTTTTTAATGTTGGCAGGAATGACGCGCAGTTTTGGCGGCAGATCGTTTTGGCGGGAATTAGAGTGCTTAATTAGTTGTCGTAAAATTGAGAAGGTTGGTTTCGGGCCTTTTTGATGCTTCGCCCCAAAATTGGCGAAGAACGAAACGTAATTTTCTGCCTATATAACTTTTTTAGTATCCAATCAGGAATATAAAACTTTGTATTGGTTTGTTCAATTAGCTTTGGAGTCTGTTAGCAATTTACATACAACAATTTCTAGGTTTTACAACAATAGGCTTACGCATTTTAAAGGAAAGTGGCACGCAAATATTGTTTTGCTGGTTGTAATGCATATATAGTGTCACATGCGGTGTAGTTTTATGGGCATTTCTTTGTAAGATTTCGAACTGAACTAAGTAATCCAGAAAGCAAAGCTCGCAAAACCGGCGTTATTTTATGCATGCATGATAAAGTCTAAATAAAATTGAGCAGAATCAATAATAAAATATTTATGTACCTATTGTAAGTATTATGTTTAGTTGTGTCAGCAAAACTGAAACTTTACAATGAAAAAGAAAATCTAATTGCAAATTACGAGTACCGAGTCAGAATTTCAAGATACCAAATTAAATTTTCCATAATAAAACCAATACCTACCATAAAGTTAAACAATTGTATGAAAAACAAAACTCAATTGTCGATTAATTCAAAAATATTATAAACAACAGCATTACAAGATTCCGTAATATATTTATCAAAACAAAAGCAAATAGTATTAATTAATGTATTGTATTATGTTGATTACCGATGTAGGTACGGAAAACCAAAATTAAAAAGAACGTTCTAATGTCAAAAAAATATGAGTAAGTATAAAATCCAAAACCAGAAATTTTACATTTTTGAGAAAAACAAGTATTGTACATAGTCCGTTAATTTGAAAAGAGCATTCTAATTTCAAAAACCCAAGACAACACCAACAATTACAAGACTCCAAATTCAATATATCAAAACAAATGCAAACAATGAAGATATTGTATTGTATAAAATTTTATTAGGTATGTCATCAAAACTAAATTTGAAAAATGGAAATAATAATAATTCTAGAAATTAATCGAGAAAAGAATATTCTAATTTCAAAAACCCAAGACATTACCAACATTACAAACAACAAAACCAACAAGAATCCAAATTCAATTTATCAAACAAAAGCGAGCATCTTTGTTGCCCGCCATCGGTGATAGACGCGACAGTTTGCGCGCGAAAATAACCGTTGACATTTCGCTCTTGTATCGAATCAGTTTACTTGTGATTGTGTGTCTGGATTTATTGCTTTGTGGAATCTTGGTGAGCTAATATAGAGACGGTAATAGGCTAATGTTGTACCGTCTTCGATGGTTGTGGGTTAGAATAGTCTTCGGATTGCTAGAATGTGTTTGTATATCGACAGATTTTAATTCGATTCTAAGATATTTGACTAATAGGAACAGGGATCTAAGAAAAACACTCACTGAGTTACTTCAGTCTGCACTGAAAAAATATATCATTTAGTATCAGCAGTGTTATTCGGTACATGCTTTAATAATTGTGACATTGTCATATTGGGAATTAGTTACGAATGTCAAATTTGCTTGTCACTATGGGTGGACTGATGATGATTGGCAGTTGTTTGACTTTGGTGATCGAGAGTGAATACCGCAATCGATTGAGAGAAGGGCATTCGAGACATCTCATAACATTCCTCGGAAAATTTACCCATATATATTTAAAAAAGAAGGTATCTTTGAGTTAGTTATTATATAATAAGTTATCGTATTTTTCTGAAAAAACTCATTGCTAGTGCCTTCTAATCTAGGGGTGCGGGTTCGATTCCCGCATAACACAAGTAATTATGAATATTAAAATTTGTAATTACTTGTGTTGAGTCTGGTCGTTTCTATGTATAATAAGTATGTATTTACAAAAGAAAAGTATATATGTATTATATCCGTTATCTAGTACCCGTGATACAAGCGTAAGCTTAGTATGGGGCTAGATGGCGCTGTGTGATATGTCCTGAAATATTTATTTATTATTTATTATTAATGTAGCGAATTGAGTTCCAAGTTTAGGTGCTAAACATTTATAGTGCTTTAAAATTTAGGGAGGCATACAAAAAATCCTAATAATTAAATTTAAATTTAATCTGTTGTCGACGGTATAATTGAATTTGATCCGAGAAACCTTAGAACCCAATCGAAAGGACTAAAATTTTCTTATGAAGGAAATTTGAAGCTTTCTTTCATTATTTTACTAGGCTTGCTTACAGCTTGTTATTAAGGGTTACTAGGTTTATAAGCTAGATCTACACCTACAAGACGTATACGCAGTTACTCAAAGTAAAACCGAATAATGAATAAACTAAATATTCTAATTCGTCAGTCAGTCATGACATGTACCGTTAGAGATGCATTTAATATCATCTTTTTATATGATTTCAAATGCAATTGTAATCATTTAATCATTTGTATATGAAGCGCCGGCGCCAGTAAGTAATTAAACATTTTTTTTATTAATATTAGCTGTTATTGACGGTTACAATGAAACTTTAAATGTTACTGAAAATTAATGATCAAGCTTTACATTTTGCATACATAACTAAAACCTTTAAAAAAATAGACAAAGATCATGTTTTCAACGATTTCATTTATAGAAATAAACTAGTGGTGACCAGAGGGTTTACTTGCTTCAATCGTGTTATATAAAATTGTTAGTTATCATCATAACTTTTAAAACGGCGATAGTATGTGGAGTAAAAAAAAATAAGTTTTTTCGTAAACATCAAGGGCGAAACCACGGGAATCCACTAGGAAATACCACAATAAGTTTGTAATGTAGGTATTAGTGTTTTTGTTTTCAATTCCAAAATATTATAAAGTTTCGTTTTCGGAAATTATAACCCAGGTTTTCAAATCTAGAGTAAACAGGTTTCTTCTTGGCAATCGTACTACATGTTAGACTACAGTGGTGCTTAACATCAGGCAGGCTGTAGTCAAACGTAAGCCTATTTCGTGATAAAAAAATCGTTCAAAATGATACATAACGTTAACAATACCTTTAATGTGATGTTTGTTACAATAAAGTAACCTCCCTTGGTCTTAAAGTAATGAATTATGTCCCGGCTCATTGAGTTTACCAGAAAAGGCATATAAATATTGATTAGTTGGTTGGAAATTAGTAAAAAATATTGCGCGTCATATTTTTATTTGAACAGGAATTTCACATTAGTATCTTTGTAAGACGGAGAATTAATTTGTTATTAGTTAATAGGTTGAATGTTTTATAAAAAGTAACTATCATTTTGAACTTTGAAAAAAGCAGGCTTAAAATTAATGGGCAATCTTTTTCTATTTAGATTAATATAACTTTATACCGTAGTTTGTTTAAGCAGGTACATCTAATGATCTTAGCAGTGTTTTCTAAAACTACGTCGATGAGTAATAGTCCCTACTAGGCAGCGTGGCACCAGCTACTGCGACCACTTATATCATCCCGCAAAAAACACCCACAAAAACCGCCACGCGAGCCTCGACCGCTCGGCCGAAGGTCAATCTAAATACGCTCCATTTCAATGCATCATAAAAAGGAATAAGGAATAACCCCAAAGTTAAAGAACCGAAGGACCAAGGGACCCTTTCCTTAAGTTTTTGGCAGAAAAAAGACGGAGATCGCGCCGCGCGGTATTTGGGGCCGGGCGGTATTACAGGCCGGGCGGCTGCGGCGAGCGGTCGCATACACCTCACGTAAACACAAATACAAAACAAAACTCCAGAAGCGCGGGAAATCTTGACATCCCTAATTTTCGAAACGGAATCCCAAAATTAAAATTTCCCATCTCAATTTTTGATAGATGCGCCCGACGTTCGATTGCAAATTATAACAGTGTAAAGCGAATGTTTATTATTATGATTCGTACAAATTAAACGTGCATTGTTTTAAATATTTCGACTTTGTCGGAATCCTATTGTGCGATTCTTAATTGTTTAATGTGTCGCTCAAAATAGGGCTTTGTCGAGATGTCGAATACGTTTTAGTGGTATAAACAATTGTTAATTTGGCGGTGGAGTCGCGCGCGTGTTTTTACGTTAGTTTTTGCGCGCGAGTGGTGGGGGAGGGGTGGGGCCTCGGTAGACTCGTCCCTCCGCTAGCGCGTATTTTGATTTAGTTTCCGAGTCTTACGCAGATGTGGTAATTTTTTCAGTCGCGTCGAGGCGCGCGCGGCTGCCGGCATTTACCGCGATCCCGATTATTTTTCGTTCCGACATTTTCCGCGTGTTGCAAACTTTTTCGAGTGCAACTTTTTCTTTCAGGTTGTGCCGAACTTTTTTCGTTTAGAAACTGTGCTTTTTGAAACTGTGTGACGTTTTGTTTGTGGAAGTGACACTGTAATAAGGATTTTGTGAATTAGTGGCTTGTTCGCGTTTGCAAAACTACCTTCTTTTTTGGATGACTCATTTAAGGTAAGATGTTTTGAAGCATTTTTGTGACATGATCAAGTTGTTTACTGACTTGCTTAAATTAATTACTAACGAGTAGATGTAAGCAATATAACCTTGCTTCAACTTTTAATATTAACTGTTACTTATTGATAGTACATACAGAAAATAGCTTTGATTAATTTAATCAACTGAGCTGCGCTTTATTTATTACTAAGCTATATTTTTATTTCTTTCTTAGTCTATTCTGCTGTTTAAAGAACTAACAGCAATCGGAACTATCATTTTATAACAATAAAATTCTTTTTATATAAATAAGTGTACTTATAACATTTAGAAAACGAGTATAATTATAGTAGTAAAACAAAACAATTGAAATTGTAATTTAATTGCTTACAAAATGAAAAGTAACTAGACATATGTAATTCAAAAATATAATATTACTAAATTAGTTCCATTTACTTTGAAACAAAACAAATGAACATCTATATACTACATAGTAATTTAAATTTAGATCACAACAAATGAACATCAATACCTAATCATTTAAATTAAAAACAAAACAATTGCCCATCTTCAAATTTTCAACATTTCAAAAAGAGAACACCAACCGTTCCATGAAACATTTCAAAAAGAGAACGTTTGAAACGTCACAAAGATCGACGGATCCTTATCAGAGGAACATATCTGGTCTAAGACTTTAGGTCAAAGGCGAAGAAAATCACGATCGGACTACCTACTGTTAGGAAGACGGTTTTTTGTCTCACTTTCTCTTGAGCTGTTAGAAAGAGAGAAATTGTATAGATTGGTTGAGAATGTTTTTCAGTTGATATTAAGAATTTAAAAGTGATTTTGTTACTTTTTAGGATATAAAGTAAATAAATAAATAAAATTAAATAATTTTATTTGGAACTATGTTCATATCAATCAATATTATTCAGTTCTTCATATATTTGGTTGATTTGTAATTTGTATATATGTACATATGTATGTAGTCACGGTCTAAATAAGGTTATTTTACTTTTTTTTTTCTAACTTAATGCCATAGAAATATGACTGAATATTGCAACTTTAAGCGATTAAAACCACATGATATTATCTCTTAAAATGGTTTATTGATTTCTTTATTTTCTCTATCTGTTTGTAAAACATCATTTAAATGTATTTAATATTAATCATCAATGTCTACTTATGAATCACATTAACTTATTTTATACAAATGCAATGCATTTAATACTCCGACTTTAACTTTAAAGTAAAACTTACAAATTTAATAATGTATCTTCTACTTTGCTGATTGCTGCCAATTATTTTATAAAAGTTAAACCAAGCCAAGTCTTCAAAATAAACCATTGTTAAAGCAAGCCAAGTCTTAGAAGGAAACTATTATTTTCATTTACTAGAAAATATATAAAATTGGTCACAGTTGATAAAAACTTATCAGTAAGTAAGTATTTTAAATTTAATTAACCTCAATTCTAAAAAAAAGAGTACTAAAGTTAATTAAATTTTATTATGATTAAAAATATATTCATAGGTAAAGTATTCATAATAATTAAATTGTTGATAAGCATAACTTAGGTATGCTAACTTTTCTTATACTTTAAATAGGTAATAACTTAAATATACTAACTTATATGCACATCCCAGTATTTATATCTTATTTAAATGCTTTCACTTAAACGTAATACCTTAAAAATCAAAGCCACAAGGAAATTAAACAAAAAAATATTATGAGTTAATTTATTAAGTGCTAAACCTGCACTATGGTTGTTTTAAATTAAACTTTTATTGGAAAATGAGCGAAAATAATCACGACCGGCAGGATTCGAACCTGCGTATTTCCGATCACCGTCCGGAACGCCTTAACCTTCCTGCCGGTCGTGATTATTTTCGCACATTTTCCAATAAAAGTTTAATTTAAAAAACTTATTACTCGGTAATCTTAAAAATAACAAACTTAAAACACCGTGAAGAGTTTAATAAGAACGCTTCAAATATTCGCTTAAGTTTGAAAAAAGCTTGGCGTTTTTTGGTGATTCTCAGAAAATTACCTTCGGAGTGTTTTGGGAAAAACCACAGCGATTTAACGTGTTTGTTTTTTTAACAATTACCACTAATATGAATATATTTATATAATATTATCCATACATTAAGACTCGCATGCATAACACCTTGGAAACATATTTAGCTATTTTTATTGATAACTAGAGGACGTCCGCGGCTTCGCTCGTATTATTTCGAGATAGAATGTAACCTTTGACACTTCTAAGACCTCATACTATCTACATACCAAATATCATGATGATCCGTTCAGCCGTTTTTGCGTTATGGGCGTTTAAATTAACAGACAGACATACAATCTAAAAACTGCTGAAACGTGTTCAGTTATGGATCTTCTATGTTCAGAATGTTGACCCTCTTCAGCTTTATATATGTATAGATCGATTTTGTCACTAAATGCGATTAAAAGTCAGTTATCAAATTCACGGAATAAGAAGATTTCAAAATTGTTAACCTAAAATGGACAGAGCATAAAAACACAATTAAGTAAGAGAAATTACAAAAAAAAGGAAGCCGCAGGCATCCACTAGTAATATTATAAGAATACAAATTCTTCTTCTTATCGAATGAGAGTGGTTAACTCTGGTATCGAGTGTTTATCAAGCCGCCCTCAAGGTCTCTGACATGGCTTGACGACAGCCGTACTAGACAAACAGCCGGGACCTACAATTTAACGTGTCATCCGACAATTATTAATTATCGGAATACTAATAGTAGTTACACGAATTTAACTAGAATACTATAAAATATTAAAATCGTGTATCGCTTGTCGATTTTATCTCGATTATCGAGAAAATGAGGTTTTTTGAATACTTGCGTCGCTTTTTGTTAAGTTTTTTAGTAGATTCTTGCGCGGAATTCTTGTAAATGAGTTGTTTCGTTTAAATATCAGCGAGATCAAATGTTTTTTTGAACAATTGAGACCTTGAATCAAATTTTTGTTATTTTAAAGCTAGGGGATCTAATGTCTATAATGATATAATATAACATTATTAAACCATAAAAAACCAGTCACGCTTACTAAAATCTGTTTGCTTTGATTTTGTTTGTATTAAATGACATTAAAATAGTTTTCTAACCCTATTAATCAAAATAAAACAAAAAGGTGACTGACTTACTGACTGATATAGTGATCTATCAACGCACAGCCCAAACCACTGGAAGGATTGTGGGCTGAAATTTGGAATGAAGGTAGATGTTATGACGCGGCGTAGGCATCCGCTAAGAAAGGATATTTGGAAGGGGTGAAATAGGGGACGCAAGTTTTACTTCTTAATGCGAGCAAAGCCGCGAGCACCCACTAGTAATATATATATATTCCATTCATAAACTGTTTATTCAATAAACAACTAACTAACTAAGACAACGAAAGTCCTAAAATAGTTCCATAGGCTGTTTAAGATGGATAGCTCGCTGGCAATCTTTACATGTATAGCTTTGGTATTAGTAAAATAAGCGCGGTAATAAGCTTTGATGGAACTAATACACTAAAGAATTTCTGTAGTAAAAATACTCACGTGTTGTAACAAAAATACAATGAAACTTAGCCAGATTTATTATCCGTAGTAGGTAAAGAAATATAGTTTAAAACAGTTTTTTTTGGGTAGGCTCAATATTTGTAAGTTTACTATTGGGTGCTCGCGGCTTCGCTCGCATTAAGAAGTAAAACTTGCATCCCCTATTTCACCCCTTTAAAAGTGGCATTTTCTAAAACTTTCTTTGCGAATGCCTACGTCATAACATCTACCTTCATTTCAAATTTCAGCTCAATCCGTCCAGTAGTTTAGGCTGTGCGTTGATAGATCACTATATCAGTCAGTTACCTTTGAGTTTTATATATTTAGATTTTGCCTGGCGTTTTATCAAACTGGATTACTTTCAATTCAAAATAGCATCAAAACCGCCTAAGCACTATGGCACAAATACCAAACACCCATTTGATAATTTAATCTAGCCACTATATCTTACGTTGGCACCATCCAAAATTACAATTGCCACGCTTGTTGAATGATACATCTTTCTTCATGTATAATTGGACGTCATCATTCTGATTGGACGTGCTCTAGTTGTCATATTAATCCTTTAATACAGGTCTTTCAGGTCTTAGTATATATTTTCTCTTTTTTGAACACCCCATCCTTTATTTTTCTTTCGACTCTTGTCCATCCTACGGTTGCCTGGAAGAAATCGCTCTTAGCGATAAGGCCGCCAGTTGTGGCACTATTTTTTAAGTCTCTTGTGTTTCTGTTTGTCTTTTTTTTTCAATGTGTGTTACAATAAAGAGTTATCTATCTATCTTTGACTTATTTTAATGACTATAGGTATTTTCACTGTAATAACTTGGCACCAAAAGAAAGAAAGAAATAAATAAATATTCCGGGACATTGCACTCAGCGCCATATAGCCTTACACTATGCTAACGCTTGTGTCGTGGCTGCTAGATAACGTATATAATACTAGCATACCTTTCTTTTGTAAATACATATTTTTAGAAACGACTAGAATCGACACAAGCTATTACAGATTTTAACATTCATAATTCATACTTGTGTCATGCGGAATTCGAACCCGCAACCCTAGATTAGAAGGCAGAGCCACTACCAACTAAGCTAACAGGGCAGTCAAACCAATCGAATAAGTTCAATATGACGTCATTAGAGCGATGCCAATGTTTTGGGCTTCTTTGATTGGCGGAATCACATTCAAATTAAAAGATTTCGCAGTAAGTATCTCGCACCAAAAAGCAGAAAAATTAAATCAACCAATCAAATAAGCTGAGTAGGTATGACGCCATTAAAACGATGTCAATGTTTTAGGCTTTTTTGATTGGTGGAATCAGATTCAAATTAAAAGACTTCGCCGTTAGAACTTTTGTCTAATCTACAGACCAAAGCCTTAAAATACGATAGCAAAGTTATAATTTCCTAAATAACACACATATTAAATAAAATCATCTAGGTACTAAATCATAATCATAAATTCTAAGCAAAAAACTAACGAATGTTGAAAATTTTAATTTAATTTCTCGTTATGTCCGTAAATGGAAAGATGGCGTTTTTAATTGCTGTCCAATAATTAAATCGGCGTGAGAACACGAAAATTGGCTTAGCAAAAAACTTTTATGAATTTTATACCTCGTTTTTGTTGAGAGGTGACACAGTAGCTTCGATTTTGCAACAATTATATTTCTTACAATACTTACAAAATTTTTACAATATCCTAAATTTTGTAAATAGATAGATTTAAGTTAAAAAAATTATTTGATTTAAATAAAAACAAGAATGTCTAATTTTTGTTTTTCTAAAAAAATAACACGAAAACCTCTATGCCTACCTATTATGAGCATTTTCATATTCAGCATATATTATATATACAACATTGAAAAACATCTGCACCGCAAACTAATATTGCCACGTATTTATGGCACAAATTTCGTACTTAGAGATATATAAATAAATAAATATTCCGGGACATTGCACACAGCGCCATCTAGCCCCACACTAAGCAAACGCTTGTGTCGTTATAGATATTAAAGAACAAAAGACTACCTAAACTTAGAATTTCAATAACCTTCCAAAACCAAAACTTTGTCTTCCGTCCTATCTGGACATTGAGGTCGTTTCGTTCACTCGGTCATTTTCATTCATTCATTCATTCAGTAGTTCACTCGGGATTTCGACCGGAAGCTGCCCTTATCAGGGCGGACGTGACGTCACCGCTCCGAACAATCAACAGCGACGTGATTGTTATATAAATAAAACATTTTTTTTTAGTTTAATTGTAGAACAAAGGAAATTTAATGTTTGCAGCAAAATTATTGTAAATGAAAATATGTAGAAGGAAGTTTTGAAATTCATTCATAACGTTTTCGGTTAGTTTGCACGAAATGTAGCTGATATTTTGTTTAGTTTACGTAACTAATTCTGAGGTTGAATGGTTTGCAGTATTCCTGTGTTATGCACTTACAATACAACATTATTGATTACTTAACCTACAAAATGAATTAAATAAATAGGTAATAAAATAACTGAAATCAAAGTCTCATAATATTATGTTATCAAGTTTCCATAAAATTATATACCTACCTACTGGAAAGGAAATCATTTAAGAACAATAAAAAAGTTATTGTTTTGAATTTAGAATGACACGATTCCAAATTCAAATTCAGTAGTTTCCAGCCAATAACAGGAATCCCGTACGTGTGTCATGTTGCCACCAATTGTGTTTTAAATTCCGAATGCCTTTCCAATAAAAAACACATTTCCTAATTTACTCGGCGACGTAAAGAGTATTGTGTCGAAACACCAACAATGTAAATCAGAGACTTCTTATTACGTATCTGTTCTCTAAAAAGACGTATGACCCAATATCTAGAAAGAGATAGGTAGTTACAATTTAACTTTATCATGTTACCATGGCGACGAACAAAGCACTTAATTTCATAAAGGTTTCTTCTACTCAAGGTTGCTATATCTGTAGTCTTATAACAAACTTGCCTAGAAGAAACTCATTTACTCATAATTTGAAAACTCCTGGGTCACAAACGTCAAAAAGTTTGAAGTCAAACGTTGGCTTATAAAAATATTTAACTTTAAAACTATCTAAAAAGATATACGGCCTAACATATCTTTTCATGTTACCATAGCACCGAACAAAGCACTGTTGCAGTCTAAGATATAGCAAGCTTGACTAGAAGAAACCTATAAACTATACACAGAATTTGAAAACTCTTGGTTTGTAATTACACTACAATGTTCCGTCAAAAAGGTCAAAATTGGCTTAAAAAAGTATTAGCTTTAAAAAAAAACTTTCAGAAGACTTGTTAACCTCCATTTTTTGGAAGTCGGTTAAAAAATAGGAGTCCATTGGGTTGACTGTTAGAGTCGAACAATAGTCTTGACTTGACTCATGACGTGATTCCATTGTGATTCATTCAAATATCGAAACGGATTTGATTAAACTGTTTTCCATTTTCAAAAGTGCGTTTGACGGAAAGCTTGCGCGGGTAAAAGTTTTTATTTGATAAGGACTAAAGAGGTTTGATGACTTTGGAAAGACAATCGTAATTTAAGAATTATAAATATAAATAAAGTCTTTATAAATTAATAGTTTCAAAATATGTATGTACTGATTACCTTCTTTCATGTTTTTGATAGTCTTAATTATTTTTGTTTGCTAACGCTTAAAGAAAATAATAAACAAAAATAACACCAAGTAAACATATCAACAAAAATCTTGTGAGTATTTACGAAAAAATGTGTGTTCTTTTTGTAAACAGTATCTTATTGGATTCGTGTATCGCTTACCTTATCGCCAGATACCTAAATCATACTTGGAATATTATTTATTTTTGTACACTTAAAATGTTGCCAGTTTCAATTGGAATACTTTTATTTATATGAAATGTTGCTGATAACACAAACTTACAGATTTGCATAAAACATGGAAAATTTAGACATCACTTAAAGGATATTTATATAAAACAAATATTATTTAATTATTATTACAACAAATTACATTTATAAACGGTTAGTTATATAGGTACCTGTAAAAAAATCAGCACTATCAACAAACAGTCATAGTTTTACGGTGCTTACGTGAGTCGGATGATACGTTAATTTATAGGTTCTAATCTAAAAGATTGTATTACAAAAGTCTTAGATTATAACATATTGCTATTATCACAAAGACATGGACAATTTGAGAACTCTAAATATTATATTTCCTAAGCATCATCATCCACAGCCAGTTTTTCCCATTGCTGGGTATAGGCCTCTCTCAATAGTCTCGGTCCTGTGCCAATCTCGTCCAGGTATTATAGTAAGTTCCAACCTTTAATTGGTTTACTTATTAACTATTAATCTTCCTAGAAAATGCATTAATTTCTGTTCAATGTAGAAATATAGCAAACATGTATTCCATCGACATATTTTCTCACACGATTGTGCGCAAAAAACGCATTGCCATGTACAACTTTTTACTGGCATATTAGCAATGAACTCATCTCAAAAAGCACATGAGTACGGTTTAGACCATATCTGGCAATACTAAGACAACTGTCCGTCAGACAGACAGACCGACAACCGAACCATCTACGGACAGTATTAACCATTTTAAAATTTTAAATAAGCAATTTATTTATTAGTTGATTTCAATTTCGCCTCTATATGGCAATAATTATTTTTGACGGCCATGTTAACAGATCAATGTGCTCGAAATTTGAAATTTTTATGACGTTTACTTTTTTAATTATTTGTCAAGAGCTGTCAACTCGAACGGGTCCGAGATCGTAGTTAGTCAATCGACTATTAAGTCTTTTATAAGTATTTAATCGAGTATAAATTCAATAAAAAGCGGTTAATATTGTTGGAACATGTGAGCATTATTATTGGAATAATTCGATTTTGTCTTCGCATAATTATCATAATAAACGAACACATTGCAAAATCGTGCATTCATGCTCGCTCTGTCTTTTAATATCGCCGTCTCTTCCTCACATGAAGTTCTTGAAAACCAATTAGTATGCAATTTTCACTCTTTGCACATCGAGATACGATCCTTTTCAGATTACACGAATAAGCTGAAGAATACATCTGCTTTCGGACAAATCAGTCTAATTACGGCTTTATCGCGACCGGATACAGCCCAGAATCGCTTGTCGCCGTGTAATCAATGAGGCATTCGCGATGAAATGCGAAATGGATTATTTTTTCAAAAATGGAATTAAGAAGAGACAATAACGTTCATTGTTTTTAAAGATGGCGGCTGGGGCCAGCTCAAATATGAGATTATTACTTGTGCGTCGAGCTTATGATAATTTTATAGCTCGGAATGGCACAATAGCGACTCCATTTTAATGCAAAATCGTAGTACTGAATACGAAAACGGAAACATATCTCGTCGGGCCGGTTATTAGCAAAAAAGTATCAAAACGATTCTTTTGATCGCAGGAAATGATTTAAGATCCTTCCTGTGGATATTAAAACATTCGATTAACAATTAATGAGAAATCGGAAAATCATTTCTTGTATCGTTGGCATTTTATCGGCTATTAATTTGACATATGCAGTCTATTCATCTTTCTTATTTAAACATCAAGGTGATCAAAATTGTAAAAGTGAGTCATTCTACGTGATAGAGTTGTTAATTTTTTATTTAATGCCCTGATTAAGTAAACCCTGCTTGTAACACAATCAACCCAAATCGTATTCTACAAACTAAAGATACCTACCTACATAAAACATTAAATTCTCTTCCATACTTCTTTAATTTTGCCTGTTCGTTTTCTAAATATCCGCGTAAAGATTGTTCCAAATCCTAAACATTCCATTTTCAAACACCCAAGACTCACGTTTTTCAAAAATGGAATTCTGTTTTCATATTTCCTTGGCGGCCAGCTGCGTATAGATTAGTGACGTGCCGTCAGTTCCAGAAAGCTGAATAACGAATAACTAGCATGTAACGAGTAATTTAAATAGATCGCTCCCTCAATTGGGGTTAATTCTCGCGTTTAAGGAATATCGTGGACGTTTAATTATGAGAACTTGAGGACGCGCGTTTGTAGTAATTGACCATTTTTATGTCGTTGTTTTGTCCAGTTTGGAGGGAAGACACATTCTTTAATAATGTGTTTATTGTAGACATCTGTCTTAAATTTATTAACTTACTTTTTTAATGCCACTGCCTTACAATAAGACGTTTTTAAAAGGCTTATATGTAAACACTAGTGGGTACTCGCGGCTTCGCTCGCATTAAGAAGTAAAACTTGCATCCCCTATTTACCCTTTTAAAAGTGGCATTTTCAAACATCCTTTCTTAGCGGATGCCTACGTCATAACATCTACCTTCATTCCAAATTTCAGCCCAATCCGTCCAGTGGTTTGGGCTGTGCGTTTTATATATTTAGATATTATTGGTTCAAATACAAGGTAAAATTAAATTGAAAATAAGTTGCACATGTTCTAATTCCAATTGGCGAGTCCAAAGCGTAAGTAACTGTAATTTCTCCTCCAAAATTTAAATACTACCGTATCTCGAAATTAGCAACAGATAAACGCGGTAGACCATGTTTGTATTTAGAATAAAAAACGGCATTCAAATCTGTTGCAAAAAGAAAGTTAATTTTTACAAGTGAGGCGGAATGCGTCGGTCACGATGATTCGCGGACTCGTCCGAATATACCCGAACTCCAATCAAGATAATAATAATAAACTAGACGTTTTTTTATGTATTTTTATGTTCCGTAATTGCCGAGTTCCTTTGAGAAATTTCAATAAAAACCAATTTAGTGGGAGCCAATAGTTATCAGATGCTTGGAAACTTTCAAAACGGAGCGGAAACTACGAGGTCTAATAGTATAAAGCAGCACGTCTCCTATCTACTTACTACGGCTTTTTACCGAATCGTGATCCGCTTTTTTTCTTTCAAAGAGCACATATTCAGATGTGTAATGACCAATCTCCGGGCGTTGAACAAAAAAGGAAAGAAAAAGAGTATTAATGCATCAGTTACTAAACCGTCAGACGCATGCTCTTGCGCATCCTTAACGCATTCATAATAAGAACAAGACGTTCCATTTTCAAACGGACGAATTACAAACACTGGGAGCATTCTCTCTTAGAATGTTGTTCATATTTAAATTTTGAAAAAAGAATGAGATTTATTGAATGGACTTAATCATGTTAAGTATTTGAACCTACAGTACTTACTAATTAAACTGAAGTTTGAGGCTAAGGAATTCTAGTTAGATTTAATAGTATATTCTTTGCTATGACCCTACCTATTCTATCATATTTACTTTATGAAAATGAAGCACTTATTTCTAAACTTTGCAGCTCGCATTTACGAATCCAATAGATATACATACATAGTAGCACTTCACAAAAAACCTTGATAGATCTTGTAAATGCCTAAAGTTGTAATTAAATATCACGATCCATTCTTGTTCTAGTTTCCAGAAATTGAGTCAGTGCAACTTTTTAAACCGTTACATCACTACTTGACTGACACTAACCGGAAATTAGATAAATACCGCGAACGCACATTCAAATTTCGAACAAGATTTTTAAATTCAGAACACGGAAAGTTCGAAATTCAATTGATCATAATTATAAAATCTGCTCTACAAATACGAGGGCGTACAAGATACAAATTCTTTATACATTTTTAATTAACTTGAAAACATTGTACCGTCTATACTTCATACTCTGAACCGGGGTCAATACTCTTAGAAAAAGTAGCCAGATTATCTTGAACTTTAGACCCGTAAACGATGCTTTGAATAGTCATGCACAGTTATACTGAACGAAAATAATACACGCGGCGTGGTCACCCATCAATCAATGGGATCAGATCGAAACGAGCTCACATTATGATTTTATAAGTTTGAGTAATATTTTATTCAAATTCTCAGTTGATTGAATGTCTCGAACTTGTTCGATGTAGGTTTTAACTCGAATCGGTGATTAATATTAACATTTGCAATTCAAATATCGAAGGCGATTCAAAATAGACGAAACAGTACCAAATCAAGTGGTTAGAAAAAGAAAAATATGATTTGTGGCCAGCATCAAGATATTCCAGCATTCCGCCGTCACCCCACTCGCCCGTCATAATCCATCTCGAGCTTCGATATTTGAATACATTCAAATTTGGAACGCGCCCGTAATATGAACTAGTCCGTTTCGTTTTTCAATTGCTTCACTAATATTTTGAATTTAGAACGTCGGTTTCGAGATAAGATTTTTTGTTGGTTATTTAGTTTTTTTTATTTGCGTCTGGACTAGTGATGTGGTGAGTACATCACATAGTTACATACCGACGTCGAATATAATTTTAGTGGGCAATAAATTGTTGCCATTGTGTTGTCACGGTTTTTAGTTTGAAAGGTGATAGAGAAATCGCGATATCGTTTATTCTATGCGCGTGGTAAGTTACGTAAGTGTAAGTATGTGTGTGTGTGTGTGTGTGTGTGCCGGCACGCGCCACGTAGCGGCGGCACAGCGCGGGGTGGCCGCCAGACATAGACTTTGTAATTCATAGAAAACTAACCGTTAATCTAAGCTGAATAATAACTCTGAAACCTGTATAAAGACCGCGGAATTGCCGCATAAGTGCGAGGGATGAAATCGATTCTAAACTTTTCTGACCGAGATCAATATGTGGCAAAGGGGCATATTATAGTTTCTGCTAAGACTAGCATTAATAAAATAATGACATTTAGCAAAAACTTATTAAAAAAGCTTTTGATCTTTAATTGTTCCTAAGTGAATTATTATAGTCTTCTCTTTCTAGTATCTGACACAGGCTAGGACCCAGGATGCATCAGTTACTTTCCATATGAGGCGTTTAGCAGGTATGAAGTCGTTGCCTCCAGTGGCCGTCGCATTCTTTTACGCGCGACCCATAGACAAAAAGTCCATTCATGGCAGAGTGACGTCAGCGAATAAATTGGCACAGTAGCGAAAAAATTGCGAAAAAGTAATTTGGGCACTTAATTTTTTTGAACGACAAAAAGTAAAATGTAGGTATGTAAGTGTGAGTGAGAAAAAAGATCAATTATTATTAACTTACGTACTCATATACTTTTTATCACAATATTTTTTTATAAGTAATTACTAAACTGTCAAAATATTTAACATCGTTTTTTGCCCGATTTGAAAGCTATAACACAATAATTAAAATCATTTACTCTTAACATCTAAATAACTTATATGTCCATACAGAATGTTTCTAAAACCGTTAAGATGGATAAACACTTTATCGAGACCTTTATTGTATCACACCTACGTCAATACATATAACAGAAATATAAAAAAATCGCCGGTATGTAACTACCACAACTGGCGCTAAGAGGGAAGCTAAGACAAAACTTACAAAACCAGCACCAAAACTTGCGGCCTTACCGCTAAAATTTACCATAAGCAAAGTATAGTTTAAGAAAATGCTTACCTCTTACAAATGTATGCCCCACCACCTCACAATTATCTCCTGCCATCGTCACCGAAGACAATGCAATATGAAGACATGCGAGCTCGAGAGGGGCAATTACATCGCAGCATCAAACCACGCCTCTCTATTGTGCGGCGGGGCGATAGGCCGGAGCCAACGGTTCAAGTAAGCGTTCGATTTTTGAAATGTCAATGACTGATCAGGTTCAATCTATCACTTACAATGTCTGCGGTGAAATTTTTGAATCGAATTCGATTTTTTCTAACCTCTATGGTCGTTCCTATTCGAATTTTGAAATGAACAAACTTATAGAAACATATCTGTGTGATACTTGAAACGGCAAGCTTTCGATTTTTAAATGACAATGATTGATTTTCTCAGTTGATGATTAAGTTATCGATTCGATATGGTATTCTACTTTGTCACTCAAAAGCATTAAAGTTCGATTTTACAAAGGAAATTGAAATCTTGTGTTTTTACTTCAATTTTCTTTCTATAGTGGTTTGCTTACATTAGGATCATATGGTTTGTAAGTGTATGCGTATTTTTATGATCCCCAATTTAACCTTTTACCCCTTAACTTAAAAACACTCGACGTCTATAAATACACAAGAATCTCAATCACGGCTATGAAATATGAAGAACCCCAAAAGTACTAAACATTCGTCTGTCCGTTCAAAAACATTAATATAACTTATCTTCGTTCGGAGCACTCAAAATATCTATTTTTAAGCTTAAACCAGCCTATACCCTGGCGTTATTCACCCAAAACGCAAAAACAAACAGGCGTATGTTTCAAACAAAAAGTATGGGAGTTATGACGTTTTTCAGCGGTTCGATATTTGAAAAAATGTTTCCGAACGTTATGGAGGAAATGATTGATTTTATTGCCAGACTTACAGATTCGACGTTTTAAAACACTTGTTCGTGAAATTTAGAAAATTCCATTTGTTCGATCGATTTGAATTTGGAATGACGCAGATTCTGTTTTGTTTCGGCGGGATGTAATTTGAAATGATGCGCTATCGATGTATTATTTTAGTGATGGGCGTGTCAGTTTTATTTTGTTCTTGTTCCTTATTCGATTTTTAAAACAAAACGGAATAAGACAAAAAAGTATTGACCGAATAGCATTATGTTATTGATTTTATTATGTACTTATTTTATGCATTTTATGATTAATTTACTAGATAATTTTAATCGTCACATCTATATAATATTGCATCTAACATAGCTATTAAAGATTTATTTACACCAATCAAGCTATACCAATATTAATAAAAATTAAACATTCTGACAAGGCGTCCTCATAAAACGTTAACATAACAAACATTGAATTAGTCATGTTATTGGAACTTGAGTCTGTTTTATTTCAAATTTGGAAGACATCTGGTTTTCTTATGAGCTTTAACGGTCATGGGAACGATGGGATGCTTTATCGATTTCTGTTTAATTTAATATGAGTTGTTTGGAAAAGCCGGGATGGGTTTTGTATGTATCAGATTGAGGTGGTTTTCCTCTATGCTTCTGTTTATTGTTTTGGGGGAAAAGGCTTAGATACCGAAGTTTTATAGGTTTTGAGAAATTTGTAAATGTTTATTCGAGTGTCATTAGGTCATAACATAGATTAGGTATAAAAACATATTTATATTTATGAAGAGGTTTTATCAGATATATCTCAGATATATAATCTACCCAATTTGTTATTAATTTAATTGGTTTAGATTAGAATAAAAGCAAAATTAAAAACAATCAGTGGTATAAAGCATTCCAAATGAAAATGCTTTATTCAGAAAGCCGCGGGCGTTTATTCCTGGCTCGGACAGTCCAATAACTCATAAATCGGAAAAAAGTAATTAACAATTCATAAAATTCTGCGCCAAAGTCGATCCCTCAATAATTGAGTGAATATTTTGCAATATTTGGCTTTGACGACTGCTGTCTTCTCGGAATAAAAATCATTTTTGAGGTCAACATTTTGATAATTCTTCATTTTATAAATGGTTCTAATAGGAACATAATTATGAGTTTTAAGTAGATATTGTTAGAAAAGTGCTATGCCCTAAACTTCAAACAAGCAACAGGGTCACACAATTCTATCTTGTTTTAGAATTAGTTCTAAAATGTAATATTGTATTGTGTACAGCATAAATAAATAAATATGAGACTACGAATGAGACAAAACACAAATTATTATAGAAACTGACAGTAATAATGTAAGTTCAAATTTATTGGGAAATTTATAGGTTTTTACAATTCTAAATAATGAAATTGGTGCAATCTTTTTTGGCAATGGTCTCGAAATCCCCGCGAATTTTGACCGTTCAGAATCTGGAATCTGATCGTTTTTAGCCCCGTTCCGCGGTACCAAATTAAAAATGTAAGAATTCTCGCTTGCAAAGGAATTTATATTTTATTTCATTTGAATCCGCCATCTTTTGTTTCCAGCTCGCGATCGGAATTCATATTTTTCTGTGTTTTGTTGCGGCGGCCGCGTATTGTTTTGTTGTTGTGTCCTAAATGTTTCTGTCGGATCGGGTATTAATTATTTTCTTACCGGCCTTTGTGCGCCGGTTTGGCTCAATTCGCATTTCGAATCGACAACTTTCGATTATATTCCGAGTTTGTCAAATTCCGTTTCGGTACATCACTATCTATGATGCTTTTGTGAGCTGTATTCTTATTAGACACATTTTATTTAGGCTTTGTTACCCTCTTCAAATTTTTTCTTCAATTACCCTCTTCTATCTTATTTTATCTTTTTTTTATGGTGTACATTAAAGTTATATTCTATTCTATTCTATTCTATTTGGGTTTACGTTTGTCTACACGATCCTTGACTAAATATTACTGTAGTCAATGATGTGACATGCTTGTCTAGAAAAATAAACTATCACTGAAAAACCATCATATCTAAAACCACCTAGATTTGGTACCTAAGACTTCTGTGATAACTGATAATTAACTTCTTAATTATCGCTGTCTAATTAGGTACACCCAAATGCATAAAACATCGTTGCACTGAGATGAGAATTTAATTAGTGACAGAATTACGAACACTCCTTTTAAAATATAGATAAGTTTTGATGAGACCGTCCGATTTTAGGGGCCATTAACAAGTTCACGATATAATTTCGCTTTTTGAAACTCAATCACGAATTTCATTAAAATTCTGCAGTTAATGGCTCGATGGATCAAATGTTTGCCAAATTTTATAACCTATGTTATTCAATGAATCGTTAAATGAGGAATTATTTGCGTATTGTATTTGTAAAAACCCAACAATTTTGTTATCGTTGTGAATGATTAACAAAATCAATGTTTATATTTTAATGCATAAATTACATAACAGTATTCTAATCCATCTTCCGTTAACTTTACCAATCAATCTTGAATAGACACGCACAATCTATTGTTCCTCTGACATTTAAGCCAAATTATAAATACATCCGCTCAAATTCTTAAAATAAATTAATAATGTATTCGTCAATACTTAAAATTGGAACGCGGCGAAAAAAGAACGTATCCTTTATCTATTGTCACAATTAAAATTTATTCCAAATTCAAATGTCGAATCTATTGCGATTTGAATTCGGAATAGTGACATTCCTAATTGCGCGTCGGCATGTTGGCAGCTCTAGCTGCTATTGGACGATGCGTCGAACGTCGCTTTGTATTCGAATTTAGAAAAGGCGATTATTTTGCTTTCTTTAGTGGCGGTTGAACGGTTATTGTGTGCTAATGTAATTGTTCCATCGTCTGGTTATTGCTGTAAATATGAGAGGGATAGTTTGAAGGCTCAGATGTACGCATAATGTGTGTCCGGGAGGTCGGACGACTTGGCAACAGCGGGAATGAAGCCTGACACTTATGTCCTTCAATGATGGTCTTACTGTATTGGCTGGGTTTTGGAATCTAAAACTTGGGTTGTTAAGGCAGATGGAATGGTGAATTTCCTACTAATCATGTTTTACTAGTATTTTTTTTATGACCTCTGCCGTATTGCCGCAATTTCGCCAATGTCACGTCACAAGAGAATCAAATGTACCTACTGGTTATTACTACATACTTAATAAGACTTAAAGATAGAAATGCAAACACAATCTCCTGTTACTCATGAAGTTAACAAAGAGATAACTTAGATAGTTTAACTATAACTAATTCGGTAAATTGAGATATTTAAAACAAAATTGCTTAAATTAGGAGCGAAATTCAAAAACTTGATGACCAACAATCATAAGAACCATCCAGACTTTTTCTACATATAAAATTCTTAGTACTCATCACGATTCATTTAAACAATATTACTAATATTATTAGCTAGGTATATCCCCTTATAGAGACATCTCGCTGGGTGTCCATAAAGCGACGGATCATGTTTCGATGACAAACCAGAATCGAGCATATTAGAGCTAAGTCGAGACATTTTTACAGATTACAGCCTACATACCTAAATTGTTGTTATTCTTAATTAGCTTAGTTCAGCGGGACGAGTGGCATACAAGGAGAGAGGCCTATGCTCAGCAGTGGGCGATAGCGGGCTGATGATGATGATGATGAAATATTTTAGGTATTAAAACAATACGGTCAAGTTTATTTAAGAGTATTATGTGCTAAAATAGTAAAGTAGATACTTTACTTCAAAAATACTAATCTTTTAGGCAAAGGCCCGTAAAATTACATAAATGACAATATTCACATTTGGATATATAAATTTATAACCACTTTTTGAAATTTCATGCAATTATTTTTGCACTGAAACAAGAAGGCTACAAATGGAATATATCTTATAAGAATAGGAGTAAAAATTTATTTCAGGGCTATATATGTACATAATCAAGATATATATACTCTAAGTTATAACGTTTAAGTCATGTCTTGCTGAATAAATAAATACCTTTTGACCTAGTTCATCAAGAATAATGTACCTATTATGTTGGTATTTTTTATATATCTATTCCCTTGATTGGTGACTCAAACACTAAACGTTCCTGTCACGCCACATTGACGTATTTATCTCGATAATAATAAACGGAATGCAAGTAAACAGCGGAATACGGAATGTAATGTCACTGCCAAATATTACGTCTCATGATAACAAAGTTTGAAAAGATATTATTTGTTTGATGTTTTTTAATTATCTCTTGTTTTTTTACACTACTACCTCTCTCTCTATTGTGATAAGAGTTTTAAAATATTGCTTATAATAATTATTTTGCTTATTGTGAATGTTTTGCGTCTAAGTAAAAAGTCGTATATTTTTATTTTGATGCGATGTTTGAGAATTTGAATTATATAATAACTATATTGATTACATGAATGATAGGTAAGGTCAGAGGCAAAATAACGATTAGGTTGCCAATTTGGACACATTTTGAATTTTGTGTGTTTATAATATATGTATAAATATATAGGTATATACCGTAGACTACAACGTCATGTGGCATCAAGCTAAAGGTATAAGGAGTAATTTGGAAATAAAATAAGATGATAAAATAAATTGTATAAAGGTTTCAGTACCTAGGTACTTATTAATTTATATCATATGAACACAATAAATTATTATAAACTAAAAACAACTTACAAAACACATAGGGAAATAATAGTAACTAATTAAAAACTAAACCTTATAATAAACTTAAAAATACTATAAATTAACAACTATAATAATCTAAAATAATTACCTTACAAATAATGATAAAATTAAATGCTGTATGTGATAAAGAAAAAAACAATATAAAGAAGACGAGCCTCTCACCAGTAAGCCCCGCCCCAAATATCACACTTCGCAAGTAAACACACAAACATACAAAACACTACAATGCTCGCGTCTGCCAAAACCACGGTTTGCCAAAATTCATTCGCAGATTTCATGCGTCTGATAGCGATGAGACTATAACTCTAGCTTTGAGAGCGGACGGACTTAGGGGTATGTCTGGGGGGTATTAAAAATTATAGTAAAAACAATATGAAAACGAATTATTCCTTTATTGGATACAAGTGAGTTAGTATATCAACACAAGCACAGCAAAATTAAGACTAATAAACAATCAATCAATCAAATATACTTTATTCTACACCAAAATAAAGACCACACTTAGCATAAAAAGGTGGAAGGTAATCAGAGACATAGAGCGACCTTATCACTAAAGTAATCTCTTCCAGGTAACTGGTAACACTAGAGAAAATCCGTAAGGCTGGCGTACTTAACACCATATTAAATAATAATAAAAAACAATAACATATATAACATTCAATGTAACAACATACAAACATACTTACATATATTACTAAATAGAATCATAATTTATGGATAGTACTTTTAAACTCACGTTTAAACTACCCTGTAAAGTGTAAAGCCCTGTAAGTGCCAGTGACATAATAATATGTACTTACTACTTTTATGTTCTAGGGTTACTTTTATCATAGACCGAGTGAAGCCACGGTCAGCCACTCCATTACCTAATTCATAAAAATAGCTTTGCAGAACGTACGTTCTTAAAATACTAAGCATTATCAAGCTGAGATCTTTTGTTTACTAAAACAACTTATTTGCAAACTTAAAAACCAGATTTCGGAAAAAATCTCTTGCCCCTCTCCCAGACCTAACTCCCTCCCTGTCCCTACCCAGTTATAAGTAACACCATCAGACGGAGTGTAAAACGCTATTATATTATCTAAGGTGTCACGATGAGCCGTAACAGACAAATGTTCATTAAAACCTACTGAGAGTAAATAAACCGACAGTTTCTCGGTAAAGTTGCCATTATTTCTTGTTACTTGATAATATAATGCTCTAAGTTTAGGATAGTTGGTAATAGAGAGGAATCATGTGTTGGTATAACTCTCTCTCTTTAAGTCGTACATCCTCATGACTGAGGGTCGTGACTCCCCCGCGGAATAAATTCGTTAGGGGAGTTCTTTTGGGCAGATACAAACGTATAAGGTAATACTCCATTGGATATCAGAGACTTCTGAGGCGGTTCAAATCTGTCTATCCCTAGCTGGCTATAATCAAACGAATAATCAAGGGGAAACGCAAATAATTGAAAGAAAAGTTCAGTTGACACTATTAGGAACTGTTATGGACTATCTAGAAGACTAAATTTGTTTTTATCAATTCAATCATAATAGGGCAAATTAAAAAAAGTTAAATTATCTTTATTAAAATGGCGACAGTTTATTAATTGTAATTGATTATTAATAAGTTGACCCTCTTTCATGCTTAAACGACTTCACCGATTTGCATGAAGTTTGCTATGATGATAGGCTAGACTTTAAATTGAAACGTACAACTTTTTCCCCTCATAAATTACCTACCAATTTTCTCAGTACTCAAAGGTATGCAAGTGCAGTAAGAAAATATATTTGCTATTAAGTAGAATAATTTGTCAGGTAGCAATTAATGATCAAAAACATAATTGTAGTGTGAAAAATAAACTAAATAAGGACATCTATTACTTAGAACATGAACTAATTAACCTTTCAACCGTTAAGTCTTTTCCAAATACGGAAATTGTGTTTCCTTACAAACTAACGAGGTTCCGCAAAAAGGTTGCAAGCTACATAATTAAAGGGTGTTATACGTAGAAACAATTGTTTTTGTTTGACAGTTGATATTTTGTAAAAAGTTACCACTTCATTCTAAGAATTAGCCTCAGGTCGGGGAAAACATCAAGTGACTGTCAAATCTATACTAATATTATAATGCTGAAGAGTTTGTTTGTTTGAACGCGCTAATCTCAGGAACTACTGGTGCGAATTGAAAAAATATTTTTGTGTTGAATAGACCATTTATCGAGGAAGGCTTTAGGCTATATAACATCACGCTTCAACTAATAGGAGCGAAGAAACAATATAAAATGTGGAAAAAACGGGGAAAATTATTCATCTTTGAAGGCTTCCGTTGCGTGCGCTGCGAAAACGGTTCAAGATATCAAAAAAATGTGTATGAAAAATTATTCCTCTTGAAAAGATCTAACAAAATGTCCCAAACAGTACATGTCACAACACTCATACTCACAATCATCTTTTTAATATTACTATCTAAAAAGTAAGTCCATTTCTATGAGAGTGGTCAACTCTGGTGTCAAGAGTTTTCAAACTGAATCAAGACCTATTCTTCTATTCTACCGCTTACGTAAAAGAATAAATTATTTGTTATGCTATTTTCATTTCAAGAAATTCCACATCCCATGAAACTGCTTCGGCGCAACATGCTCAGTCTAATTCTACTATTTGCAACAAAACACACACAAATCAAAGACAATCCAGAATAATACGCTTTACAACTAACATGCGCCTGCGATTTCGCTCGCTTTTATTTATTTATATAGTATCGGGATTTGGGAAAAAGTTCGGTTTTGTTTCTTCAGGATTTCCTTCGCTTCCCTCAGATTTTAATCGTATTCTTCATATCTGTTTCTTTTAAGGGGTGGTGCCGCCATTTTCATTTTTTTTTTCAGTTCTATTATTATAAAAACCAGTCGACTAAGCGTATTTGCGATTGAGTGTAGCTCGGCGGTTTCAGCGTCTGCTTTTTACCCTGACGCAACCTGGTTCAAAACCGGCCATACACCAATGACTTGTATTTTTAAGTTATGTGTGCATTTGCACTCGCTTAGCGGTGATGGAAAATATCGTGAGGAAGCCGACATGTTTGAGGACTACAATATCCGAGGACATGTGTCTTCGAGGACCTGGGCGCCCACCACGATGTATCTCCCCAAGAAAACTCCCCTAACGAACTGATTGTGCGGGGGAGTCACGACCCTCAGTCATGAGGAAATACGATTGAAGAAAGAGCGTATAAAAGTAACAGACATACTCAATCGTAATAGCAACCATACTCACAAACTTCATCAACAATCGTCAACAATACAAGATTTAAGTTAACTAAACTACAATATGGTATAACAGAATCTAAACTAACTAACCTAATATACAAACAGCTATCTAAATAACGTTGTCTCGAAATAGGGGCACGTTTGAAGCAATTATTTTAGTTCAGTCTTTCTGAAAATTGGCATGCGTTTGCGATCTTTTGCGAGCGGTATTCGGTTGGGAAATCCGTTGTAACAGCGGCCATTTTAAGGTGACCCCTCGGCGCTTCGGTGCATTTAATAGATTATTGTGATTTGTTTTGTTAATGTTTGCGAAAATTATGCTTAAAAATGTACATTACTTACTTATTTGATTAACTATCTACAAGTTATCTTGTTTCGAAGAGATGATTGTGATGTTGTGACAGCAGTTTTAGGACTTTCAGACGCAGGCAGAATAAACCTATTTTTTTCAAGAAAAGCCATTAAAACTTCAATTGAAATCAACTATTAATGTCAAGCTAGACGATTAAATAAAGCATGTGAGGTCTCGTAATAAAAAATAAACTCATTCGCAAAATTACTATTTTTTATTTATCTATTTAATAGAAACTCAATTAAACATGTTAGTTAGTATTTAATTAAACGTAATAGAATGCCTTTATTTTGTTTCTTTAGTAGTTGTTTTGTTATTGTATTTCTATTTGTATGTCTAGATCTGAACGCATCTGTCTTGCAATTCGCGATGGGTCTTCACAAACTGGTCACGTTATATAAATAAAGCGGCCTGATATGCGAATAATAGGTAACTCTCGTCACCGCGTTCGATGTCCCATCCCTAGGTTATTTTAGTACTTTCGACGCATCTTTAATTAACCGTTTTATCGACTAAAAGGTTACGCAATTCAACAACTTTATTGACCACATCACTAGTAAATTAAAATTGAATTCGGAACGTCGAACTTCTGCTTCGAATTTCGAACAAACAATCCCGTAATAAAATTCTGATTTATCCGCGCTAAATGTCCGCTTATTTATAAATTAACACAGACAAGCGATTAAGATATAAATTAGATTCCGAATCGCGGAATACGTGCAGATATTAAATTCTGATACAACTTCAAGACAGAAATCGAGCAGAAAAAATTAAACGGCGCTGGATCGCGTTGAAAATCTACATTTGTAATCCAAACCATTAACGTCTACAATAAAATGCATTGACATGCTGTAGGGCGAGACGGCGCTAGCGGGTGAGACAGAGAGAGCACAAATCAGAGATTCGCGCCAGACACAATAGCGACGCGTGCGCCGTCAGAGAGAGACACACGTATGCCGGGAGAGAGGGTTAGCTATACTTCTGACGGTGTATCGTGGATTCAATAATAGTCATGCGGATTTTATGCGTTTGTGAAAAATGCATGCAGATTTATAGTACTTTCTGCGTCTATTATTCTTCCCGCTGACCTTTACGACGAATTTTATGTTTTCACTCGGATTTCGAATTGTGCATATAATTTTTGTATGAGGCTTTAACATCGATAATATTTCTTTATTGATTTTTATGATTTTGAGTTTATTTGCTGCGCGGTTTTAATATTCAATTTTAGCATAATAGTAACGATTATATCAAAGATAATTTAAAATATGGATGCTATGTATGTTTACTTTGAATAAATCCTTTAGTGATCATATTATATCAAATATAAAACGTGTTAAGTTACACAATTATTCAATAAAAGTGTCGTTTAAATACACAAAGCAGGAACGAATTCTAAAATTAAAATCAAATAAAATTATTAAATAATCTGTTTCTAAAAGAATATAAAGAAAATTTACAATAAGCAAACAAAATCGCATCTACGCAAAACATAAAACGCAATATTTGTATTCAACTATTAATACAAATAACAAATATATTCTAAATTCAAAATTAAAAAAAAGAACAAAACAGATTCGCTTCTACGCAATGCACAAAACGCATTAGAGAGCTCGCGACAGGTGCGTACATTCCCGCGCGTTGTGAGAACACAAGACATTAGAGATGAGGGTAGGTACATTGATAGTTAGATTGGAATCATGCGAATTTGAATTTGGAACGCGGAAAACAAAAGAAAAACGTTATTGAAGATAGTAAATTAATACAGAGGTAATAAAATGATTTTTGATGTTTTTAACCGACTTCAAAAAAAGGAGGTTATCAAGTCTTCTGAAAGTTTTTTTTTTTTTTTAATAGAAACTAGTCTTAGATAATACTTGATAGGTTTCATTCAAATGATTATTGTATTTAGTTAGTTATAAAAAGGTTTCTTTTACGAAACATTGATTGTAATTGATACAAGTATTGTTTTCTATTTTTTTAACGACTAAAACACATAAAAACACTAACTGTTTAAAACAAAATAAAAAAAACAAACAAAATAATGATAGCTAAATACGATTCCAAATTCAAACCGTCCGCATTCGAATCACAATTCAAACTCTCACGTTCTCAAGAAAGCACGATTAAAATGAAATACGCGCACTTTGATAATTAATTATTGTAAACTATTCTGGTCTCAGCGAAATATTGTCGTTATTTATGCGTCTGGATTGAGGGCTTAGATTATTGTCGCTGACGGTTTGGATTTCTTGATGGATTTGTTATTTAATTGCCAGTTTATATGTCGAATGACGTCGGTGCGTTGCGTCTGCAATAGTGATTGGTTCTTTGAAACGCGTTCGATATTTGATTTGCAAAGTTCTATTTTTAAATGAGTGACTGTTGTCTGTGTCAATAGAAGTGGTATAGACTGTATGTCACCATGGAGCTGAGTAATGCTTTCTTTATTTTATTGGTAGGTTTAATCAATAACAGAAAGATACATAGTAAAATGACGGTTGATACTATAAAACACGTTGTTACTAATTATGGAATTAAATTTTCTTTGAAAATGTTTTGATTTCGCTAGAAAATTCGTTAGCAAATAGTTCTTTACTCATTATATAAATTGTTTTCGGAGAGTAATTGTTTTTATTAGACTATCTCTAGACATTTTGCATTTCAATATTATACACAACTACATATTGCAAAAGAATGGATCTCATCTTCATCTTCGTTGATGATTTATCTATTTAAAAGACATCAAGTCGAGAGTAAACCGGTTTCTTCTAGGCAAGCGCGCTAGATCGTAGATTATAACGTTGCTTAACATCAGGCAAGTTGTGGTCAAGCGTGAGCCTATATCATGTAAAAAAAATCTATAGATTTTTAATTATTATCCTTAATATCCCTGACTTATAAATAATTAGCAACACCCCTACACTAAGTGCAAGTAACAAGGAATTGTGTTACGCGTGGAATAACAAAACGCAACCGTATCTACGGAAATAGAACGTCTGCGAGCAGATAGTCCGAAACCATAGACAATATAACGCAGTTTATTTTGTTATTTTGTAAGTTTTAATGTTTTTTTATTAATTGCAATTAAAATGAAATAAGTGTATACTGTATTATAAATATGACATATTTTTATTGTAATAAGTATATTATTACCATAGGCATTAAGCATTTAGGCATTTTAGATTAAGTATTTTAGTTTTAGAAGTAGTTTAAGTTTTTTATTTTATTGTTAGTATTTAGTTTTTTAATTAGTTTTTAACGAAATATAAGTTTAATTTATACAAATAAAAGCTCTGTTTATGGTGTAATATAGTAAATTATCAATAAAATGATTATAATTATGTTTAACGGATCAGATTCATTACAATTATTATTATTGTGTTTTATGATTATTAGAGTCCACATAATGTCAAATATTTGGAAAGTTTCTCGAAAATCATACGTCAATCAGCAAACATACTCTTCTCTAGATGTTTAAATTTTTAAATATTTCAAGACATTACAGTGTCATTTAATCCCATACTAAGCTAAGGGCAAGCCCCTTGTCTGTGGAGGCGCCATCCTTCCCGATCTTCTGCCAATTCCTTGACCTCCTTATACGACATTACGCCCGCCTTTTCTTTTACTTGCTCCATGTATGACCTTCTCGGCCTTCTTCTTCCTCTTCGGGCTTTCAATTTTTCTTCAATGATGTTTTTCATGAATTCGTCATGTCGTTTAATGTGGCCAACCATCTTCCCTCTTCTATTTTCAAGCTTGTATCTGATTTATTTATCATGTTGATTTATTTGGCATATGTGTATCGAAATGACTCCACCATAAGGGAACGTCTATAAAGTGATATCATATAGATCTAACAAAACGCAAACGGATTATTAGATTATCTCACTAAAGTTGTTAGTTGCGTTTTACTAGATCCGAGTATTTGAATTCGGAACGCCCATTCGAAAACTATTTGAATATGGAATCCGAATTTGAAAACGGTTCCGGAAATATTTCAGACAATTTATCGATGATTCGATTTATGAATACGAGGATTTGTACATGTTCTAAATATTTGAAACATATTCTACGTAATAATATGTACCTACTGACAGAGCCCCGCGGTGTTACCCGCGTTGATTCGGAATTAAAAGGTAGCATGTATGTATGTAGTAGGTATGTGTTAATCCAAAGTTGAATGTACACTACATACCTCCATACCAAATTTCATCAAAGTGAATTCAGCTTTTTGGGCTTAAATTGGAAACAAACATACACACACAAATGTTGGAATTATTATATCGAAGACTAATTAAACGAACACGACTGTTTAACATAATGTTAATCAAATTTACGTTATTTGAATCTTAAAACGCTTGAATTATAAGTATTTTATGTCACAGAAGCGATTTAGCGAAAATTAATATAATTAATTTGTGTCACTCACTGTTTTGTCAACACGTGTTTTGAATGATTATTCTAAAATAGTCTTTAACACATTGAAATAACGTTAAAAATAATTTTCGTTAACATTTTGGAGTTAAGACACTGATGTCTGATTTGACGTGTCGACGTTTTTATAGGATTTTGATCTTTATAAACTTCGTAAATAGGGTTTATAACAGTTTGATTAGGAATACGGCAGCTTCTAGTATAAAGTGCAAACATTTTAAACCATTTTGACGTTTAAGTTCGGTACAAATAAGGTAGAAATTAGTTTGAACATTAAATACTAGAGAAATAAGCGAAATTCTTGTAACGAAGTGCTAAGAGCTATGTTTATTGTTGATGTGCTCATAAAGGAGACTTTACAACTGTTTTATTAACTCTGGTAGAGTGTGGATAATCCTTTATAGCTTAATACACTGTAATGGCTCTTAATGTGTGGTACATTTTAGTAGGTTTTCACACGTACTTTTGACATATTTTAGTAATATATTTTTATATTCAAAAAATATACTATTTGTCGCATTTTTTTTCTATTTAATGACAAGCTTACTTTAGCCACCGACTACGAAAATGTGTTTTCCGTAAATTCTAATCCCAAGGTAGATTGTGTTCTAGATCCTCTTTTGTTTCTATTCCAAATTCAAACGATTCGAATAAATTAAAAAGTTCCAAATCATCCCAACATCTGTTCCAACTGGTTCGTAATTCGAAAAAGGAGCGAGTATCATAATACATCATCTCTTCGTTTGTACTTCCTGTGACGTAACCAACGGTGGTTATGAATTGTATTGAATACATTGCTGGTTTTATCATTAAACATTTTTCTAAGATAAAACTTGTAAGCAAACCTTATTAATGAATAAAGGAGTCAAACCTGATAATGTTAAACTCTTTGGTAACGAGAGACTTTTAAAAAGTAAAACCAATGACAGTTTGCAAGATTGACAGTTTTAGATTATTATTATCGTTGCCATGGAAATAACCGACTGAAAAAGAATTGTACTATGATATCAATGAAATGAAAAATAAGAAATATATCTGTATTTTCATGTAAATCTTTGTTTAATTATTATGAGATTAGCGTAGAGCCTACAAACTATGATGTTTTTAAAGTACATACTTAAATTGTTTACAAATTATTCTTACCATTTAGCTTGAAGAACTGCGTTATTCTTTACCAATTACAAGTACAAAACAACATACATTGTGTCCAATTTCGGATGGGTAAATAATGTAAAAAAGTAATTCTGAGCGCTTCAGTGGTTCGGATAACACATGTTAGTAGTCATTATGTTATTTTATGAACTAAATCAAATTGAACGTTTAGTATTTTAAATGTTTGAAAACTCTTGACACTAGACGTCGCAACTCTTAAGTACTATTTCTGCTGTTATCATACAGATTATAAAATATAATACAAATGTCCAATCACAGCAATGTATGTAAAATGAAACATGTCGTCACTCATTCTAAACAAGACCACATGTGATTGGATGGAGGGCGTTCACCCGCTTTTTTCTCTAAATCATTTTTTGTGGAAACCCTTTTTTCGGCCACTTTTTATTCGATATTAATTGAAGGGTTAAAAATAAGTTCACTCATTTCGTTTAATTGTTTTCGGTAGTGGTTTTGGGAAGATAGGATGAAATGGGATTTTGGTTTTGTTTAGAGTATTTAAAAGTATTTTGGCGCGCGTTGATGTCTTTTGAGTGGGAAAAGTTGGTTTAATCTTTTTCATTACATAATGGATTTTAAATTCGTTTTATTTTTTTCTTTGGTAAGTTAATCATTATCTTGCTAAGGTATTTAAGTATATCCTATATCTGTGATTTGTAACAAAAAACATACAACCACAAATGTCATAAAAACAAACAAAATAAAAAAACACAACAATAGTTGTCAGACATATGTATGTCTATGTCACTTGTCAATAAAAGACTAATAAATATCCCAAAACTATTTACCAGGCGGTTTTCAAGAATCCTCTTTCAAATAAACTTCAATTCAAAAAATTAATTCACCGACACTGTGCCCGCATCACCAAAAACTTATAAGCACAAAAATAAAACTTTGACTAAACCCCTTTCATACATTAAAAAGGGGTTTTAAATAAAAAAAAACGCCCACATATAATTCTACTTCCCTCACCCTAAAAATGTTCCAAAAATATTAAAATAGTCAAAAGAGTTAAAATTAAAATGGTTAAAAATAAAATGGAGGGAATAGTATAATCCTTGTACCAACACAGCTGTGAAGGGACAATGTCGAAGGAAATCTTTTTACATCTTTTTGATATTCCGCACAAATAAAAATAGCTTAGTTTTAGTTTTGTTTATGCTAGAAAGGATCACGCTTGCCTACTGATTTCAACTGATTAGCTAGTATCCGCAGTACTCCGCACTTATTATCTGTAAAAAGTGCTTTTTACGTAAATTTGTGGCAAATAAACTAAACATAAATCTCAACAGTAAATTAATTAGGCCAAATTTTAGATGCTAAACCACAGCTCAATAAAAAAAGTCTAGTTCCAAATTCAATTTCTTTGTCTACACATATATTCAAAAAGCCCTTCCAAATTCAAAACAAGTTTCGTTCCAAAGTTCCACGTTTGGTTGTAGTATTGTATAATAGTGGCAAAGGGAGCGCCATGACGAAAGCAATTTAAAAATGGAAGGGTTTCACTTTTAGTTCCAATTTTAAAAAATGAACCCGCGACGAGTGTTTTGACGATTCGGACGGAATGTAAAATGAATGTTGTTATGCAGGAAAGAAACATTCAAAAAGTAAGATAAATAAAAATGTATATAAAAAATCATTTAAGGATTATAAAGACGCATGGATATAGAATATGAGAAGTGGGTAAAACAATATGATATATTATATAAAGTTATCATATATTCAAATTACTCGTATAATCAAACGTACTTACATATTTTTATAATTTTTAAAAATAACATCGCATTTTATTTGACAAAGACATCAACTTATTTCATTTTGACATTTTCATAACGAAAAACAGTATAACATCATAGATAACGAATGAAGTTATATTGTAAACACATTGCTCTCTAGTCTTTGAAGATAAACTAATTGAGTTTCAAAACGAAAATACATTTAAAACTAATTTTGATAATCCAAAAAAAGCTTTGGGAATGCTTTCAGCCACTTGAGCAATACTTTCAAGTATCGGAGTAATTTCTCATGTATGCATAAACCCCTCCCTGGGAATAATGCTCACGCACACATCGCCGCGGCCGCAGATGTTGATTCCATAAAATAATATTTCATGTAAAGCACTAACCGACAGAGGGCGGAAGGATTGCGTTCTATTTTTAAATTTTTATATTTCGAACCAATTTGAAGTTGGAACGAGATTTTTGTTTGATTTCCTCTTTATTTTTATTCAATTGTTTCTTTTTAAATTGATTACATCTAGGTACTCTATTATTTATAACGCTTGAAATTCTAGGCGTGCCTTACTCGTTTGAATGTGTTATTTGAGTTTAATTTGTTCAATTTGTATGAGTCAATTTCAATTTGTGCATTCTAATATGTGTATAGGTTTCGCAACAGTAAAAGTCTAAAACTGGTCATATTTTATTAACAGCATGCATGCGTTACAAAATGTCAAGTAATTATTGACCTCTAAGTCCATTTGAACATTTCGCTCGTGACCATTCGACAATTAAATCAGAGGACTTGTTATTAAAGGAATCAAAAAGAAATAAATCTCGATTTGAGTCTTAAAAAGCTCCGTTTCGAAGTAAAGAATGTTGTGTACAATCTTGGTTCGGACAAAAAAGTGACAACGAACAAAAAGAGAACACAACACGGCCAAAGAACAGATTATCAGCGCTAAAAGGGTTGCTCCCGCTCTCTCTCCTTCTTTTGTTCCTTCCAAATTCAAACTCCGCATCCGTACAAGGAGCGTTCGAATGCGAATTCTATTTTTGAATATTCTACCGAGAATTTTTAATTAATGCCGCTTTGAACGAGATCGTATTTTTTAAAATTCGTATTCTGTTTTAAATCGAGTTCGATATTCAATTTTTGCGTTCGATTTCAGATGTTTTTATTTATGTTGTGCGATAATGACGTTTCGCGTTTAAGTGCTTTATTTCGATTGAAGATTTTATTCGTTTATTCGGATGTTTCTTGAAGGTTAGTGTTGTGATAAATGGTGGAGATATGTGGAGTGCTTTTTAAACGAAATATGGGATTTAATGATGTTTTGTGGATGGTTCTGTTTTTGTGCGCGTGGGAGTTGTTCTATAGGCGGTCCCAATGACATATTAATGCGTCTGCATCATAGATACTGAGTTATCGATTACCGCTCAGAATGGAAAGGTTTACTATAATCTGATATTTTTAAAGGTTACAGTTACGCTATAAGATGACGTAACTATAATAGCCTCTTTCACATCATTATTTTTTAACTTGATTATTTATTTAGTAAATAAAAGGAGTATTGGCAGCATTTTTTATTTAAATCAGATTAGATTCATATATTTACTGTTTATAGTAAAAGCGTTTGTCGAATTATAAAAAAAAAAATTATACGCAGTCGTTATCAATTGCGTAAAGTCGGTAGTCAATCACTCCAACGACCTCAATGAGTGACCAAGAACTCGCATTAAAGGATCATTTGACGCATCACGCCGCGCATACTGAAATGACCTCGGTACACAAAGTATCACTTAAACGTAACTTAACTTTTGTCAACTTAGATAAGATATTGAATCAGGCGTTACTTTGCGGAAATCCATTGTAACTGAAACTCTGGAGAAATATGTAGTGTTTTTCCGCTGCGACTGCTCCTTAACCGACATCAAATAACAAGCTTGTACACACACCTAAAAACCATCAAGCTTGTTGTTTGATGTCGGTTAAGGAGCAGTCGCAGCGGAAAAACACTACATATTTCTTCAGAGTTTCAGTTTTGTCAACTTACTTTGTGCTACTAATTACTATCAAGATATTTATTCATCATCATCATCCTTATCAATATCAGCCTTCATAGCCTTTGGGTATAAGCTAATTTTATTCTTTTATCTAAATATTCCGGGACATTGCACGCAGCGCCATCTAGCCCCACACTTAGCAAACGATTGTGTCGTGGGAACTAGATAACGGATATAATACTTATATACTTTAAACTTTTATCTCACTTATATGTCTTGGCTGTGGGCTTAGTACAGTATAAACGTTGGGTTTTGAAATCAAAACTCGGTAAAACACTGCCGTTAGAATGAGTAAATGCGATAGTATTCTGCTTGACTATGACTATCTCAATCCCACATTTTTTATTTTTTGGAATATTTTTAAATTCTTACACAATTTTTTATCAGTGACTATAATAACGGAGGCAATCGTATGCGATTACCAATGTTAAGCAAAGGTCGACGCGGTCAGTCCTTGGATGGGTGGCCGAAAAGTGGCATTCCATTTTCGGTGCTTCCGTGGGTCGGATGACACGTTAAATTGTCCCGGCTATTTGTCTAGTACGGCAGTCGTTAAGCCATGTCGGAGGCCCTTAGGGCGACATGATTAACTCTCGACACCAGAGTTGGCCACTCTCATTCGATAAGAAGAAGAATAACTTTAGTAGACAAGTAAAATAAATAACATTTAACACTATATTTGTCTTACCACAATCTTTTATACTAACAGCACATAGGGATTATTTAATGTAACCTTACTAGAACAAAGCGATGACTAACGTTCCGACTCATCTAGCACAACATTAAGTCATACAGACTATACTGGGTTACTGCTAACTTGAATAACCTTGCCGATAAAAAAATTACGAGATTTATTTATTAATTTTAGTACCAAAGTTGTTAAAAAAGTAATAAAAAGAAACAAATAGATGTATAAACCAAACTGAATACTATATTCAATTATAGGAATATCAGTTGGAACAGCATAATTAGTAAGAAAATATTTAATTAAAATCAAGATCATATAGAAAAGATACAACAAAGACCTTGGGATCGCCAGGGACGTCGGTGGAATACTAAAAAAAAACTTGAATAACCTTTTAATGGCTTCAGTACGTCAAAAGCTATAAATGATGTTCTAAGACTTTTGGAAATTCGCGGCTTTTCTAATACTCCAATAAAGTGATAATTTAAGAAAAACTTGTTTTAATGTATAATTTTGACATATTATAATCTGACAAACCAGTTATCAATCAATATCATTATTTTAAAGTTGCTTTGATGATATTTTAATTTAAAAAAAGTGTTCATGTTCTAAAGTTAACTTTAACCAGTTATAGACAAGTTACGGTTAAAGTAACTCTGTATAAAATCAGATTTTAATAACACGTTCGTGGATCGTATAATGGCTTCACTTAATATTCCATTTTCGAAAATATTTGAACCGTCATGCTCTCCGTTCTTTTGTAACCGACCAATGTACGGATGCTATCTGATTTTGAAATTGGAACGTTCGATCGTTCTTATTCAAAATTTGAATTTGGACTTAATTACAACCAAGCGCGTGTTTAACGCGTTAATTACTTTAATTGAAGTGTTAAATGACTTTACTTACAATTACTTAGGTATGCTGATGGGTGACCCGTAAGAATAAGAATTATTTCCCAAGGGAAGAAAAATATATTTAAATAAATTCTTTCAAATCTTCAACTTTTAAACAATATGTAATTCATTATTTAGTAAATCTTGTGACATTAAATTTTAATTAATTAAAAACATAATTCAAATCGAGAACTTCCTACTTCTTTTGAAGTCAGTTGATGATTATGATTTTATTTTAATATATCTTTCTTTTTTCCAGGTATGGGCATCATCGTGTTTGGAAAAATGGTTTCCTATATGAGAAGAAACTTCAGAGTCCCTAAGAATAATTTAGTAAGTTTTATCAAAGGGAAATAATAAAAAAAAAACAAATAGAATCTAAAAAAATTGACAGCTGTCACTTGTTATAAAATTAAGAGACAATCCTGTCTATTCCAAGGATTTTTTATTTCATCCCTCTGTCTGTTCATATCAAGGATTTTTTATTTCATCCCTCTCTTATATATTATTTCCATGATTCATATTGAGATCACAAAAACTAGAAAAATCTAAGGAGACATTATTATACTTAATATGACAAATTCAAATTAGGAACCCAAAAAAGTGTGTTCCAAAACTAAAATTCTGTATTAAAAACGTCCCCTCACATCCCACATGCAATTTTATTAATCCCTCTCCCTCTAAAGTTTATTTTAAAAATGGAAAGCTAAGCGCATTCACAAATATAATTGATGATGGTGGACGCACCCTTTTATAATCCTATCTACCTACCAATGGGCAATATGTAGATAACACTGCTATAACTCATATGAGATTATTAACATCCATCTATATACTGTTCTAGCTGATATGGACTCAGCTAGTATTTTTATATTTAAGTACTTGGTACCTATATAAAATTATTATTTTATACAATACATACATATATATGTACCTACTACATGTTTCAACTTATTAATTGTAGTGAGTAAGAAAATTTTGAGATCTGTCTGAATATAAAATTTTGTTATGGCCATGTTAAATTGGTTTACTAGTCAGTACCGCTTTTATTTATTCTATGGTGGTAGCCAGCGAGACCTCTTAGCTCAAAAGTAATCTTAAACATCAATTTGAACAAAAAGTTTCACTACATTATTCAAATTTGGAACAAAAATAAACGAGTGAGATGGACGCACCCCTTTCATAATCTCATTGTTTGGTCCTGTATAGATGGGACGCTAAAATATAGATAAAATCTAAACGAGGGGTCATTTCATAGGCAACAATGTTTATCGCAATATTTAAAATTCGAATCCTCAGTTCAAAAACGAAAGATTCCAATTATAAAATATTCCAATGAGATCCTTTTCAAAAATCCAACATCATTCAAATTAAGAATCGGACTTTTTTAAAAACATGCAGATACTGGCCAGTTCCATCCCGACGTAATGATCGATCGCCACAAAAAGGTTTTAAACTTTTTAAGGTTTTACGGACGTGATAAAAGCCTTTAATTTTAAAAATCGGAATTCCTCAAAGATTTTTGAAAGCTTTACAGGTTTAATTATACCGCTATATAGGCCGATAATTACAGTTGAATATGTATTAATTATAATTACTCGGTATCGAATCAGAGAGTATTGATATTAAAGAAAATACAATGTTTTTGTCAGTTGAAACAAAGAGGCGGTAATTCGTATGAAATGACTTGCGTTTAGTTACTCCTTTGTCCGTCCATCTGCATTCACAAAACGATGTATTTAATTTTTTTTATGTTCTCAGTTTCTTGAACATAATTGTCGTTAATAATTGCGTTTGAGATTAGAACGTCGATTGTGGCATCAACAATGTGTTCTAGAGTTTAATTTGAAAATGGAATCGGTTCTGATTGGTCAGCGGCAAACGTTTCTTGTGGGCATGTAATGATTTCCATATAGAGGCGAGAAGGGAATGATTGTTCGGAATTTGAAATTTGATTTTCTGTTTCCTTTTTTGCTGGTTGTTTATTTTCCTACAAACATTATACGAAAATATGCGGGGATGGCGATAAAATATGAAATTTCATCGACAAAATTCACAGAATCCATCTTCATTGCAACAATGTGTATCAGTAAGTGGCGAATGAATTATTTATGAACAACTTCATACTTCGTGGTTTCACAAAGACGACGTTTTTGGGAATAAGTACACCGAAAACGCCTTTTATAAGACATTAACATTATTTATGCGGATACGTGCAGGAATATTTCGGTAGAAAGTCACGATGCGACGAAATCGATGAGTATTTTCAAGTTATATTACTCTTTATCACTTAAAAATATAAAGAAGAATTCATTCCAAAGTAAACAGTCAAATCTAAAAAGAGTCAAGTCGTCACCTTAAAAGAACTGATAGGACGCGTATTGCAACCTTAAAATAATGGAACAAAAATACATTTTTCAAACTTCGAATTCCATCTTGATCCATTGTTCTAAATTCAAAAAGTGACAGCTATCTCGATCGCCTTACTCTGTGCGAAGTTGCAACAATATCAACGCGAGACATGTATTGGGTCCGTTCAGCGAAAAACCTCAAGATTTTATACCATATTCGGTTTCAAAAAAAGAAACTCGCGAAAATCGATGATTGAACCGCAGTCAGACTTTGTAACAAAGAGTTTTTACGTATTTTGCCTTTTTAACATAAACGGTGGAATTTTTGCTCGCACGTTGCTTTTGTTTTATGGGACTAAAAGGTCGGTTTTGATTTATTTGGATCGTGTTCTTTCAAAACACTAAATTTGGTCCCGCTTTAATGCAAACTTACTTAGTTTACGAATTACGCACTAACATTCAAATGAAAAAATTTGTTCTTTAATTTTTAAATTTGGAAGTATTATTATATTTCATTTCTGTACGTCAATTTTAGCTTGTCATTTGTCATCATACATAACAACTAAAAATTATTTTACTACGCAACGAAAAAAAAGTTAAAAGAATACCCACAAAATTTAAAAATTCGAATTTGGAATTCGAATCACGCGAGTATCCTTAACGTAAAGACTACTTTTGACTATTATAGCGAGTACCCGTTACCGGCACCTACAGAGGATTGGAAACGGAAGCACGGAAGCTACGTGCGTTCCGATTTGACCCTTTCTGGTGAGGCGTGAGCTAATCGCGATTACTAGAAGTATTATGGATATTTATATGGATACTTTTTTGCATTTGCACAATTGATATTGTATGTTAAGATGGACGGGGTGCTATGTGAAATCGACGAATCGAATTATAAGATAGAGCTACATTTTTTTCAGTTAATATAATTTTGATTCATGTTAAGACAATAAAAAACGCCAAAACACGATTACGTATATTTCGCTCGATCGTTTTATTTTTGAAAAATAGTTGTTTTGAAATATTTTTCACCTTTTTTTCCAAAAGTAGTACATAAATTTAAACCAATTTAATTATATCTAAATGGTAATGTTATTATTTAGAGGAGTAGAAAACCATAAATAGAATATTCTGAATTTTGTTTTTCTTTTATGGGAACAAAAACAGCAGAAAATAGGTCAATCATTTTACAAAGAATATTTTTTCGTTGCTTTTTATTACCTACATTAAAGAATGGTTGAAAATAAGTATTCTTTAAAAAGTATAAATGAGTTATAGTTTCAAATTACATACAAAATAGAAATTTGTATTCACGGTCAACGAATAAGAAATATTCTGATGGAACGGTCCCAAATTCGAATTCGGAAGCCGTTTAGAACGATTCAAAATCACTTTTTCCACTCATAACGGCTGCCCAAGATGGCGTAGAAAGTAAGTAATAATAATTTTACGTGGCGCAATCGAATATTTCCACCAGGACGTGAGCGGGAATCGAACCCGGGACTTGCATACTGATTGGACGCTTATTGCAACTTTTGGTCGCGAAATTTCCTCGAAATTGTTTAAACGATGGAGAATTTTGATTGACATTTTATTTGCTGGAACTTCAATTGATATTGTCATTTTTATTGCGGTTTCAAAGGTAGTAAAAGTAGTGGTCACAGTTTTATATTATGTAGATAGAATGTTGAGTTAATTTATCGACTAAGAATGTATCTAAGATGTAAGATTAGCTGACTACTAACAGTTCTAAATGAAGCCAAACGACACGCAATTAAGGACACTAAATTCCCGAAACCGAAAAACGTAAATGCAAATTCAAAATCAGAACATCTACGTTCCAAAACCTTACTCCTTCGAGCCCTTCCAAAGAACACTTTAAAAAAAGAACAATCGTAAAACGCCAACACGTATCAGCGATAACGCAACGGATTCGAAATTTTAAATAGTTCCATATTCAAACGAATATGGCACTCGTATTGTTTCCCGTTTTCGCTCATACTTAGTCCTTAATATGCGGGCTACGAACTTTATTGAGGTTTCACAATGGATCGAGCAATATGGCGGCAGAATAGGTGTCTATGGTGTAGTTTCTTTTTTTATTGACTAATAAAATATAGTCATACGCGTGCCGAGGTATGTTGATTTATTTAATGGCGACAGGTAGTTTGTGACCGCTGGTACTACTGGTAGTGCCATTTGATTGCCATTTGCCATTTGATGATTATGATTCAGTAGTTGGTCTAGTTATTTATTGGTCGAATGTATTTTGTATCATGATTTAATTATGTACTTGACTGGAAGCTGGTTTGATATAAGTAATTTGAAAATTAAGTGATTTTATTAATTTTAAATGTTCGCATAATTTTGTGTTTTTGTTGATAATAGTAGGTATGCGACTACTGTACTGCTGTATTACTGGTAGATAAAACATTAAGAGGAACGATGATGATGATTCAACAAAACTTATGTTCTAAAATGATAAATACGAACACTTACCAAACAAAACAGAACACTCCTACATAATGCTTAATAAAACGGGACCCCATACTACGACGCACTAATTTAATTGATTTCACAATCTATCATAACTATACAAACAGATCGACTAACTAACCAAAATAAACCTTAAAAATAGGCGTATAAAGTCGAAATTAGTTCGTGCAAATGTCCGTTCCATCTTCAAATTGGTGACTTCCTCGGGATTTTTATTTTTATTGATAAAACCGTGCCACAATTGGTGCGGATTTGGTCGAGAATTGGTCGAATCTCGGCCAACTCGATTTCTCAGAATAAGTACTACATGCGTAACGTAGGGACTATCAAGGGTATGATTTAAATTTGTTTTTGTAAATTGGTAATAGAGGGTTCGGTATTTGATTAATTATTTTATTAGAATGTAATGTTTGTATCCTTACTTATCTGTTATGTTAATAAAATCTTATTTAGGGGTGCTCGCGACTTCGCTCGCATTAAGAAGTAAAACTTGCATCCCCTATTTCACCCCTTTAAAAGTGGCATTTCCAAAAATACTTTCTTAGCGGATGCCTACGTCATAACATCTACCTTCATTCCAAATTTCAGCCCAATCTGTCCAGTGGTTTGGGCTGTGTGTTGATAGATCACTATATCAGTCAGTCAGTCAGTCAATCAGTCACCTTTGAGTTTTATATAGATATAGATTAATCCTGCAAAGTTCACATTCAACCATCTCATTAAACACTAAAATATTTTGATCAATGAAGATCATTTAGGCTTTTTTAGACTAGTCTTATAGATTTTGTAAAAAATAATAGGTATATCAAATTGTTGTAATAAAAATGATAGAAGTGAAAACTTCTAACACTCCCATAAATTAGTACAACAATACTTTAGACAACAAATTTCGTTGCGATAGGCCAAATGCTAATAAAAAAATATCGATCTAACTACCCCAGCTTCGGACACGACTCTCAAAAACTATTCTCGACCAAAAAAAAAACATGCAAACTTTTTCACCCCATTTTTGAAACAGTGTTAGTGTCAAATTTTCATCCCGTCCACTTGCAACCCTTCCGAAAATAATAAAAAATAAAAATAAGAGGAGTGAGTGAGATTTATTTATTTGATGAGGGTTCTGTCGAATATATTCGTAATATATTATACTAAAGTAGATCAGGTATGAATATATGGATTAGATAGATAGATAGATACTTTATTAAAACACCACATATAAAAACAATACAAAAAACATAGAAATTAAAATGAGCGTCTTAATTGGCGGCCTTATCGCTAAGAGCCAGAGAGGAATAGTGTTTTGTAATAAGAAATCGATGGAAATATTCGTTCATATAAGTGTAACACACATAATACACATTTACATCATATTATAGCCTTAAAATAGTTTAAATGCGTATACGTATATTGAATTTGACTATTTTTTAATTATAAAAAAAACTGTGCCATGTTTAAGAAATACATTCTAAAGTATACCCTTATGGTACAGCAGTTTTTTTGGTTGCTTTGACAAGGATTTTTCGACTTTCATCGTGCGAACAGCCAAACTGTGGAAGTCCTTGCCCGAATCTGTATTCCCCTTGAACTATAATTTGTCGGTCTTCCAGTCGAGAGTAAACTGGTTTCTTCTAGGCAAGCGCGCTAGATCGTAGATTATAACGTTGCTTAACATCACGCAAGTTGTAGTCAAGCGTAAGCCTATATCATGTAAAAAAAAGGATATTGGGATTCTTTAACATTGAAATATAATATGATTTTATTTCGAGCAACTAATATTATCCAATTTTAAACTCGGAACCCTAAAAACTAAAATAAAGTCTGGAGGGGAGTTTAAAATCGTTATTATAATCTTGGACGCCATTTTTGCGTATATCGGAACATTTGGGGACATTGGGCTATACACAACAACACTCTTTCCACTACTGATGGCAGCACTTTCGATACAACGTATAAAAGTTTAGCACGAATTTGTTAGTTCCAATTTTTTCCGTTGTCAGATTTTTATTGGATGGTTTCTAGTAGGGACGCGCCCTTCAATTTAAATCTCTTTTTTTAGAAAAAAAACCCTTTGATGTATGCATTTGGCAATAATTCTCGGTCTGTTTCACGACATTTGGCCGTTTTGAGGATTTAAATGATGCTTGTTTGAGATTAGATATTTTAATAACTTTTTCAGTGAAATTAAAGTGCTTTGCTCGTAGGGGTCGGATTAGAAAAATAGTCAATTTTAATTTAAAGTATATTTCTTTTTAATTTGAAGGTTTCTGCGTAAAGAGAGTTTTTAAAAGCTATAGACTCAAATTGTACGTCTCACCTGATATTAAAGTTTAGACTACCTAATACGTTTTCCTAGAAGATACTAATACATTTTTATAAAGTCCGATATATTTTTCGTGTGGATGGAAATCGACCTCATAATGCAATTCGTAAGTAGAGTAAGGAACAATCGCCGCTAACGCTGGCAACACAACATCCTATTAATCAAACTCATTTAGAAAAAGAAAAAAGTCGTGTGGGAAAAACAGTACCAACCGACGCATTCCAAATTCAAACGAATCTGAAAGCGGGCCGAGATTTGAAAAGAGAATGAGATTTGAAAATAGAACACGCCATTAGGAGTGAATACAATAGTCTCATTGGTCGATTTGAAAAAGGAACAATTTGTTAAACGTCAAATATGAACTTTTTATTTGAGATGTAATGAAACACTCTGGTACGATCTTAAGCTTTTTGTTGGATCTCTGCGCTCGTTTTTCATTTTGTTTTGTATGAGTTCACATACATACATACATATTATATCTAACTTAAAATTTCAAATCGAGTGCAAAGCCGCGAGCGACAGCGTACCTAATTATGTTATCTAAAAGATCTATTTCAGGACCTATTAATTACATTTAAGTCAATTAAGTTGAAAGTGATAAAGATAGAAATAATAGGTGCTTGGTCACTTTGCACGGACTTCAATTGTGATCAAGGTGTCAAATTTTAATTATAATTGTTTTAAAATAAATTTATTGCAATGTACTTCCTCAAAACTTCGATAGATTGTTGCTAACACTAAGCAGACTATGATTTAACTTCAGAAAAACTCTCAAAAATTTAAACGTTTCAAAAAAATATATTGAAGCTCGATTGATTTTGTTTTGGTTTTGAGCTTTTGAATTTTCGACGTGATTAGTGCGGCAAGCAATTTTACCACCGATCAAAGCCAATTCACGGCGTCTCAGAATCATATTGAGTATTGCTATTGTGTCTATACTATAACTGCTATTACTATGCAAATTTGAAAATCATTCGAAAAAAGAAACAAAAGAATATGCATAAAAAAGAATACAGAATAAGTATAGACAGAAGAGTCGTGGCGCACTTTTTGTGCCATCTACCTACGCACCGTGCATTCAATTTTGTACCGTCATACTTCCTATCCCAACTTTATCGGCGATCACAGACATGGCCAATGACATGAAACTATCAATATTTCTAATAACGTTCAAAAACAAAGTATATTAGTTTCTACTCGACCATATTAATCATTGGAACGAATTTCCGTGCGCCATGTCATACACTGTTCGTTTATTAAAAATGTGACGTATCAAGATCAACATCTCATAGACAGGGATAATGATATATGGAGTTGAAGCGGGCGAGAGAGATAGATGCGTGCTGACATTTCAACGGGTCATCAACCCTACCGTCCTGCTCTAACGAGAATTCGAACATTTGATTTGAATTGTTCCTAATTTGAAATATTGGCGTTCGATCCGGCCATCTTTTTTTTACTTTTTTATGAAGTTTCACATGGTTTATTAAAATTTATTTCTAATAGATAGTTATGAAGCTTCCGTTTGATGTTTTAATGGGTGAGGTTAGTCATAAAAGTTGTATAAATGGTGTAGCGTTGTACAATTTTGTTATTTTAGAGATTAATGAAGAGTAATAAATACCGGTGTGAGTGAAGCGGCTATCTTGTTACGTTCTTTTTAATAGATGTTAAGTTGTGTTTTTGGGTAATACGTGTTTTAGGAGATTGTTTCCGGCTTTAAGTAGCTTATTTTGTGTTGTAATGTAACGAAAATTAAGATTTATTATGGACTTCTTAATATTATCGCTTGATTTGAACCGGATTATTTTTTACAATATCCGATTAAAAATAGAACAACGACACTGGACAAACATTACCTAAATAAAAGTAAAAAATATACTAAATAAAAAACAAACAAACAATAGAAGAAATAGAGAGATACAGCTTAACCACTTTAATCGTAACTACAAACCTGACAAACGAAGCATAGCTAGAGAACCATTTAATTTAATACCAACCGTAGGCACAATTAATCTTACTCTATCTCTAGAACAAGCCCTTTTTGTCCCATACAAATTCCCTAACTCCAAATTTATATGCACGAACACAATCGAAACAAAAGCTACAAAAATGTAAAGCTGCAGCAAAGCTTCATAACTACTCATAACTGGTTGCTACAACCATTTAAGGCGATGTAATCCTATTGTGAACCCACACACACAACCACAAATACACATACATTAAAAATGTGTTCAATCATTAATTTCTTCGGTAATTGTACAAGTTGCGATGCGCGCGCGCAAAAAGCCGATATTCGCCGAAAATGGTCGAATTGTACCGATCAGAGCCGACGACGCGAATTTATACGTTCGTAAGATTCTTTTGTTAAATTTACGTCGGGTACCGGATAAAGTGGCGCAGATTCTTTACCGAAATCATCGGGAGTTTTTCCACCAGTTATTACGGCCCAAAACTAGCTCGTTATGTACATGGTTTGCTCCCTGACTTTTCTTGTTCAGAAAGTATGATGCACATTAATTTAGTTTTATATTTAAAAAATAATCACATTGTACTCGTTGTTAAATCAATCAGACAATCACTTAAATACGAATTTAAAAACAATTTTAACAAAGAAATTACTACTTAATTTAAAAAAAAAACTACATTTGAAATAAATTAGTTTACTTACGTATCAAATTACGTACACCTAGCAAAATCAAGGTTAACTAAGCCAACAATTACCGACAAACAATCACACAACTGAGTCATTTAATTAAATTACATTTATAAGGACATCCACCGCATACTCGTACTACCCTCAACTGAGATTCGAACCAAGTACTTACCCGTAAAAATGCCGCCGATAATTACTCGATAAAAAAACTACCGAAAACGCATTCATCATTTATCTGCGACTTACATCGGCTACTTGGACTTCGAGTCCAGTTTTCTATTCATTAGTGTGTTTGTACAGTCAGAGACATAATGTATTGGTATTGAATACCACGTTACAATAGAACGTGGTGCTATTGACTTTGTAGTTGTGCACTAGTGTAGAAAGGATTTGTAGAGAGTTTTATTTTTGGTCTACACCATAATAATTACATCATTTTTTTCATATTCGTCACGCAATTATTTTTGCGTTTTTCAGTATGGCGTAATTAACAAAGAGTACAAAGACTGAAAATACTTTTAAAAGAGAATTAATTATGTATATTTACAAAAAAACGAAAAAGAACTTTATAATGAGATATTTACACATTATTGAAATAGCCACAAAGTGGTTTGACAAAGGCAAAATAAAATCGCAGCCCTATAAAAAGTTACCAACCATTTGCTTGCGTCAGTGACTGTACCGCCGACTGTACTGCAATGACCTGAAATTCGGTAACTGCCTTTACATTAATAATTACTTCTCAAAATAATACTAAGTCAGATCCACGACTTAGATAAGGTACGGTCGGCAACTGCTTACACCATAGATTAGATTGAAGTGACCGGCGGCGGGCTGAGGAGAGGGGGAGTGGCCTTAAAATTAAAAGACACCTTAAATTTAAGGGGCCATCTCTATTTAAGAAACATAATGTGTTAAAGTCCTCTTAACTTAGATTAGTTTTTTGTAAATTTTATTGACATTCACAATTTTGACATTTAATAAATTTGACAATTATGTAGTTTTATGTAAAACTTGTAACATGTCTTATAAAACAAAAAATGTAATCATTGTTAGCAATTTACTGAATTAGTGTTCATTAAAATCATTGGTTCCGTGGTAAACATTTGCTTTAAAACTATTGTAAATACCATTCAATCACTCGGATCCGTTTTCCAATCAAGTTTCGCTTCTGTTTTCTTGCGTCATGGATATATAATTAATTTTATACGGTGTCAGGATCGATCATAGGGGATTTAGGTAGCGGCTGATCTTAGATTGTTTGTTGACTCTTTACTTTTGTATTGTGTAACTAAATTTTGACATTTGTAACGTTTTGACATCTGTAGTGGAAGAACTCGTTGTGTGAAGAAACAAAAGCGATACTCTGAATTGTTTTCGGTGAGCCAATCAAAGTACATTTCTTTACTAATACGATTATTTTACTTTTTCCTAGGCTGCAGCAATACTTAACATCAGGCAGGCTGTAGTCAAAAGTAAACCTATCCAACGTAAAAAAAAAATATTTTCATTCCAAATGAAAGTATAACGTTACAACATTAGCATTCACTTTTTACACTGCATAGTAACAATTTTTTTTATATTCTGAAAGTACTTACTACATATTATAAACAACAAATAGTTCTACCGCCAACGTAGAAGTTTTTGTTAGACAATATTTTCGTTGACCTCTGCGGTGAGTCATAAAAACAAATAAGTAAACAATCAGTTAACTTAAGACTATCAATCATTTAAAATATTTATTGATTTCGTAAGTTTTTTTTATTACATAAATAGGTAATAGATAAAATATAGACATCGAAATAAGGTATACAAATTCTATGCGTTTTTAAAAATATGTAATGCATTTTAGTAAGAATTTGTATAACTAATGTAATCTTCTTCTTTTTATCGAATTAGAGTGGCCAACTCTGGTGTCGAGAGTTTACCAAGCCGCCCTAAGGTTTACTAAGGGCCTCTGACATGGCTTAACGACTGCCGTAATAGACAAGCAGCCCGGCCCTACAATTTAACGTGTCATCCAACCCAAAGAAGCGCCCAGAACGGATTGCCACTTTTCGGTCATCCATCCAAGTAGGTACTGACCGCATCGACCTTTGCTTAACATTGGTAATCGCATGCGATTGCCTCTGCTAGCTGAGCTACGGGCGAATCATGTTATAGTGACTAGGTACCTACATTATAATATTGCCAAAACTATTTTTTAACTATTTATTTATTTTACCAACCCTACACTTAAAACTTAAGTCATAAATAATAATTTATCAACAAACTAAAGCAAACAGACTTTGTCAACGAAATCGCGATCTTATTGCAAATTTTATCGCCTTTGTTACATAAATATATCTTTTGCACACGATTTTAGCACGATTTACTTTACATAACATTAGAGTTAAACCAATTAAATGAATTCTGGTTATATAAAGTTTATTGGCTGCTGAGATTTTTTTTTATACATTTTAATTTTGTTAAGACAAACATAATTTAAATAATACAATTGAATTTTTTACAGATATTTTAACAGATTATGAACAAAAAAATCATCGCCATTTTTTTTCTCTATTACAACTTTTTTTTAATATTAGGAAGTATTTAAAAATACTAACCACAGTTTCAAATCATTTACCCAATAATACCAACTGATTACATTTTTAATTAACACCTATTATAAAGTAGAGTAGGTAATTACCTCAGTGAGGCAACGAACGTTTAGGCAGAAAAAGTTGCTTATTTCTTCTGCTCGTTTCCGTATTAATCATTGGTCTTATTACATAGACAGACATACATGACTATACTAGTAAAACGCCCCTCCTATTATCTTTATACGTAAGTAAATAGTTTGTTTAGTAAGGGGCTAGATGGCGCTGTATAATATGTCCAGGAATGTTTAATTAAGTATTTATATTTTCGAAAGCTTGGTGCTTAACATCAAGCAGTGAATTGTTCATCTTTTGAAATCGAAAATACAATTAATGAATTTAACTCCTTAAAATATTTATACACACAAAAAAAAAAACATATAGTCGAATTTGATGACCTCTTTTGTAAAGTCGGTTAGTTACACAAACAGACTAAACTAAGTACCTATAAGATGAATATCCGTACATAAAAGAACATACTTAAGTGCTTATTACTTAACACAGACAAACACACAAAAATTAAATGTATAATTATGCTAACTCGAATGTCCGCGGGGTATTACGGTATAGTGGACCAAATATCCGTTCTGTCAGGTTCTTATTAGAAACTTTTTGATGGAAAACAGTTATTACACGTCAATTATATCGGCGTTTTATGCTCTTTTTTCAAACTTTTACGACGTACGTTGTGTTTAAGTTAATGTTTCCGATTAGGTATTTTGCGGGTATTCGTAATTTTTTGGTATGTTAATTTTTTTAAAGTTTTATAAGTATTAAGTTTCTTACTTTTCTAATATTTTGTTCAAAAGTCGATTTTTTAGCAGCAGTAATAATAAAATTGCTTAACAATAAATATCACAATCACTTGACCAGTTTCAAAAAAAATGTCGCGCTAGCATGAATGTCATTTTAAAATCTTTATCCAAACATTTGGATTTATACGTAATTCTTAACATTATCGAGTGTTTGCTGTATTCTTAACTTTGAGAGTAAAATATACTCACTTAAGTTAAAGTTAAGAGTAAAGTGTAAGTGCTTGGATTAAAACCAACATGATAAGTGTACTACATATGTTATTTGTTTTTGTCGAAGCTTTTGTTAAAAATCTTTTCGGTTATTAGTGTTTTGTCAGATGTATCGAATTGAGCTGTTGCTACCTATATGGGTTAAAATATTAAAACAACAGTTTTCGCCTTTTATAGAGAGACTAGTGGGTGCTCGCGTCTTCGCTCGCATTAAGAAGTAAAACTTGCATCCCCTATTTCACCCCTTTAAAAGTGGCATTTCCAAACTTCCTTTCTTAGCGGATGCCTACGTCGTAACATCTATGTACCTTCATTCCAAATTTCAGCCCCAATCCATCCAGTGGTTTGAGATGTGCATTGTGCGTTGATAGATCACTATATCAGTCAGTCAGTCAGTCAGTCACCTTTTAGTTTTATATATTTAGAAAAGGACTATACCCAGCTAAGTGACAAAACTGACTGTTGATGATGATAAGCCTTATTTTTACATGTTTTATAAAAGTTCCTAAACATCTTAAGGTTTAATTTTTTTTCTTTGCTTGTCTTTATTATAATTAATTAAACACAAAATACCATTAATAACACACTAGTTTGACTTCCGGTAGTTTATATTTAACACAACATTTTTTAAAGTACATTTGGTTATCGACAGACAAAGGTTTCAATCTATATTATATACGAAATCTAAAACAATTACGTTTTTTCTGAACACTTAACAAATTTTTACGATACAAAATGGCGTATACCTAACCGACGATCAAGATTACATAAAAATAGAAAACGTAACCGAAACAGGATTTCAAATATCGAACGCCAAAAAAAAAACAATGCTCTATCATGTTATTATCAGATGTAAGAACTGGCCTCTCTACGATCAAATCGAACCTCACGTGAGGAATTCGAATTTCAAAAAGCAATGATTGATTGTCAACCAATGACAATCGTGGCTATTCAAATTCTATTTTTTGATTTGAATTTGGAACGGGTTTATTTTTTCCTGTCGAATGTGTCGCTTGCCAGTACTTATTTGATATGAATGACAATAACCGTTAAATGGTTTTTATGTTTTAATGTAATTTAGGCTTACGCTTGACTACTAAAACTTTTGGATAATAACTTGATTTTGTTAGAATTTCTAAGCAAATAACATAAAATACATCACTTAGCTAAGCTATATCAATTAAATATGAAATTCAGTTGAAGCTCTGTTCCAAGCTTTCTAATTTACGAAGATAAGCTAAAAGCCGACGGTTAATGAACCAATAACACTCCAACTTCCTTCTGAAATTAATTTTATTACTTACAAAGAATCAGTGCTGCAGGAAAGTAACTCAATATTACTTACAAGCTTCGCTCAAAAAGCCATATGTTTATCTTATACCTATCTATGTGTACATGTGTGTATGTGGGTATATGTATAAGTGTGGGTGTAAGTATAAGTACGTAATTAAAGTATGGAAATAGTCATATACGTTTTGAAGTGTTTTCTCTATAAAACACTCAAGTGTCTGGGAACACTCTAATGTCAATGACCCCGTAGGTTTTTTCCCCTTCTGTTATAATAACAGCTCTGTTTACCAGTGTCTGTTATTGGTGTTCCTTTTTTGAAATTTCAAATCTACAAAGGAACGTTTCTCGGTATTTCGTGATGTTTAACTTGACAGGGGACTGATGAGTTGGAACTGAAACAGTTCTTATTTCAAATCTAGTTCTTTTTTTGAACTATTCGAATCTAGTTTTTGTTTATCTTTTTTAATAATTGGAATGATAGTATATCCGTTAAAACTGGATTTATAGATTAGACTTCTTATAAGGCAGGTGTCGTAAAACAATAAAAGTGGTTTCCAAAATTTGTACCATAATGATAGTACAACGATTCAAATTTGGAATTGTACAAAATGATTTGAGTGCCAGACAAGTTTATGATGTATGTACATTTTTGTATCGACATCTTAATATAAGATCTATCTTAGATAAACTTAGCTTTATAAAGATAAACTTAGTTCGGTTAAGTAACTGCTTGTTTAATTAATTTACTTATTATGATGTCTTCAATAAGATGATATTTAGGATTGTAAGTTTTTATTTTATTGTGTCAAGACGGCAATCTCTATTGAAAGCTAAAAGCAAAATAAACATTAAAAAGTTAACACTGTCATTTAAACCCCCATCAAAAGACCTAAGTTTTATTAGCTGACGAATTATATAAAAAAAAACATCTTAAGAGAATCTACAGTAGGTAAACCTCGTAATCTTATGAAAGTCAATTGGGACCCGAAAATTTGCTATTCATTTGACTTAACCAATCGAACTAATTTCATCCATTTGAATTATACCTTTATTTATTAGTTTACTACCAGAGGTCAAAAGTCAGTACTTGTTAGAACACATTGTGCTTTGTGGTAGCCATTTATCATTGTGATTAGTTGAGATGTAAAAATGAGGAATATAAACAGCTAGTTTGGCTTGTCTAGACTTGTGTGGTCTGTTTTCATTTTGTTTTCTGAGTAATGAAAACCGAAAAACTAAAATTAAACAAAGCAATTGTTATCAAAGATTTTTTTCTATATTTGTATGTAATCTACGAAAAGTATCCATATATACATCACAATTCACAACCCCATATTTTTTACTAAGTATATTAATCACAACTGGAAAGTCTCACCAAAATGTAGATAAATTTTATATAACTAGTCTAAAACTTTAATTTTACGTAATACTAGAGCAATTTCTATATTCTACAGTAAAAAACCAGTCTAATTACAACTTACAACCTCCATGCTATGACGTCACGGCACGTTTGGCTTTCGAACGTGCATTTTTCAAACAAACAGACAGTTTGTGATCTGCGCGGGCGCATGATTAATTGATACGCTAACAGTCGCAGACTGGAGGCTTAGCACGGATAAGCAATTCATCTTTTAAAGTTTGTTATCTCTAAAACATTCACTTAAAAAAAAGGTTTCTAATATCGAATTACATTTGCATCGATTTGTTGAATGTTGAACTAGTTAAATTCAAAAATTACATGGGATCGCGCAAGTTTTCTTATGCACTGCCTATGCCTAAATATCTAAAAAAAAGGTGCTTGTGAGATAGCTTCTAGCAATAAGGCCGCCACGTCTTGTGGCACTAGAGTAGTTTCTGTATGTAATTTTATTAATTTTGTTTTAATGTACGTGACAAATGAAAAAAATATCTATCTAGGTATCTATCTGTCTTAATACCAGTCAAAAAATCAAAGTAGAATCATCATAAAGTACAATATAGTGGTGAATTGTTAAATGAATTCAGATATAGTGTAGCTGTGCTATGACTACAGTTTGCTCTCAAACCGATTTCGCAACCGCTTTGGACCGCAAACTCTTTGGTAATTTGTTTTTGGTAAATTAGAAAATTAATGTATGCTTGCATACATTGATTTAACATTTTTAAGGTTTAACTAAAACAGTTTTTTTTTAAATTTAATGCATTAACGTAATTACTAACTCATATAGACTAGGTTCTCATTATGAGAAATTCATTCTAAAAAAGCTCTTTATATTATACTAGTGGGTGCTCGCGGCTTCGCTTGCATTAAGAAGTAACACTTGCATCCCCTAATTCACCCCTTTAAAAGTGACATTTCCAAAAATCCTTTCTTAGCGGATGCCTACATCATAACATCTGCCTTCATTCCAAATTTCAGCCCAATCCGTCCAGTGGTTTGGGCAGTGCGTTGATAGATCACTATATCAGTCAGTCAGTCAGTCACCTTTGAGTTATATATATTTAGATTACGATACACACAAATATTTAGTCAAAAACAAAACTTTTCAACTATAACGTTTTCTCAAATCACATCAAACCGTTGTAATGTATTTTTAAGTGAATAAAATTCATTTAAGTGTTTCGCTATTCAACACCCAACACTATTCTCTAAAAAAACTAGGACAAACAAACCAAACAACTCACGGTAATCGAAAATAATAATTGAATTCAATTATTTGAATTAAGAATAATGAAATCTAAATAACGCGTTCCATGTTCGAATTTCGCGCTTTTTACCTTTGAATTCAGAATCGCATGTTTCTATTGTTGTCGAAAATGGAATTGTAAATATTGCGTATGTAATTAGGTCCAATATATCGTGACCTCCTTCTGTCTGATGTTTGTTTTGTAATCTTGTCCAATTTATATTGGCGACTTGATTTGCAAAATTTAACAATTTTATTGATCATGTAAGATAAAAATAGCTAAAATAACATCTTGTTTGAAATGAATTGCGCGCGTTAAGCAACTTAGGTTGCGCAAGAATCGGCCTCGATTTGGCGTTAACGAGAATTTTAGTAACGACTAGCTGTACCTGCGACTTCGTCCGCGTGGAATAGTTATTTTAGGCATTAATTCTTTGAATTTTGAACCGTCTTCGCAGCGCACGCAACGGAAGCCCTCAAAGATGAATAATGTTCCCCGTTTTTCCACATTTTCCATTGTTTCTTCGCTCCTTTTAGTTGCAGCGTGATGTTATATAGCCTAAAGCCTTCCTCGATAAATAGTCTATTTAACATAAAAATAATTTTTCAATTCGGACCAGGTGTTTCTGAGATTAGCGCGTTCAAACAAACAAACAAACAAACTCTTCAGCTTTATAATACGAGTATTAGTATATATTTTGGGTAATAAAAATGCCGTGTTACTCTTTAAAATCATCCGATTGATATTTTATTTTGATTTCGATGAATTGGCGCCATAATTTAGTGGTCGTGTCGTAAAACGTAAAAGTGGATTTTTACATACATTTGCGAAGTCTTTTAAAGTATTAATTAGGTCGATGTGTAAGTTAGGTTTGAACATTTTTATCAAAACATATACTTAAAGGTCATTATAGAAACTTCGTACGCTAAATATAATTTTTTGAAGCTATTAGCAGATAGCAACAACTTATAAAATAAAATAAAAAATAAAAATAAAAACAATCAACAATCAAATCACGTTTTCACACAGATTCAATAATAATGCATTCACAGTTATTGTTATAACCAGTAGCGAATGTATGTCTCTAGGAATGTGTGTGTGTGTGTGTGTATGTCTGCAATCGACTCTACGTGCGCTGCGTCACAATAAAAGAAGCAGAGAAGTGCACACAGTATGTAAAGTTTCAACTTGATAGGACTTATTTGATTTTAAATATTGAAATTAATGGTAAAGTTAATATTAGGTATGATTTTGTAAGTACGTACCTACCAACTAAAAACACTAAATATTATAGCATAGAAAATTCAGGATTGTGTACTCATAAAGAATAAGGAGATAATAAAAGCTTTTGGAAAATGTTGAAAATTTGGTTCTATTCAAAAGTTTTCAGAGAAAATTGAAAGTCCACTCAAACTTTGAATTTTTACTTAGGTACCAATTACATATATTATATTACATACCAATAAAAATTTCTGAAATCAATTATTTAATCTAACGTCTAGGTTATCCTAGCGAGAAAACTAACCTGGCAACCTTCAGCACTGTTTTCCACAACCCGTATAGAACACACCGGAAATTTATGAATTTAAATTAGAAAGTGTTAGGAATTTAATGGCTACATTTCTGAGTAAAAACGAAGCGGCGTCTTCCTGATCTGTTACATAAATATTGAATAGTTTATTGTCTATGGATGTCCATAATCCATAGACAAGTTTTGTCTTTATCGGTCGCGTTTCCCTTTCCTTTTTTGAAATTTCAAACTTTTTTATTAGATGTTTATGGCGGGTAAATGTTAAGTGTCGTTAATGTAAAAGATTTTTGTGATTTGAATGATAATATTTATTAAATAAGTAAAATTCATGAATGATTTATATTATATGTATTACTTTACTATGTTTGAAGCTTAAAAAATAATTTAGCTCGATAACTTTAGTTTCTAATCAGCTACTTTAACTTACTCGTAACTAAACACTCTTTAACGTTCATAAAAAATCTCTTTTACTCTTTTCAATAACATTCATACCAGAAGCGTTCCAAAAAGTTTCTACTCCTTAAAATTCATCAAGCATAAGACCTCTACCATTTAGCCCCAGCACTACCAACATTAGCGGACTAATCTAACACTTACATAACCGTTAGCAACTTATGCCTAATTAGGCTCCACATGACAGCTACAAGGCGTGGTTATATACTGAAATATGTATATATATAGTGACATACGGACGCACAGACGGTAATTCTCCTTTGTATGCAAAACAGTGAATTATCTAGGCTCGAAATTGTAATCTCAAAACTCGCTTGGAATTTCTTCATCTCTTGTTTATAGTGTGGCCGTTCCGTGCTGTCAGATTTGAATTTGGAAATGATTGTTCGAATTATTTTATTTTTTTCATGTTGGTAGGTACTGCTTATACTATAAAAAAGTACCTATCTATGAATGAATTTCTTTCCAAATTAAAATTTCAACCCCCTAAAATACATAGGTACCTACACAATTTTAATCCTACATTTTGTAAAACTAATTCCAAATTTTGAAGAGTATTCCAATTTCAAAACCTCAAAGATTAAACATAAAACAGAGTACCTACGTATGTAGTTGCACCGATAAAAATTACCTACACGTCAGCTAATAACCGTTCACAATCACAAGCTTGTTCCACTTAAAAACATGTCTACGAAATATTAATCATAATTCAACCTTTCATTTCGTTATGTTGGTGCGACTGCAATAGATACCTACTTTCTTTTATTCTGTCCGTCAGAATCAAGAACAATTAGAAATGTGAGCATTGTCACTAATGCTGATTGTGAATACCGGTTTTTTTTAAACTATTGCCTAAATAAGAACTGACGCAAATGAGTTCAGGCGTGACTAGACGTGATTTTTGATGTGATTAAAAGTAACTTAGGTACTTAAGATAGGTACACGAATTATGAATTATTTTTAAATACAATTTGAGTTTTGGGTATACTGATTCCATCTCTAAAACTTTGATTCAAAATTCGATGAAACATCTTAACATTATTTCAATTGTAAGACAACGCAATCACTAACAAGAAATAGTATCTTAAACCTATAAGCTGGTTTGTAATTGAGACAAGTTTAATTCGTGGTAAGCAGATTAGGTATTTATTGTTCGTGTGTGGTGAAATTTTGTGAACCGGAGCGATTCCTGTCTGCTCTATGCAATAAATAATCTATGACGACTGATGGAAGCTTTTGTTTTTTTATTGCGATCTTATTCTTTATTTGAATATTGTGTATTTTTTTTAAATTTCTTTTATTCTGAGTTAAAAAAGCACTGAATCCGTTTTAAAATAATCTTATTCTTATTTAAATAGAACGTTGATTGTTTTCCTGTATATTTAGGTATTTTTTGTATATATGTATAGATATAAGTTTTAATTTGTCAGTGTTCTTAGAATATAAGACGCATAATGTGAAATTAATATAGTACTTACTTAAATAAAACTTTCATGACGTAAGTTAGGATGTTTTAAAAAAAATCTCAAACAAATCTAAACATTTCTTGATGTGACCGCTTCAAGTGTTATATTTCCCGTCGTTTATCCCATGTACAAAGAACTGTGACATAAATAAAGTAAATAATGAGACCATTCATAAGAATTAGTCATTACACAAATATTTATAAAACTGTCGAATTTTGTTTAGAATACGATAAGTATGGCCACTTCATTTTGTCGGTGACCGTTTGAGATGTGGGAAAACATTGTAATATTTATAAATTACTAAAGGAAACGATAATGATGAAGCTGTATTTTTTTCAGCAAAAGCTAAACTCATTAAAGTTTGTAAAGCATATTAATCAATAGAGTAATAGTAAATTGTAAATGTTATATAAATTACAATGTTCGTTTTCTATTGCTTAGCTTATCATATAACCAAGCTTATTTTCTTACAATAGATTTTTAATGTCCAACGACCACTCTATGTAAATTGCGAGCACATTTTTTCCGAAAATGTTTTTCAAAATGGCGTCACAAAAAACCGCGTAGGCCACATCCGTTCCAATCGTATTCAACACATTTAGGTAAGTGGGTGCCACAATAAGTATTAAAATTGAATACGTAATGCGAAAACTATTTATTCGTTATTGTTATATTATATTATTTATATTCAATGCACACGAGTGCCACAGTAAAACGCATTACAACATGTACGTCTGTCAGTCCGGCCTTCGTTGACAGGAAAATGGCGATTCAGTAGGTGGAAAACTGAGGTTTTTAATATTAAAATCGTGTCTCTGACCTGCTAACTGCAACTTGGCACGTAGGTTTTGCGTGCGTTTATCTACCTCCGATGACAGCTAATGCCTTGGTCTTTGAATGACATCTGTCATATTATAACAAAGAATATTGCTACTCGAATTGAATATTCAATTGTAAATGCCTAACTAATATTAAAATATGTCGTATCTGTCTATTCTAATCTATGTAACGACTTCCAAATAAATGGAACGCAATTCAAAATAACGCTGGCTGGTAACAAAGCTCAATGCAACATTCGTCGAAACAATTAAAAAACGCATGCGTTCCAATTTCAAACTTCAACTTAACTCCATCTTCATTGTCACAATTTTAATTCTATACTTTAGGGCAAGGAACATTAGAAGATATTAATCCTTATAACTTAGCTATAGAGTTTATTTTTGTTTGTTCAATGTTTATTAGGACATGCGTCGTTTTTCAAGCTATTATAAGTTAGAGTGGGCTTCTCGGAAATTAAGACTCTTAGGTGTTAACAATAACAATTTTTGCCGTGTTTATATTGAGGTGTTGAGTTACACAGATTACTTTATGAATTCGTAGATTTGTGCGTAGTATACTTTAGGTATGTGGGGTCGTTAATTCATTATTACTAGGTGGTCTAAGAAGGCTTACTTTTCGCCTTAGCAACTGTGTTATAAGTAATTTATATGCTAGTGCATATATATGTATATTGTCTACGTTTATTGCTATGATTATAATTTTTTCATATCACTATTTTAGCTATAAAATAATCAAAGCATATTTTTCAAATATTTTGATTACTTCAATGTTCCATAGAGACTATAGTGAGTATTTAAGTAATGTTAAAAAAATAGTAAATCACTGCCAAATTACAATATACAAGTAGTTCATTTCAGTGCTGTCTTAATATACATATTAACATAATATTTATACTAACGTAATATTTGTGTAAAAGATTTTTTACTCAAAATCTTAACAATTATAAACAAAACACGATCTGCAAGACATTGTTTATGAAATTAGATATTATTGTTAATACTTTAGGAATCCGCGACGTTATTGTAACATAACACCAAGAAATGCAAGATGCTCGTCTGATCACCCACGTGTTGTAAGTTATACTTAAGTAATATAATTGTAACTTAGTCCCAACTGTTTACTGAATTCCGAGAAAAATGTAACGTAATGAGTCATGGTTCTAATTAATTTGAGTTTTGACTGATTTATGTATTAGTTTAGTACTTTAGTACTTATCTAGGATTTTTATTACTTTACTATATTATAAATCAATAAAATAAATAAATAAATATTTCGGGACATTGCACACAGCGCCATCTAGCCCCACACTAAGCAAACACATTATAGCTTGATGTAGTTAACAATTCATATCTAGCTTTATTTAGTTCAGAAAGCGACTTATTTACAAAGAGATAGCTACGTTTCAGCGATAAGGCCGCCATTTGTGTCATTACATTTAAATTCTTTTCTTTTTTGTATTGTGTTTTTTTGTGTCCAATAAAGCATTAATTTTGTCTATCTAATATATCTATTTATCTACAAGTAAAGTTTTAAAGTATAGGTCGCTTTAACGCTTTGAAGAAAACTAATTTAAATAATTTCACCAAATCCAACTTACTCGAACGCCAAAAATATTAATAATCACGGGAACATAAAACACTTCCCGAACAATAAAAAGGCCAACGTCAATTTGGAAAACGAATAAAAAACGACCACAGAACACATTTACATCTCCTAATAAATCTCGGAGCATTCGAAATACGAAATACACAATAAAAAGTGAAAAAAACCACAAAGGCAGTTGTAGTCGAACTGAAAAAAGGAACTAAAAATTCAAATAAAAGAAGGTATTCCCTAAGATAATGCTTATTCATTCCACATTTAAAATCAAATTTTCAAATAAAGAACTCGCGGCGGTCGATGGAGCGTAGGAAGAGGGAGATGGATGTATCTCATTTCGGTTTAGTAGAAAGAGATGAAGAGCTTATTATGATTGACAGCTGAGAACGGTTAGCCTTGAAATATTTGAAACATTATATTATTATAAAGTACACTATCTTTGGAGAACACACGAGTATAGTGGACATAGTTGTACGGACAAAGTTGTTTTAGATACTAAAGTAGGTAATATAAATGTGACTGACATTGAGCTTTCTTTGGTGACTATCTTTCATTATTTTAACCATAGTAATTTCATGATTTTCAAGTTAGGCAATGTGTAAAAACTTTCAATAAAAAATAATGTGTGTTTACTTGATTTACAGAACACAAAAGCACAATGAAATTAAAAATATTTTCTTGAGAATTACTACTAAATTTCTTTACTTTATTGTCTAGTTAGTGAAACGTCCACTTAGCTCGTGAGCAACTCTCATTACCGTATGTATAATAAGCGAGATACGGTTTTAGGAACGTCGAGTTTCTCCGGAACACGTTTTAAATCATAATTCGAACGCCGTTTTTGAATTTAGAACGTTGACTTTTTATTTTTTTAGATAAAGCTGCCAGTGTTTAGAACGTTGACTTTTTACTTTTTTTTACTGTTTGTGATGTAAGAAGTTTTAATGCGGTTGAACGAGCGTAAAGATGAAGCTTTTGCTTGTATCACATTATTTAATGTTCTAAACATGAAATAGAGCTTTTAGATAAAAAAAAAGTTTTATGAGATATTGATTAATATTAATATTTATGAAATATTGATTAATATTTATGTGAAAAGATTTGATTTGCATTCTGCGGGGGAAAATGTATAAATTTCTAACATATTTTTATGATAATAGTATTAAATAAATAGTTCTACGTATGTAATAGTTGATTAAAATATAGCATTCGCTTTTAATCGCAATTTAATCAGTTCATTTTGTTTGAATGTATGTGCAATAATTTTGATGAAATAACAGAAATTGTCACTAAATTTATTAAAACATGTGAAAGCTTACTCTTCTACAGAGCTACGAATCTCGTAGAGCCGCTACGTCATTTGTAGCAGCTACTGTAGCACGCACTTTAACAAAAAAAAAGATATTTGTCAAAAAGACGACCATTTATACATAATAAAGATATTCAAATCACAACATTATACCCATAAAAATATTGTAAGAGAATGTGTTAAGTCGTCTCCATAAAACGAACCTTCTAAAATTTCATTCACATTTTGGAAGCGGCATTCGATATTTAAATATTCAAATCCGACGTTAATAGTTTTTATTGGTGAGTTTACGGCCTATAATGATCACTTGTGGAATACGCGCCTTTGAATTATTGACCGGCTTCCGTGACTATTCGATTTTTAAATTCTCATGATTTGAATGTCGAACAATTAGTGTTTGATTATGTTTTTTAGATTTTTAGCTTTATCGATTAATGATAATGTAGAGCTTTAATGTAAATTCTTTTTTTCATTTATTCTCTATTTTATTAGTAAGATAATAATTTGTTCGAATAGATCTTTATTTCATTTGGGTTTCTTGACAAATAAAGTTACTGATTTTGATTACTTAGCAACGGATTGTAAAAATATGTACCTATGTATATAATACAATACTTTCAAATTAAAACTTACATAGAAAACATAGCACACAATATACATACTTATCCTTATGACTGCTCCGTTAGCTTAGTTGGTAGTGGCTCTGCCTTCTAATCTAGGGGTGCGGGTTCGATTCCCGCAAAACACAAGTAATTATGAATATTTAAAATTTTTAATTACTTGTGTTGAGTCTGGTCGTTTCTATGTATAATAAGTACCAGGCCACTCAGAAAATTTTGCGAAAAAAAGTTTTTATGAATGAGAGACTGGCCAGTTTAAAACTATTTTAAAAATATGATTATTTATAAGTAAAAATAGGCACATTCCAATTTCAAATTTTCCCTCCACATTTTTTGCAAGCTAATTTAAATTATCGTGTCTCAGTAAAACATGGATCTGCACCGGGAACATTATCGCGCTATGATTTTATACGATTTCAAGTGCTGCCTGAAACCGGAAGATACTTACGAAAGACTTCAAAGGGCTTTCATGGATGAAGGCCCTTCTAAGGCAACCGTGTATCGTTGGTATAATGAATTTCGGCGCGGTCGACTAACTTTGGGGGATGAAGAAAGAAGTTGTCGCCCTTCGACGGCTGTTACGGAAGAAAACGTGCTAGCAGTGAAAAATTTAATCCAAGACAATAGGCGAGTTACATACCAGGAGATTCAGCACATTGTGCAGATTGGATCGGGAAGCCTTGACAAGATTCTGCACGTGCATCTTCGCGTGAGGAGAATAGTTTCACGCTGGGTGCCGCACAACCTCACCGATGCTCAGAAACAGGCTCGGGTGGAATGGTGCCGTGATATGCTTAACAAATTTGAAGCAGGTTCGACTCGGCGTGTTTATGCATCATTACAGGCGACGAGTCCTGGATATATCAATACGATCCAGAAACGAAGCGCCAGTCGACAGTTTGGGTGTTTCAAAACGAAGCAACGCCTACCAAAGTGAAGCGATCTAGAAGCGGGGAGAAAATTTTGATCGCGAACTTTTTCAATTTGACTGGCTACTTGGTGTCCATTCCTTTACAAAACCAAAGAAGCATCAACGCCGAATGGTATATTAATAAATGCTTGTCAGAAGTTTTCTCTGTTGTGAGCAACAAGCGATCAAACACAGGGCTCCGTGGGCTACTGCTCCATCATGACAACGCGCCCGCGCACACCGCGCTCAAAACGAGGGACTTCCTGGACAGCATGCCGGTCAAACTCCTGGGTCACCCTCCTTACAGCCCGGACCTAGCACCGTGTGACTTCTTTTTATACCCAAAAATAAAAAATCTGCTCAAAGGGATACAATTTTCGTCACCGGAAAATGCGCTGTCAGCGTTCGAGCAGGCCGTAAACGAGGTGTCTGCGGCGGACTGGAAAAAGTGTTTCGAAAATTGGTTCAGACGCATGAAACTTTGTATAGATGCTAGTGGAGAGTACTTTGAAAAGATTTAATAAAAATATATTTGCCCATAGAACATTTTTTTTCTGTTCCGCAAAACTTTCTGAGTGTCCCACGTATGTATTTACAAAAGAAAAGTATATATGTATTATATCCGTTATCTAGTCCCCATGATACAAGCGTAAGCTTAGTATGGGGCTAGATGGCGCGTGTGATACGTCCTGAAATATTTATTTATTTATTTATTTATTTATCAAATGACTCAAACAGTATACAATTATATAATATAAATCTAAAAAGGCTATAAATAGTATTTAAAATTTATAAGCCGCCAAATTCTGTCAAAAGGGAGCCCGTTTTAATTGAACCCGCGAGCCAAAGTTACTCGATTATAATAAATCGATATCATAATTAAATTAGTTCGAGTCGTTTGCGTGGGTGCAACTCTATTATTTCTTATCTGTTTCCCAAACATAAGTGATTCCGAAATCGGCAAGTTTTGTTTTTTAATTTATTACTCCCTCGAGGCGTTTTTTTTTTACTTCACATAGTAATAATTATGTATTTTAATTCAAAACAAGTGTGTAGGCAGCGGAGTTATCGATGTTTTGTATCGAAATATTTTTAATATTACTATCGTGACTCGAAGCCATAAAAAAAGGGAATCGATTGATTAATAGAATAAAGAGACTGAGTGAGGAAAATACGAGATCTAATTTGCAAACTTTTTTGGATTTTTGAAGGGGGTTAAATTACAACATTAGGTACATAAATTATTTTCGTAAGTTAAAGTCATTATCATGTGGAGACGAGTAGCACAAAATCGGGCTGAATGGCCTTGGGCCTTGGGAGAGGCCTATGTCCAGAAGTGGACGACTGTAGGCTGATGATGATGATGAAAATGTTCATACAATATCAGTTCATTTAAATAATGCATGTTAATATGCATAAACAAATTAAAATTTCTGACTCAAATAGGTGCAAGCTTACGTCATAACGTACTTCAAAAGTGCCATGCATATTTATATACTAGTGGACGCACGCGGCTTCGCTCGCATTATTCTGAGATAAAAAGTAGCCTATGACACTTGTAAGACCTCATACTACCTTCATACCAAAAATCATGATGATCCGTTCAGCCGTTCCTGCGTTATGGGCGTTTAAATAAACAGACAAACAGATAGATAGACACACAGATAGACAGACAAAATTTATAAAAAAAACAGCTGAAACGTGTTTTGTTATGCATTTAAAGTTCCGATTTTTTGCCATCTTTAGTATTATTATATGAATGTATATATTATCGCAAGCCTAGATTTTAAAATGTGTGCCATGTCACCAGTTTTGCAAGTAACATTCAAATACTATATACATGATTTCTAAGACCTTGAAACGGCTAAGGAATGTAGTAACAAACGCTATTGTATCTATTCACAGCCCAAAATTCTTTGTCTAATAATTAAAAAATATAATTGAACTATTTTCGGTGCCAAAGGTCGCGACGTAATCAAGAATGTAAAATAAAAATACAAGTTGTGTAACCTCTTTGGTTAGTAATAAACGTAATCGATTGGCGGCTTTTAAAAAGTTAAGCCTCTATTGTCTATGATCTGATTTTGTTTTAATCGAGCGACTTAAACCTCCTTTCTGTCATTATTGCGTGAATGTGCTTTCAAAATTTCAAAAGTCGAACGCAGTAGTTTAAGTTAAGTTTTTTTTATTGCGTCATTTCTCCGTTCTTTTTTTTGAAGTATTTGGCATTTATTTATATATTTCAATAGTAAAACGTTCTATTTTAAAATTAGTTTATGTGTTTCATCAACTCTTTTGTTTTAATTTATTAAGAATTTGGTGTACGTGACTTCTATCAGTTACATGATTTAGCCAATAAATAAAATAAAAGATTTACCGTACATCAATCAATGCGACTCCATATTGGATTTGTATTCCATAATTAAACAGTCCTTACGTGCAATTGTCACGGTTTTATTATTATTGGATATTGTTCCTGCCAAGGCTGAGCCGTTTTTGGTGAGGTTCGCGCATATGGAGGTTCTTATGTCCCGTATGGAATTAGTGCGACGTGTTGAGGATAATGGAACCCTTTTATATTTGTGATGTCATTGATATTATTAATTTAGATTTAGCATAAATTTTATAACTTTATTAAGATTTAAATTAAACATATTATGAGATAATGAGACACGAGTATTGAACAAGCAAACTTAGTAACTTTCTAAAATAAGATTTAATTTATAACAATCGATATAATTCCGATTGTAATATCGATAATTCTCATCATTAGTTGTCACATCGAGTTGTCATTGGACATCACTACGACATAACTTGACAGTTGTCACAAGCGTAGAAAGCGACAATCTTGAATCTTGATAAAGGTAATTTTTATTTATTCTTAATTTAATTATTGTTAAAAATCCAAATTTCTGCAAATTTCTATTGTATATCAATCAATCAATTAAAAAAGCATCAAACAAAGTTTAACATTATGTTTAACATTATTAAACAAAGTTCCATTTTCAAATACTTCTTCACCTCTTTCTGACTCATGCGATTAACCACAACTATGTCTATAATCATACTAATTAATTTAACAAGCACTAAAAATTTACATCATAATATATCTAACAAAATTTAACTATCTCGAAACAACTGTACAATCCATCAACCAAAACATTTTATTATATTTTACATCTTTACAACAAACCTATACTTAATGATATACGCAGACATTGACGAAACAGTTTTTTTTGTCTTGTTTTAACATGAACATGTGGTGTTATTAGATCATTCACTTATTAATATAAAAACCGGAGCCAAAACCGGATGGAAACTGAAAAACATATTTGTCACTAATGAAATTAGGCGTAATAGTGCGAAGCCATTGATCTGTTAAAAAGTTAAACATAAGTAGGTATGTATTTACAAAAGAAAAGTATATAAGTATTATATCCGTTACCTAGTACCCATGATACAAGCGTTTGCTTAGTGTGTTGGGCTAGATGGCGCTGTGTCTAATGTCCCTGAATATTTATTATTTTATTTTATTTTAGATAAAATTAAAAAAAAAAGTTTCAGAGAATTGACACCCTCCTTTTTTCGAAGTCTGTTTAAAATAAAGAGAAGCTGTTATAAATAAAAATAAATATATTAAAAATAAAAGACAATCGATTAAAGAGTCTGAATATCTTTGTTTATGATTCCAAACAATTCAAACATCGAACTAAATTCCACGCTCATTTATTTCTCAACGTGTTCGAATTTCAAATATCAAGTAAAATGTACCAATTTTGAGACGTTCCAATTCACGGTAACTGGTTAGACAGTTATTTGTGAGTCGCCACGAAGGCCGTATTTGTATTAGTTTTTAATAAGAGTAATTGTACACCAAACCACGTTACCAATTTCGACATGAATACACGTTTTTTTTCTCTCGCCTCGGAGCAATCTCGTTTTCTCGAAAATAGATCTAATATGTTGAATATAATTAATTTCATACCGAGACAGTTGATCGATGCGTGTTACTTGAAGTTTTTTGGGTATCATTATTTTTAAATTACCGCGTTACGTCATTCGGAATAGGAATGGACGCCGTTTTTTAACGAATTAGCTTTACGCCAAAATTCTCGAGTTTATTCGATTTTTTTCGGTTCCGTGTCGAGATTTGCTTCCATTTCATTATAAAAGTAATTTTGTTGTAATAATATGGAATTAATGAGACTAGATTATATTACCGGCGGTGTATTTTTGTTTTTATTTTGGTAATATGTAATTTTACTCGATTCCGGCAAACTCGTTTGGCGGTTTGTTCGTGAAGTATATTTACTTACATTAGACTTGTTTTGTTTCAGATGGTGCATATGATAATCATTGGCTGATATTGAAGACTGATTAATATACTAATTAAGTCGACTAGGAAATGAGAGATCCATGACTCATCCCAGGTGAGTGACCTTTCATGCAATATATACATACATATATCTACTATCAATTTGATTCGTCGCCAAGCTTCTTAAAATTTTCTATGTAAGTACCTACGTTTTTCGAAAAGATTATTTTCTGTGTACAATATTTTTTATGAGATTCTTTTATTGTTCAATATATATAAAAAAGCCTGGTTATTATTTTTATAAAGAGCTTCTCTTATATCAATAAATCTGGTTTTTTAATTACAAGCATTTATAGTAACAAGTTTTTATCGACGTTATACTAAACTTTGCTTATAGTAATTTCCTTAGTAAATCCATTAGAGAAGTTCCGGCTGTCTGTCTAGTACGGCAGTCGTCAAACCATGTGAGAGGCCCTTAGGGCTTGATAAACTCTCGACACCAGAGTTGGCCATTCTCATTCGATAAGAAGAAGTAAATCCATTATCCAAACTTACTTTTTACATTTACGCAACACCGGATGTACATATACCTATACAATATACATACTATAAGTACATCTAGCGCGTTACATCGTTACAATGTATATTTCGATACTCAATTACACAAATACTTGTATTATTTCCAAACAATGAAGAGAACATTTAAATTCAAAACATTCCACATTATTCAGCTAATCTTTCTGTCAACAAACCACTATTGTTTCTTCTCGACATTGTTTCAATTTAAATCAAAAATGAATCACTGTTATGATTGGACACTAAACTGTGTTGAGTAAATTTTGATTGTTTATACAATGTACAGGGTGGTACCTTTTAAGGTAGTCGTGTCAATAGTATCTATGCTTATAAAGTAAGTTAAGTTCAAAGTTGGAAAATAATTGAAAAATATCCTTTCTCTTACCTTACTGAATAATATAACTATGGTATTAAAATTTTTATTTGAGAGATTTGAAGCTTTCGCATAAAAAAAAATGGTATTTCCTCATCGACCTAGGTAGGTAATAAATAATTAATAATTATCGTAGTTACCTAAAGCCTCCAAACAGAAAATTGTAGCTAAATATTATAATTATCAACGTCAAAAAATTCTTCACTGTGAAATTTTCCTTTCCCAGGACGGACTCGTTTCAAGTTGCGGCCCTTGAAAGAGTCCCGATACTGCAATGACTACTGCGATGGCAGCTCATCAGGACTCCCTGCACGAGAGGCTCCAGCCAGCAACGGAGGAACCCCTCTACCTGCACCATGGAGCCACCCCCTGGCCAGAACAGGACCCGCAAGAGGATCACAGCACTGATCTCTCACCGTACTACAACATGCCCAAAAGAAACAAGAGAAAGAACTTCAAACCAAGGTGCGCTCCAAACGCAACCACCTTCTCAGACGAATCAAATGGAGAGAACTGTGAAGACCCGGCAAGCCCAGTCAATGGCAACGATAGAACAACTCCTGATCAGGCAGAAGACGACAAAGAAGAAGGATACGCCAAAATCGGCGTCAAAAACTTCAGTCTACTCAAAAGTGGAGCGGTAGATCTGAGCCGGAGACTCAGCACCGACTCCAACGAAAACATAGACTCATACCAAAATAGGTTACCCGAAGACAAAAAACTGGACTCTTTCCAAAGATCCTACATTCATAGCCTGCAGGACGGGGACAGAGACCGCACTGTCTTGAATTTTAGTAGTTTACAAAACAAAACCTTTTGTGCCAAAAATCCTTTCGCCATATCGCAACTAATCAAAACGAATTCTCCTCCGAGAAGACGGGATTCTGACTCAGATGAAGAGAACAAAGGTCAGGATATAAACGCTAATGAGAGGATAGGAGATAACCAGGAACAAGAGGCAGCGACTCCTCAAAATGGGGATGCATCGAGTGCCACAAACCGGATATTACGTGATTATGCCATGCACACCATGAAGGAGCTTCTAGGAATCTATGGCTTGTCTTCGAACGAAGTAGCAGATGCTATAACTGGACAGATCAGAGCTTTAGAAGCTCTCCAAGGTAAAACCACTAAAGATATAAATATAAAGCTGGGTGATAATTTTATAAGCATATCAAACGGCAATAACTTAGTTTAATAGTGTTTGGACAAATGAGGCGATTTTATGGCTGTGTTATCTGGATGTGATTTATGTTGGGATTAGAGTAGGTATTTACATAAACGGATTGATAGCGAACAGTAAATATAATGAAAGTCGGACTAATGTTTGTTACGATTTCAATATTAAGTGTTTTTACGATATATTAATATACTTACTAGAAGATGAGAGTTTAGGTTAAATTGCTTAATTTATATTGTTATGTTAATTTATGTGGTTCAAGTTTACACGGCACTAGTTTAAACATATATTTGATCATTGAAAAGCACGAAATATACTATAGCTATAATATAGCTATTCTAAATGAAATCAACTATTTATTCATCAGTTTTTGTACATAGATATTTTTAATTCAATATTAAGCGCACTAGTGCGGACTTAGTATTTAGCAAAAACCTTATTCTGATTTAAATTGATTTTCTTCTAGGCAAGCCCTACACCCAACTGCCTCTAAGTCTGAAGAGACGTCACGACTCTGGCATGGAAGATGGAACAGACAGGAGCCTGCGAAGGTCTTCCTCAGCGACTGAGGATGAAGGTTCCACCAACATTACTCCGCCAAAGACTCCTGATAATGACATGGAAGCCCAGAGGTGAGTATTAGATAAGAACCTAAGAAATTGACATAGCATTACACTTTTCAATTTTAATTGTTATTTCAGTAGCCCGATTGAGAACCAAAAAACTGTTAAAATAGGACAGAATAAAAAAAAAACATTTCCTAAAAATAGCTTAATTAAAACACTTGGCTTAAGTTTTAATGTTATCATACTACCAGAAGGCTTCATTATATAATGACTACATGTTAGATTTCTACATATCTTATTTTTTGAGTGTTATTTACTAGTATTTTTAATTTTTAAAATATTTAGAGTTGAAGTAAATTTGAAATCAAAAAAGATAAGGTATAAGTCCTAAAATTTACATTAATCATATCATAATCATAATTTAATATACATAAAGACAATTTTCATCAGAACGTTTTGCATACAAAGAAAGCTTTTAAGCTCAACGTTTTTTTTTATTCCACTCAACATTTTTTAATTTTCAGACAAAGAGCCCTTCAAATAATAAACCAGCAGTCCATGAGGCTATTCAGCCGCTCTCAGGGCCAGGAGGAGGACGGTAGCGGCTCTGATGATGGAGACCAGACCCTCGACCTCAGCGTCTCCAGGGATACTGATGGACAGGTGAGGATGGTATCTTTTTAAAGTTGGAATAGGGTTTAATTCTGGTGTTTGATTGGTTTGTTGCATTTTCGAGAGAGATAATTGGACATAACAATTAATATTTTAGAAGTAGGAATATCAGCAGCATCATTTTCAGCCGGCTTTTGCTTACTGAGCATAGGCCTTTCATTTTGTACTCTGTCTTGAGTCATATTCCTCATGACTGAGGGTCGTGACTCCCCGAAGAATTAATCCGTTAGAGGAGTTTTCTTGGGCAGATATATCGTGGTGGGCGCCCAGGTCCTTCCACGGAAGACACAATAAATGTCCTCGGATATAATTTTTACACAGATCTAATTTAATTTATCCACATCATTATTTCTTCGTACTTCATTGTACATTTATTTTATTCTTGAGTTTTATAAATCTTGTAACTACCTACTTATAACTACAATATGTACCCTTTATTATAAGTGTCTTTATTAACTAATTCAAAGAAATAATATTTTTTATTTAAAAAAAACTAAATAGAATGATGAGTCAAAGCTATTTTTCTAAGATTCTGAGAAATTGAACTGTTCCAAATCGGCTTATCTCTATTTGACCACACAAATAGATTTGCGGTATTTTCTTTAATTTTGTAAATTTAGTTTTTGAATAGGATTCTGTCAGATTGATGATATTTTTCCTATATTTGGTGACGCGTCATTTGTTTAGTTAATTTGAGTACAAGGAACGGTTTAGTACTAACGCACACAGAGCGAACAGTTAGCCGATTTGCATTGTATACTTTTATCCTAAAAGCATTGCTTATAAAAGTAAAATATTTAGGATTGCTGCTTAGAAAAATGATAACTTTTTGAGGTCCAAAAGATTTTTGTGTTATGATTTTCTTAATTAATTTTAATGAGACAGACATTACGAGTTGCAACTCTAATATGAAAAGAAAAGAACATGGCATTACCGTCTATAAATAACAAAATCTATTTTTTTTATTGTCTTGATAGCAACAACTAACTCCATGTGCACCAGCTTTACATTTAAAACAGTGGGTGTATAATACAAGTTGACAAAGATTAACTTGACGACGCAAATAACTGCGTTGATGGTAGAGAATTAACTCTAATACAATGAAATAATGAATTAGAGATGATTGCTGTTTACCTTAAAGAATACTTGGAGACAAAAAAATCGGCTTAGAACAGCTATATTACTATAAAAATAACTTAAGATAGGACTTAAATTAAAAATAGGAGATTCGACGAAATAATACAGTTTTTTTTAAGCTTGTAGCCAGAACAGTTTAGGGTGTTACTTCCATTTTTGCAAAAGTCCCTTTGCATTTTTCCCTACCTTGATTTTTCTAAACTAAAATGCATTATAAACCCCTAGTGAACAGCTATGATAGTGAATGCGTCGCCAAAACAATCATTAGCAACCTAAAATTTTTATGTGTTTAAATTTAATAATTTATTTTCTTTACCATTCTCTAATATATATTGTTACTGTACTAAAATGAAGACACAGGAAGGGACTGGACCGACATGGCCCGGTTGTACCCTCACCCAGTTTGTAGGGTTAGTATCTAAAAATGATGTACATAATTATTAATAAATGAATTTTGAAATTAGAAATAGGTACATGCAATAATGGGAAAAAAAACACAAATAAGCACATGAAATTTTTAGGTAGTTCCAAGCTCATTATTTAAACCGCCACTGACACGATCAATTACAATACCTTCAATACAACCAGTCATACCTACATACAGATTTAAGATCTGAGTCGTGTACCAAAAACCATCAATCTTGAAAGACATAATCAGTAATCAAGAAAGTCTCAAATGTTTGGAGTAACCACGCGTGTTGTTTCTAACTGGCTTACGTATTAAATATAAAGGGTTATTACTTACTAATGTGTTTATACCTATATCTTATCCTTTCTCTATTGTAATACATAATATTTAGTAACTAGCAGTGCCAGCGACTTCGTCCGCATGGAATAGTTATTACCATAAAAACGGTTCTAGTGAGTTTATCTTAAAAGATAGACATATACCGTTGCAGACATTATGTTAGATCATTTCAAAAGAAATAATTCTTTCATACATATTTTTTTGATATCTTGAACCGTTTTCGCAACACACGCAACGGAAGCCCTCAAAGATGAATAATTTTCCCCGTTTTTTTCACATTTCCATTGTTTTTTCGCTCATATTAGTTGCAGCGTGATGTTATATAGCCTAAAGCTTTCCCTGATAAATGGTATATCCAACACATAAAGAATTTTTCAACTCGACCTGAGATAAGCGCGTTCAAACAAACAGACAAACAAACAAACAAATTCTTCAGCTTTTTTAATATTAGTATAGATACGTTAATATTATTGTGATTAAATCAATTAAAGCAAATTAAAGCAAAATTAAAACAATTTAAGCCACGTAAAGAGAGGCGTTTAAACTTTAACAAAAGTAATTATGCAGATATATGCTCTGACTTGAACAATGTTGATTGGCATTACACTTTAAATAGTCAGGATATAGACACTATGGTAAGTCAGTTCTATAACACGCTCAATGACATATTAGCCAAACACACGCCATTGACTAAACCGATGTCTGGTGATTTACCTGCCTGGTTCTCGCCTGGACTTAGAAGGTCCCTTGTTGAAAAACAAAAACATCACCACCGGTACAAAAAGTTCAAAAATCCACGAGATTATGATACTTACTCTATGCTGCGCCAGCGATGCAAGAGGCTCATTGATCATGACTATGATACTTTCTTAAAATCGGTAGAGGCTTCCATTGAAGGTAATAATATTAAGCACTTTTGGCGCTATGTTAATAGTAAAAAAGGTAACAACTCCATACCGTCTACCATGTCTTTTGGTGGCAAAACTACAACTGATCAGAAAGAAATATGTGACCTCTTTTCATCTTACTTTAGCTCTGTATTTGTACCGATAGATTCCACTTCTGATAATATATCCACTCTTCATGTCGCTAACCCTTCAGTTGACCACACCAGTGCTTCTATTTCAATAAATAACGTGATAAGCAACATTTCTATAACACGCGCTGAAATTCTTCGCAAAATTAATAAACTCGATGTCAACAAGGGAGCTGGGCCAGACAAAATACCTCCATTCGTTATTAAAAATTGTAGGAAAAGTCTGTGTACACCTCTTCTAATTATCTTTAATACCTCATTACGTTTAAGCATCTTCCCGACACAGTGGAAAACAGCGCACATCGTCCCTGTATTCAAGTCAGGTGACAAGTCGCGATGTGATAATTACCGCCCTATAAGTATACTTAGTTGTTTAGCGAAATTATTTGAGTCTTTGGTCTATGATGTTTTATACTTTCATATATATCCGATTTTATCCACCAGACAGCACGGTTTTATTCGCAATAGATCCACTACTTCCAATCTACTCGAATACAAAAATTACTTGTGCAGTGCATTTGCCAAACGTATTCAAGTCGACAGTATTTATACTGACTTTTCTAAGGCTTTTGACAAAATAAGCCATAAAATCTTAATTATAAAATTATCAAATTATTACGGCATACATGGCAACCTTTTGAGATGGGTTGAGTCATATTTATCTAGACGAAACCAGTTGGTTGCACTCAGAGGCTTTTTATCGGCTCCGGCGAATATAACGTCTGGCGTGCCCCAAGGCTCGCACTTGGGGCCATTGCTCTTTATTTCCTTTATTAATGATCTAATTAGTAACCTCCAGAGTCCTTGTTTATTATATGCGGATGACCTTAAAGTATACTCAGCAATTAAATCTACACAAGATTCAGAAATCCTTCAAACTGATTTATCTATGATTGATAATTGGTGTCGAAACAACCAAATGTTTCTGAATGTCAAAAAATGTTGTATTATTTCTTTCACTACAAAACATAATAAAATTATCTATGATTATAAACTCAATAACCATATATTAGAACGTAAATCAGTTGTAAAAGACTTGGGTATATACTTTGACGAAAAATTAACTTTCCGTGAACATTATGATTACATTATAGATAGAGGTAACAAACTTTTGGGTTTTATCTCCAGAACATCAAAAAGCTTTAAAAATCCCTACTGTTTACTAACATTATATTTTTCACTTGTTCGAAGCGTTCTAGAATATAACTCAGTCATTTGGTCACCCTATTACAAGGTGCACATAAATCGCATTGAACGTGTTCAGTCTAAATGTTTAAATATGCTCTTTTTCAGACTAGGCTGGAATCGACAAGTCCGGTCCTATGTCAATAGATTAAAGCGAATTAAATTAACGTCTCTTGAAGATCGCCGCAAATACTCCGATTTCATAAATTTATTTAAAATTATTCATGCCCAAATTGATTCACCCTCACTCCTGTCTTGTATCAACATCAACATTAATATAAACCCTAATTCTCGCAGACCCCAAAATATATTCTCTCTCAGTACTTATAAAAATAATACATCTTTATACAACCCATTAGTTAGAATGTGTCGCCAATACAATGGTCTTCTAGCGAACCACCATCAGTCACTGGATGTATTTAATTGTGTGTTATCCACATTCAAGCGTAATGTTCTAGCTATTTTAATGCAAAGCTCTATATGATCACTAATTGTAAGATACAATTTAGTCTGTAATTATGTTGTCCTTGATTATCGTTATTTTTGTGTGTTTGTTAGACAGAGAATACAGTACCACTGGTACTGTATTCTCTGTCTAACTCAGGTTTTTGAAATAATTAATCGCATTTATGTTGTTCAAGCTGTGTACACTTATTTTAGGAATTTGTTCTGGATCAAAACCAGTTTTGAAAGTATACTTAGCTTATTTGTGAACACATTCTGTTTTGTGTACCATTATAAATAAATAAATAAATAAATAAATAGATTGTACCAGTGTTTTTGGCAAATAAAATATCTTTATCTTATTTTATCTATTAACATTTAAAGCAAGACTTGTATATCAAAACCTGAATTTTTTTTTTGTTTAACGCGAGATAACAGCTATAGAGGTTCTATTTGAAAAAATATCGCTTCTTGACCGATACATATGGAGAAACAAGATTCTTTTATTCGAATTTTCAAGTAAATTGTAACAAGACTTTATATTTTTTGCCAAAGGCAATTCTTGAAGATTTTATATATTTGTTAATAGTAACCCTGAATAGGAGATACGTATAGCGAAGTATTTGAAAGAGCTACTTATGTAAAGTTTTGGTGTAGTACAGTGCGAGGAAAAGTTATTAGCACATCCTGCACATGGTTTAGTTAGAGATAATAAGCTTTCTGTTACATTTTTATACATTATTTTTCTTTTTCTTCGGCAAACGTAATGCTATGCAACATTGACTTTATTTAACAAAAAAGTGTAATTATTTTGTAGGAAAATTTATTTTGAAACCAGAAAGAGAAAAAAAATCATCGTTCGTTCAATATTATCTAACATATGGTAGTCACATAACATGTTCGCCTTTTTAAAAATGTTTTTGTTTATAATTTGGACTACAATGTACTAGTTTTGAACGCGTTCTATTACAAAGTCATTTCCACAGTTTCACACATAACTTTTCCAAATCCTCAACTTTTTTTAGAAAGTCCATAAAAATAATAATAAATGTATGTATGTACCTTTAAACGTCCCGACGTGCCAAATCCCCCGCCCGCACCACACTACCGGAATCAGCCTCAGGCGCGCAGTCACAACATTTACAAACTCATATCTATTATTGTATTTCATTCCAATTAAAAAATCGATTCTTATCTGCTTGGAACAATCGAGTTGAATTGCTTATTTGTGCTATGCGATTTTTTAGTATCAAGAGGTTTGATTCCGGAAAAAAGAATAATAGGGCTTAGACCTTATAAATTAAAAGTCAAGGTGATAACTGTCCCTTTAGCTAGAATATTACGATAATGGCATCTGTCATATGAAAAACTGATTTCAGAAAACTTATTTTTTAAGAAGTTATATTAACAACTAACACTGTTGACACGGTCAGTCCTTAGGTTGGCTTATCTGAGCACTTGTGTGATGAAATTACACGTCAATTAGAAAGTCTGATCATCTAAAATCTAAGTTTCAGTCGTTAATAAAATGACAGATTTTCTCAAAGTGAGTCTGAAATTTTTATTGCAAAAATTTGCTAATTTTATATCAACAATTTGTTTGTTGTATAGATTCTATCATAAATATATATCAGTCAGTAATCAAAAGTTTCCTTATCTAACAAACATCTTACCTCACAGGAACAGTCAACGACCTCAAGTGCTGGCAACAGTATATCGGAGTACGACCAGCAGAGTGTGCTGATGAGGAAGAACCTGGAGGACCTAGCCAATCTCCAGATGCAGGTTAGAACTCTTTTTTTTTATAAAATAAAAAAGAAGACAAAGTTTTCTACAGATCTATTTTTAATTTTTAATGTTCAATGGTTTAAAAATCACAGTTGAAAATAAACATTATTCTAATCATTTACATTTACAAGAACTTGATCTAAATAAAATATACAGACATCAAAAGTCATTGATATGTATCAATTTTTTTATAGTCTTGGTTAAACCTAGTACGAGCCGATTGTTTTCGGGTAAAACTAGGTCTCAAGTCCTGTTGTAGTGCAAGTGTTGGACTCGAAGTCACCTGTCTGTGACAGAAGGTAGATTAGGTTCGTTAGGTTGCTTTCTACCACGCACATGCGACGACGAGCGAAGCGAGGAGGAGCCAAGTCCTGTCTCGATTCGGGGTTTAACCAAGACTAAGTGGCTACACTTAGTTCTAACCGGCTAAAACTAGGTGTAGCCGCATTTCGGGTATTAGCCGTAACTTGTCCAAAAGTGTTTTTTGCATGGCTACTAAAATATTCAATAAACTACCTAAGAAAATTAGAAGTATCGACCAAATACCAAAATTCAAAAAAACTTTAAATACATATCTATTGGGTAAAGCCTACTATTCTGTAAAATTGTTCCTGGAAGACAAAGATAGGGACAACATACAATGACAATTCTGGTTGACATTCTCTAAAATTTTAATTATAATTATCTTGACATCTCCATTATAAGTTTTAGATATAAGATTAAATTACTTTTTAACTTAAAACACAATGTCTGTAAGCCCTTACGGGCAGCGGCTAGAGAACCTTATTGTCTTATAACTAACCTAGTTCCTAGATTATGCTATAAGAGTGCTACCACCTGTAATAACCTAGTTGCCTGACAATAAACTATTTCATTCATTCATTCATTCATTTCATTCATTCATATATATTTACATCTATTTGCTCTTTATAAATGTTAAATAAAATGATTAAAACTACACTATTATTTATAAATTATAAAGAGGTTGTAATGTTGAATATATCTGACCAAAAACATTGTATTTTCAGGGATTTTTCCAAAAACAATCTGGTATGGACGGCGAAGACTCACAAGAAAGAAAACTACAAGCAAGCGGTAAGTTATTAAAATTCAAGTAACTGTACTTAATTTACAAAATAAACAAAACCGATATGCATCATTCGAGAATACTTGTAAGGACTGAAATCTCTATTTGAGTCATATTTCCTCATGACTGAGGGTCGTGACTCCCCCGCAGAATGAATTCGTTAGGGGAGTTCTCTTGGGCAGATACATCGTCCAGCCCAGGTCCAGGTCTTCCCACAGAAGACACATGTCTTCGGATAAAAGGGCTGAAATTAATAAAATAAAAATAAAAACGTAATCAAAATTATTACTTATGCCTTGCTAGGGATAACTTAACATTATTTTTAAGTCTGTTGTAAGTTTCAAACTCGACCTTAAAAATACATATCCAATAATTGCCAGAAATTAAATATTTCTTCTGCTTACACGAAAATGGTTTTAACTCTCAAAAATCCATGTTAGCTAGAACAAAATCATTCAATTTCTGAAACCACAATTACGTTAAGTATTACACATAAATCACCACACTAGTTTAGAAATATGTAAATGGCTCACTTAGCTGGAAACCTGTAAACCTAGTTTCAGACATTTTCAGCTAAACGTCTCAATTCTCGGTACAAGACTAATTACTGAACGAGTGAACGAAGTGGCTGAATATCCTTTATGAAATAGGCAGAATCCGAATAGACCTTCACGTTTTTTTCATACAGTATTTTCGCTTGCCGCGGCAGGAGATACTGCGGCTTTGCATCACAGGATCCCAGGATACCTAGCGCATAGCCCAGTTATACCTACCTGAATTAGCCAAAAGAAACAAAAACTCTCTATTTATGTAACTAGGTATGTACGTAGACATTAAGTTCTTTATATGAATAAACGATTATTTGTTTTAGGATAGACTGATCTTGTGATATTTACAAGACAGTAAAATTTGACGACTTATCTTTCATACTCCGGTTTCAATTTTTTTAATATTTTTTCTATTTGAATAGACTATGATCAATTTCGTTTTAATTAGTAAAAAAGAAAAATACAGAATTTATGCAGAAAGAGTGTTTTAATCTAAAAGGAAAAAACATACAAACGCAATTTGTGAAGCTTTGCTTTGGTGAATTCCGAAGCAATAATAATAAGAGAGAGGCTATCTCTGGTGTCAAGAGTTTGAGAACCACCCTAGCAGCCTCTGAAATACACATATAAATATAACTACCAAATAATATTACCCAGTTTACTACAAGCAGAATGTCTAGTTTAGATAATTAGTAACATTAAGAACGCCTCGTTTCCAGTTAGAATCCTGGTATTGCTTCATAATTAACTGTTTTACACTAATTTAATTATGTAAACATACGTTATTGAGTACTTTATGCAAAGGTTTCAGGAATACGGGATGTCAATATGTTATTACTGTTGCTGCTTAGTTAAGCTTATACAATGTTAATTTGATTAGCTTCCTCTGAATCCTGTGATTGCGTAAATTATCTCGATTACCGCTTAAGCTAAGCTTAGGCTATAAATAAATTAAATAAAATAGCCTTTATTCCCTAAAAAACCAGATATTTACAATGTTTAAGAAATGAAACTGTATCAATTATTAAAAAATATGTGATATATTATAATTGTGTTATAAGGGCACCCAAGTACGGGTATAGGCCTCCTCCATTGCCTTCCAAGTAGTGCGGTCTCTAGCTAGTCGTGGCTAGGTTACGCCTGCAACCTGGGTAATGTCATCGCGCCACCTCTTCTTTTGCCGTCCCCTTGTTTTAGTGCTGTCTCGTGGGTACCAGTGGACGATCCTCTCGCTCCACCTATTGTCCGTGGTTCTCGCGACTAGTACTAGGCTATAGCAATACAATTAAATACAAATAGCAATTTTGCAATAGCGTCAAACAATTATTGTTAGATCAGACACTATACAGTTTTAAAGAATACTTTGAAAATGACTATAGTCAACTAGCAACTGATTCTAATCTTGCTTAGAAATTAAGTAATTAACTACTAGGTAAGGAGTGTGATGCCAAATTGACATTTTAGCCCCTATACAGCTATAGTGACAGTACCAAGATTTATTTAAGTTGACATATTGTATGATTACAAACCTATTGTTATGTTTGACATGATTTTAATAACAAAAATTTTCATTATTTTATTAATAAAACTAGACATAATATGTAACTTCTAAAATTTTATAAAAACTAAATGTTATAAATTCAATTTGACGAGATATTGTAATTTGTGTAGCATATTCTGTGATATTAGTACTTATACCTATACCTATGTATGTTACAACTTTACATTATCAATAAAGATTCTTTATATTTATCTTTATCTTTACATTATGTACATAGTCGAGTACAAATAAAAAAACGATAAGTTTAAACTATACGATTCTACAAAAAATAGGCTAAATGACTAAAATAGACGGCATATAGATAGATAGATAGATACTTTATTAAAACACCACATATAAAAAAAATATACAAAAAAACATAGAAATAAAAGCTAGCGTCTCAATTGGCGGCCTTATCGCTAAGAGCGATCTCTTCCAGGCAACCAATCTGGCAGGGATATAATCTTCAAATCAAATGAGTAGTACGACATACAACCTGTATGATTATTAATTTCTATGCACACACAAACTGTGACATTAATTAATACAGTAAAACTACCGGTAAATCTCGAGAAACAATCACAAACACACTAAAAATCCAACTTCAAAGTTCATTCACCAAACCCAATATTTACCCAGAATCGATAATTAAGTAAAAGCCATGAAATAACTGATCACTGAATAAATTAGCTGAGTGCTAGTTTTCACAGGAACATGTAAAGAATGCACTGATTTGTGGAGACGCTGCTTTATGAGGTTTCGAAGACTCTAAGAAGCCGAGAAATTTAAATTTTGTTTGTCTTTGCACATCGTTTGGTACGTTTATCTTGAATTTCTAATATATCGTTTGGTATATTTTTCCCGTGAGCGTTTTGTGAGAAAATGAGCAAGTATAACAACATCGGCTATAATAAGTATTCATGTAAATTTTAGACTCTTTTTTACAAGGCTGTGATTTGTTTCTTTTGCATATTTTATCTTCATACAGAGTTTTCATCGTCTTATAATAACTTAGGAAACAAACGATACTACATGACATAACAATATATGGTATATAATATAATTCTATAATTTAGCACATATATCCTATTTTATTACTTCGCGATCTTGCAAAAGTCGTGGAAAAAAAATTGTTGTTTAGAACACACTAAAGTCACGGTTATGCTTTAGTTATAAACTAGTGGGTGCTCACGGCTTCGCTCGCATTAAGAAGTAAAACTTACATCCCCTATTTCACCCCTTTAAAAGTGGCATTTCCAAAAATCCTTTCTTAGCGGATGCCTACGTCATAACATCTACCTTCATTCCAAATTTCAGCCCAATCCGTCCAGTGGTTTGGGCTGTGCGTTGATAGATCACTAATATCAGTCAGTCAATCAGTCAGTCACCTTTGAGTTTTATATATTTAGATAACTACATACTAACTAGAACCGTTACATTATTAGGTACTGTAAAGCCGCAGGCGACCACTAGTAGTTAAATATTTCTTAAAAAAAACACCAAACTATTCCTAATATCTTCATAACCTGATAACAAACTACACACAGTTTACGAGCCCGCGTCCGCTCTCAGAGCAATTGCCTCTATTGGTCGAGATTACCGCCGAGGTTTGTACCACACCAAGTAGGGAGCGCTGATTGTTGCCGGGAATTGGAGGATTTGGACTATTTTTAGACCTTTATAGGATGATTTTGGAGGTTTACGCATAAATAGATCTATACATGTAATAAAGCTGAAGAGGGTCATAAATCTGAACACAGAAGATATCAGAAAATAAATACTGGGTATACTTTAAATTCGATAATAAAACACTTTAAAGCAGTTATATTTTTGTCTGTTTATCTATTTGTGTGTCTCTGTTTATTTAAGCGCTCATCACGCAAAAACGGCTTTTTGGTATGTAGTTAGTATGAGGTTTTAGGAGTGTCATGGGTTACTTTTTATCCTGTAACTAGCTGTGCCAGCGACTTCGTTCGCATGGAATAGTTATTACCATAAAAACGGTTCTAGTGAGTTAATCTTAAAAGATAGACATATACTGTTGCAGACATTTTGTTAGATCATTTTAAGAGGAATAATTCTTTCATACATATTTTTTTGATATCTTGAACCGTTTTCGCAGCACACGCAACGGAAGCCCTAAAACATGAATAATTTTCCCCGTTTTTTTCACATTTTCCATTGTTTCTTCGCTCATATTAGTTGCAGCGTGATGTTATATAGCCTAAAGCCTTTTTCAATAAATGGTCTATCCAACCCAAAAGAATTTTTCAATTCGCACCAGTAGTTCCTGAGATTAGCGCGTTCAAACAAACAAACAAACTCTTCAGCTTTATAATATTATATTAGTATAGATAATGCGAGCGAAATCGCGGGCGTCCACTAGTATCAAAATCATTTATTGCAAGCTCATAGCTCATATCATTTTGTATATTAATATATCTAATAAATTACACTTTTAAAGTAATGAAAATAGAAACAACGCTAGCTTAGAAAATATACAATTCAAAACAATATAATATGTGACCTCCATATTATTTGTAGTTATAATAGTCTACAAAGTCGCATAGATATTCTTCTTGAAATCACTTTACGTACTAAAAATACCATAATCACAATCTAAACAACTATCAAACATACATTCAAACCAATAAAAATCTTTAAAAACTCATCACATTACCATCAGAAGCTTCTTAACTAATTCAGAGCTTCACAAACCAAACCGCTCCATTTTTATTACATTTTAACCAACTACAAATCGAGTGAGAATAGAGTCATTCGATAGAAACCTAATTAACGATACAACATAATCGATTAATTTATAGAATCGATTCGAACCGAACACGTCTACCAAATTAGAACATACATAACTAAGGTTGTAATTACATATTTTTAATAAAATGTTTATCAGAGATTTGTTATTTTAAAATTATTGGGTTAGGTTCCGTACAATATTGTTAAAGTTATTATTATTATTATTGTTATTTTATATTATACTAGCTTTTTCCCGCGGCTTTGCACGCGTTATTATACATATAAACCTTACTTTTGAAAACGACTTTGCTTTATACTATGTAGTGACTCTTATAATGTTCAAATATTTCAATCATGAATATGGCTAATTTTATTTATATACTTAATTAAAACGGTAACAACCAATTACATTAATTAAGAAATTAATTATGTCAAACTAAGTAAAAAAATAAGTACGTTCGTATTAGAGACGTCAACCCTGGTGTCGAGAGTTTTCAAGCCACCCTAAAGGCCTCTGGTATGGCTTAGCGACTGTTGTATCTACAAATACCTACGTGTCAAACAGCCGGAATCGATAATTTATATTTAACAATATGTTTTCCAATAAATATTAGGTACTTACATTGTATCAACACTATGATTTAACTAATCAAAATTGTTAATTAATTCAGTCGCGATTTGAATTAAACATGGATACCGGATGCCAAATTCTTGGTAAAGAGCTCAGTTAAATTGTTGTGTCCAATTTTATAAACAAATTAATAATTAACATACAGTTTTATATGACAACTTATTAAGAACAATAAATGTGATTTTTACATTCATCCAGGATTCACGATCCCTTTTTCTAATAATCTGTGACGGAATTAGTAACACCAAAATACATGTACTTTTTTGGTATTCTAAAGTAATCTTTAAAATTATAAAACTTATTTTTTTTGTTGTTTTATACCTACCTCCGTATGGTTTACTTTGATTTAATTTTTTAAACCTACCATTTTGAACGAAAACAATTCGATTTCGCCCAAATAAGAAACAGAACGTATTCCTCATAATAAAATCTTTCTTTAACCGTTCCATTCGAACTCCAGCTGACCCCTAAACTCTCCAAATCCAACGTAACTCGAAGTTCACTCGATAAATATCCAGAATCACACCGTAAAGTACAAACGGAGCTCCGTTAAATTATAGCAATTAACAGATTCCAAGTGAATTATCACTTTATAGCCGCGGGAGCATCACGCTCTAATAAAGGACCTACGTGAGAAAGATAGGCGATTGATTTTATATAGCTCTTGCTTAGAAGGAAAACAAATATTCAAGCGATCGAATTGAAAATATTCTTTATTTTTAAAAGTCCTTTAATAAGTGAGGTATTTTACAAATAAAAAAAATGAGAAAGTTTCAAAACTAATGATAAACATGGCGCTTGGTTACTTAAGTTTGGTAGCTTAAATTGCCAAAATATTTAGTGCAAAACGTCTCTTACTAATTATTTACATACTAACTCTATATATATTAAAAACCAAACCCATTTTAGAATAAATAAAAACATTTTCTGTTTTTGAACGTTTTTTAGCATTCTAGATGTTTGAAATAATTCTGATAAATTTAAAATTAATTATATGCTAATAGTCCAATAGCTTCGCTCGCTGAGACAGTTATTGAGAACAGAGATGTAAAAATTTCAAACGTTGTCTCGAAAACGGAGAAACAGAATCGAATAATCGAAATTATCGATGATTTCTATCGCACAATCGAGTCATTTCGAATAATTTATGCGAATCGAGCGTGTGCTTTTTAAGTTTTTATTGCCGATATGTAAAGTTGAAATGCCAAAATTGTTTTATTGCCAAAATTGCGTATTTATTTTTTATTGGTTGGTTGAGTTGTAAAACTACTGTTTGTAATTTACACGGGGCTTTAATTAGATAAATTAGTTTCCCAGGAAAGTGAATTAACAGTTCGTATGAGATTTTTACCTGATTATTACCGACAATAAAATAACTCCTAACAAAACCAAGACTGAGTTTATTAAAACATTTAAATGTTTTCAAATCTACCGAATACTTGAAAAGCCTATTTTGCTGCCGCAATAGAACCATAGGCGACCAGATTACAATACAGACATTCTACCACTGAGCTCACTCGCTTAAAAAATAAAATCATAAAACTCAATCTGTGCCTAAATAGGGCAGGATCTAGTCTATGTCGCAAGCGCAAGTCACACGATAATAAAACACAAATCACAGTAACGGATGTACACACACACTAACACACACATACACTTACACACAGTAAATTGGAAACGGGAGCGAGGGGAGAGGATTTACTTCAATCATCTATTTAGATGACCTACGAGGTAGCAGGTAGTTTGTTAGTACTAGGTATTGTACTATTGCCTGTAGCTCAGCTCGGAGGCAATCGCATGTGATTTCCAAAGTTAAGCAACTATCGACGCGGTCGGTACTTGGATGGGTGACCGAAAAGTGGCATTCTGTTTTGGGCGCTTCTTAATGGTTTGGGTTTTTAAAAAAATCAGATAATTATAACTCTTGCTGGGAATAAGCCTACTCCTTTTCACACCGATTATCTCTGTCTAGCGGAAATGCGATACTGTATAATAAATGAAATCAGACAAATGTATAGGGAAAGACTTTTTTATATATTTTCCATTAAATTATATAACAACATATATTTAAACACAAAGTGTAGTGTGCGACGGCATTAATATAGGAAAGTTATAAAATACCTTATGTTAATTTTATAGTTTCCGACAAAGCTGCGGAAAAGCTTAATAAGCTTTTGTGTCTTTAAATCGCTATTGCCGATTTACCAACTTTCGGTCCGGTCAAGCGCTTTCTATATGTTCATAATATAAACTATCATTATAATATACCAAACTAGTTACCCCGCCCGGGTACGGTCGCTATGCAATATATTATACAGAAAAATCTGTTAAAAAATACATCAAAATACGTTGCATAGATGCTAGCATATAAATAAGGGGACCAGGGGAAACAAACAACGGAAATCAATTTTATTTCTAACCGATATCAAACAAAGGATGTTATCAAGTCTTCTAAAAGTTTTTTTGTTATATTACGCGATTATTCCTTATTTATAAATCGATTTCAACCATTCTTTTTTTATTTTATGTACTAAGTACGTAGTGATACAATAGTGGATGTTTGTCATAGCACAACAGTCGCCAAGCTATATCAAAGGCCCTTAGGGCGGTTTGAAAACTCTGATACCAACATTGCCCACTCTTAAGGATATAAACTTATTTACCTATCCTTTTAACAATACCTATTCCTTTTTATTAATAAAAAAACGAAGAAAGCAAAGCGACGAGGTCACATAATAATGCATTATAATTTTATACAAAGATACAAAATGCGAAATGAATATGCAAACTGGATGCGTGTGTTCAGATTGAGTTATTGTGTGTGTTTGTGTGTGTAACACACATAGGGATGTAGACCAGTGGAAGATAAGATGTGTAATTTGTATGAAAGTGGGTTACTCTAGTGTCGAGAGTTTTCAAACTGCTCCAAACACAATAAATAGATAGTTTAGTTGGTTTGGTTTCTTTTTTTCTATAATCCAGCGATCTTCAAAGCGAGAATGAATCGGTTCTTATCGGGTAAGCACGCTCCATCTTAGGCAATAGCCTTTGCTTACTATCAGGCAAACTATGACCAAGTGTAAACCCGTCCTAGTAAAAAAAATATGTAAATTGATAGAATGATAAAAAATATTAAAATTTGTGAGTTTTTGACTTGCGTAACAATACTATTCTTTTACCAGTGATAATTTACTAAAAACGAAGAGTATTTGGTATTTTAAACTCCTAAATACAACAAAAAACGAACAAATATACTAACCATTATTTTAAAAGGAAAAAAATTTAATAAAAAAAATTAATATCTTATCTCCTCGTCCCATAGGACGTCCAACTTAACCCTATCTCCTTATAAAAGCACGCACACAAGCTTAAAGCTCTCCCTGTGTGTTGGATGCGCACACGCACAAGAAATGCATGTTTTATGACGTCTGCTCATATTCAACGCGGTGCCACAAAGAAATTATACGCGCATTAAATCTGTGGAGGTGCGAGCTTTTTTGAACTTTTTTTGACCCTGGAAAGCTTTATAGGTAAGCTCGTGGCATAAATTAATATCGTTTACAGATAATTTTTATGGCGAAAATGTATGAGGTTGTGTACTTTTTAACCGACTTTGAAAAATGAAGTTTTTAGTTTGTTGTACATTATGTATGTTATTCTCTTCGTTGTATTTTGTACATTTAAGTATTACTTTGCTCTTTAAACAAATTAATTGAACAAACAATTTGTACTGCCATTACAATAAACGAATAAATTAACAATTAAAAAAACCTTTAATAAAAACATATTGCTTTATTATACTTACATATTAAAAAGAAATTAAAATTAATTACACAATATCTAGAAGTTTACAACTATAATCGTCTCCACTGCTTCCCTGTGCCATACCAGAAAGGATATGCAGTCGCAGTCGAAGTTAATTAACAAAAGACGTTGCTGATACAACAGCACATGTGAGTTGCATGGGCACTGTTTGTATTTAGGATAATATATCATTCTGATATAAAATCATACATATGTATATCTTTACTGCCATATATCATTCTGGTATTAAATGGTATATTAATTATCTTTACGGCAAAAGAAAAAATAAGGAAATTGACAAAACTTTGCTAATCCTATATCATAAAAATAAAATGAGTAAATTTCTGACAAGTTTTGACGTAGGTATATAGAGCCAACTCTAATGTCAAGTTTTTAAACCACTGTAGGAGCCTTTGACATGGCTTAGTGACAGAGTGATGGGTTACTCTAAAGATTCGTAAATAATATATTAAGCATTTTATTGTCCCGAAACAACGCGAGAAAAACACTAATTTTCTACTAGTTAAGAACAAAAATGTCTACCATACGCACAACTATTACCAAAGCAAAGCTTTGACAAAACAAGTTAAACTTTAAATAAGCTAACATTCTAGTAAAAGTCAAGATGGGTTCAGACCCTCGCACATATTTGGAGTGCTTTACTTATTAGGAACCTACATTTCTACGAAGCATACATAAATGGTCACCAGCGACTGTCACGTATGTTAAACATAATGGTATAATCAGTAGCTTTACAGGATTAGGCTTATAGTAACTTTATAAGTATTGTACATGTTCTAATAATTGCAAGAACTTGAAAACCTTGACAAAAGCTTGGGGATATTTAGCTCAGAAAAAGGCAATAATTTTAGTCAATCCTTTAATGATAGAGATGTATTCTAGAAGACATTGTTTGTAGCGAGATGGTCTTTTTTTAACATTCTTTTTAAGTAGAAAATCTTAATTTATACCTACTTAAAATATTGCCTACATTATCGGCGGCATAGCAGTGAGTTCTTTGTATAGTTTGTGTTGTTATTATTATTATGTTATTGCATTGTTTTTGTAAGTTTGTGAGTATTTGTATTTAGTTATTTGTGTTAAACGAATACGTTAAAAATCAAGTTATCCTTGAAGCATATTGGTCTATGCCCTGAAGCGTTTGCTACACAAACAAAAATATTTGCAATACAAAATACAATACACAATACACTACAAGTGGTAGACAGAAACAGTCACCACCCTTTCAATGTTATCCATTTCATTATTCAGATTTTGTTTCCAACATGGCTTTGAAATTTCATTTAGTTACCTAGTAGTTATGTCTTACTATTTGCTATTTCGTTTTAGAATAGCATACATTTTTGTGCATGGCTTTTTTCATATGAAATGAGGGTGGCCAGTTCTGGTGTCGAAACTTTACCAAGCCCTCAGGGCCTCTAACGTGGCTTAAGACTGTCGTGCATTGGCAATCAGCATGTATGACTGTGAGTGAGTAAACAGTTTTTGACATTTGAAATTTTATTCCTGACCAATCCTGAATTACCAATAAACATAACAAGAAAGCAAATTCAGGCAAGCAACGACATATGTGAATATTTTTAAATTTAAATATTAAAATTCAATCTTTACTATAGTAATTTTGTCCAATATAATTGCCTAGTCAATTGATTTCAACTAATTTTACTTAATAACCGCACAAATAAACACTGTCTCCGATACTAAATCTAATAAGTCCTAGAACAAAAAAGCGCTCCGTATAATTCGACGTATACGATCCACGTCTATCTATCTAGCCAAGGTCTATCTATCATTGACAAGTCTTTTTCTACTCAGTAATTAGTGTCCTACCATAGACGGGCCACCAAGTTTGTCTATAGACCATGGAACATAAGATAGACCGTAAAAAGTTTCTATGGATTGGACTAATGATTGAAGAGTTGGAAAAACTTGGCAGATTCGAGAAGGATTACATAGTAAATTGTGGTTTTGAGACGGTTGGTTTACGATAAGTTTTAAACGTTTATTTTTATAATGTCGTTGTTTTTTTAATACCAGTTATTAATTTGACAGTGTCCCTTAGGTTTGAAAATTCTGTACACCAGGGATCACCACTCTCATAATAACCGATACCAATTGCTTACGTAATAAAAAACTAGAAGGTTAGAGGTAAATAAGTAAAGATTATATTTTAGTTTACAGCCTGCCTGATGTTGAGCATTGCTGCAGCCTTGGATGTAACACGTTTACCTACCTAGAAGATACCTAATAAATAAAATATAAATATATTTTAAGTTAACATTATCAAACAGCTTAATAAAAGGACAAAAACTAAGCTTGCCATATACAAACAACAATAGCCAATGAATAACTAAAAGATGTACACGAACCACCCGCTAACAAAACTTTCCATACTTAATTACGTTTATTGAACAACCGCAAAGAGCTTTCGTACTAATTGACTCGAGACACAAAAACAAGGAAAGAAACAAAAAACAAAGAAAGAAACACAAACCATCATGTGAGACAACGTAAACAGAACAAAAAAGTAAACAAGATCATGAGGAATCATTTACTTCAATCAGAGATACAGAGAATGACGATACATAGTATACATACATTGTTGGTAAATGGATGTAGTGGTAGAGGAAATTGCTATGATTAGTCAGAACAAAATCCAGTTTAGTTTTTATTTTTCTTTTTGGCGATAGAGATTTGAAGGGCTGTAATTTGTTATAATGTCTAAATATTTGAAAAATACGACAGTATTCGGCTATTATGGAGGAAACGAGGACGTTGACCCCATTTTAAGAATGCATTAACAATCGGTCTATCTAGACTACTTTTTTACTCGAAAATCGGTAATAAGTCGAGATAATTACAGTTTAAATCAGTCGACGTCGATCACTGTAAAACTGACAAGGCAATCAAGCAACAAAGAAACAATTCAGCTCCATAATGAATTGCCATCGGTACACGTAATGCCTGCTCCGATCCGGGCTACATCTAGATCTCTTATCGATGGATGGACCGATTTGATCTACGCATGCGTTTGCTCATAATTATCTCCCTCTTTCATTCGCCGACGACTCAGTTTACGACCGCCTCTGCCGTGTAAAACGTCTTCAAATCATATCTACAGTAATTAATGGACAACATACCTTATTATAGACGATTAACTACACTGTACACAAAGAGAGTAATTATAAACGGCTAATAAGTCAATTTGGACGGACGGTATCGCCGTCACAAAATCTAACGGATATGTTCAGCAAAATTGGAGCGAGAATGGCGCCTTGGGATACGACGGTTTATTTTCAAAGTTATGTTCATCTTTTCAAATTTACAAAAGAATGTTTAGTTATTATCGCTCGCAATGATCAAGGAAAATATGATATTTGTAATACCTAAACTCGCATGTGAATATGTTAGGCGTCACCTCAACGCACGCTCAACAAAGATCCGATGATAAACATGCAAAACCGTGAAATAACGTTTTGTGCTCGTACAGGAAAACGTTAAAAACATAATTTTAGATCCCAACCAACAATACATCGAAAAAATAAAACTAGACACGTCGCTCCTTATCTGAACATCTTGAATATTGTAATAAAAAGTACGTAGAGTATTCGACAAAACTATTTTAGGACCCGCATGAACGGTTAATAGTCAATTCACAGTTCTAATTCCCGGACATAGAGGTCACTGTTTGTAATAAATGATCGTTTCAACAGCAGTACTGTCGTGTACTTACATACATTGACGTAATGCTACACGGAATGATATGATTCATCTTGCTACAAATTGGGATATGAGATTCAAATTTTTATTCAATGAGATATGCAGGAACTTCTATTTAAACCCGAGTTGAATAACACGTTTCATTTATCCATGGTGGAATTCTGTTTGTCAGCTCGAGTTTTTGTTTGATTTTTCTTCATAGCGCGTCATTAAGTCGATGATAAGCTCGAGAATAGTAAGTAGATGGCGGTACATAAGTATGAACTTGGTGTGTGTCAATAGCCAAGATCTTTGTCCGTACATACACCCATCGGCCCCGCCTCATTACCTCCTCAATACGATACAGCCTCACTTTAATATACTATTACCTCCACCAGCTTAATCTGATCTCTGGTTTCAATAAAAACATTAATAAAGTAATCAACATCACATATCTGACTACATTGGTCGCTTACGTTTGCTCTGACTACGATTTTGCAGTTGAATACTTGGAAATTTTCCTTAACGATACGAAATAGAGGTCGTTATTGAATGACAATGGAGCGCGAGGCGAGTCGAGCGTCCTACACGAATCGGTATGTGTAGTAACCGCATTTACATTTTAGACATACTTGGGAGAGTAAATGTCAATTTAGATGGAAGACGAGTGCTCATGCAAGAAATTGATGCAGTTATTGAACTCGCTCGATGACGGACCAATTGTCGAAGAAACAATGGGATTATTAATGAAACGGCTCAACAAAAATTGGTACGACTTTCCAATTGTAATAAATACGGCGGATGTTGTAGCGTACTCGAGTACTTAGCTTTTATAGATGTTAATATTAATTATACTATTGTACGTAATTCGTGCTTCGCGTCCGTAAACAAGCTCCGAGGAAGTTACTCCAAACATTGAACCCGACTTTCTAAACGCGAGATCCGTTTATCTAAATCTTAAGTGACATTCAATTTCAATTAGTCATAGATTTGTAAATGGATCCAAAATGTGATTTCGGACTGACATTTACTCGTTTTCCGCTTAACATAAATGCCACGCGGGATTATATGAGTTCCCAAGGAGTATGGCCGGTCACAGTTGTCTCACAAGAGAATTTTAAATCGTGTGAAATAAATCCTATACGTCGTTTTTTATCTCGCACATTTATGCCTTTCTGCCATCTCTTACGCCTTTTGGCGGTTTTTTTGCTCGACCCCATCTCTTATTTCTGTTATAGATACGTATTTATGATTCTGAGTATAATTTAGGATTGTTTTTTGAAATCACTTTGAGTTCAAATATAGCATTCTTTGGTTGTAGTTGCAATTTAAATAGAGTGAGCTAGAGTTGCTTTTGGAATATAAATGAGACTTGAGATATTCGGAGCGGCATCCATTGCCGAGGTGAGAGAATATTTATCATTGGCGTGTAGTGGCGTGATGAATAAAACGGATGTAGAGCTTTCTTACAGCTTTCTATGGAAGCTTCGTTTTTGTTTCAGAACGTAAGTTATTTGTTTCCATTAGTCTTGTTTTGAATTTGGAACTTATGTGGAGTTAAAATTAATATTGTTTTGGCCATAGCTATACATTTTTATTTGCTTTTTTTTTCAGTGATTTGCAAACGTCTTTTTACGAGTCTAGTCTAAAGAGTTTTCAAGAACCATAGGGATCTCTGATAAGGCTTAACAACTGCTTTACTACAACAAACAACATTAAAAACACAATCTATTTACCAATAAAACACATATATAAACAGTCGGATGTAGTTAGATATGTATATAGATATGCCAAGTATTGTTCGACATGCATCGAAGGAAGTTGCACCCAAATATTTCAGTCGTAAATCCGATACTAAGAACTTTCATCGGCCACAGAGTCGGTTCCATTCATTGAGCCCAAAAACCCATTATGTTGGACATTATCATATTATATTAAGTTGTGGCAGTAGGGCAACTTACAAGATTTGCTGTGTCTTATACTGATGTGATGTGCAAGCCGGCTGTAGTCACAAGTTTATTAGAAATCCATAAAAATAAACAAAAATTATATAAAATGATGTATCCTCCTTCTCATTACGTTAATTTACACATTTCTGGAGCACTTAGATTATCTTTAGGCTTTTCTAAAGATTTTCTAAGTGCCCCTTTTTATAGTAGTTAGAAGTAGTATGTTTAGTTTTTCTTCCCTTGTTTTTATATCGTATTATCTATACTAATATTATAAAGCTGAAGAGTTTGTTTGTTTGTTTGTTTGAACGCGCTAATCTCAGGAACTTCAGGTGCGAATTGAAAAATTATTTTTGTGTTGGATAGACCATTTATCGAGGAAGGCTTTAGGCTATATAACATTACGCTGCAACTAATAGGAACGAAGAAACAATGGAAAATGTGGAAAAAAACGGGGAAATATATTCATCTTTGAAGAAAGAATTATTCCTCTTGAAATGATCTAACAAATTGTCTGCAACAGTATATACAATACAATACAATATATCATTATTGCACACCAAAATAAATGAATTAGTATATGTCTATCTTTTAAGATTAACTCACTAGAACTGTTATTATGGCAATAACTATTCCATGCGGACGAAGTCGCTGGCACAGCTAGTTGTAAATAAAGTATTCTAAAACAGAGAAAAAAAATACACATTTGCCATCAAACTCTATTTTATACTCACAGTTATTTATATCAACGCAAAAAGTACTTTCCTTTGAAGTTGTAACCATTTCATTGGATTTTTAATTCTAACCAACCTAATTCTGAGGTATCATATTTTTTCTTATAAAATGATAAAAAAATACATTTTGAACCAGGCAAATTAAAATCATAAAACAAATTGCATCAAACCCATACTGGTTTCCCACAAGCTCAGACATGACTCGAGCCCATTGTCTCAGTTGAATGGCTCCACACAATATCTTACGAAATTTCCTAAAAAACACCAAGTTAGTAATAATAAATATAAGAGTTCATTATGCCGATATCAAGATCCCATCCATTGTCTTTCTTCGACAGATTTTATTTTATTTTCATTCAAATCATTAGCTTTTGTGAAGATTGGGATGGATTTTTATAATGACTGCGTAATGGTCTTTGAATTTGGGAACCGATCTCTAATATTAGCCGCCTATTAAAACCGATTCCCAAGAGAACTTCTTCAATGTATTAATTTGCGGGGGAGTCCAAATCCTCAGTGATGAGGAATGAATTTAAAAAAATCTAAATATATGCTACAACTTTACGGTTGGTCCGTTCTTGGATGGGTGGGCAAAAGTGACACACCTTCTCAATACTCATATGTTGCTTTCACAACTTAAGTAATGGATTTAGCTGACTCTAATAATTTGGCAAAATATCACCACATCAGCAACTCAAACAAATGAAGACAATAGATTTACTATTTTCATACAAAAATGACTAAATTTTTATAACCTTTAAAACAAAACTAGCTAAAAATACTCATTACACTTGATAATACAGATTGGATTTCTCGAAATCATTAGAGGTAATAAACCTTATTTTCTACGTTTCGAAAGATTGTAACGTGTGTTTTTAAACAATACTTTCGCACTTTGTTGTTTGTTAAATCGTGAGCTATTAATGTTAGTGGATTGTGTTGCCAGTGTCTTTTAGGGGTCTATTTTTTATAATGTTTCACATAATTTTAATTTTAATTGTTTTTAAAAGTAATGAAAGCTAGTATGTAGGATTTTATTATAGTGGAAAACTTTGATGTCGGGAATTAAATTCTTTAATAAAAAACTAGTTTTTACTTATAGTTTTATGCTTTAGTTTTTTTTCTTGATTTAAAAAACAATAATGTGTTTTTATTTAAAGTAGGTACCTTAAATAATGGATTTAATCTCTAATATTGACATAATTATACGGCAATTCCTTTTTATTATCAAATGGTATAATTCAAATTCCATTTTCCATGGATTCTAATCGTCTAAATTTACCAAAGCAAAAATGTTTTTTTTTTGTATCTACTAGTCATAACAAGTCATACATCTAAATCTACTCCAACCTGGCAACACTCCACTAAGCAATGATTAATAACAAGTTTTCAAAGCCACCATTATAAAAATCACGCGTATATCCGAGCACGAACTTACATAACTTGACTAAATTATCGGACGAATTCGTTCTATTGTTAAAACCACAGAATATGGATAGTATAAATCTGTACTGGGTTAGGAAGAATTAGAATAGAAATAGAATTAAAAAAAAATGTAAGAAAAATAATACTTTCTTTTATTAGACAGATAATATTCGCGGAATCAAGCGACAACAGTTTTTTAACTGCAGATCCATGCCAGAGGAAATAACTTGCTATAATTTATCGATCTTCAAGGCGAGAATGAATCAGTTTCTGCTAGGCAAGCGCGCTAGATCGTAGATTATAACGTTGCTTTACATCAGGAGCTGTTGTAGTCAAGCATGGGCCTATCTAGGTAAAAAAAAACTCCTAGAATCTGTTTTTTGCCAACACCAGATTTTTTTATTCTTACGCAAAAAAAATAAGCTATAAAGTTATGTTTTCATACTCCTGTTGGTATAAACAAGAACAGAAAAAAAGCAGAACGCATGGAGAACTTAAAAAATATGACGTATACGAGTATGTATGTGTGTTGATAGTAGGTATAACCAAAGCAATAATTATCCAATTAAATTACATTTAATTGTGATTTAAGATATATTAGTTTCTTCCTAACCCTGTATAAAGTACGTACACCGCTAATCTACATAAGTATAGGTATTAAAACGTCTTTCAAAAACGCTTTTGTAAAAAGCGCTGTTTCGACATCGAGATGAGGCGATATGTCGGAATATGTTATTTGGAAATCTATATAATGTACCTATTCTACCTTTACATAGATGGTAAATAAACGAATAGTTCAGTGGAAAAAATATGATCACATTTACTTATAAGTAAATAAGTAAGTATACATATGAAAATTAATTATAAAAAGCTGATTACTCACGTTATTCTTGTAATTTTGGTATTCAAATTTCATAAAATATTTGGGAATTTATTTCAACTATCAACTTGGCAATTTACTATAATAAAAAAGTACATAGAAGTGAGGTTCTTAGTATTACTTTATGGATCAAATTTATGATAATAATCTATTTGGTAACTTGAAACTTACGGAAAATCATCGTACAATTTAATCCAAAACTAATAAACAAAAACAATATCAATACCATCATGTGTTTTTTTTTTTTTTTTTTTTTGTACAATAGTCTAGTTCCCTCCGCGTGGCGGAGGCCTTTGTTTAGGTTTTTGGTTTAATTTTGCAAGTATTTATATATATACATGTAATATATGTGACCTTAAGGGTCTTAAGAAATTTGTATCTATATATTATTATATAGTGTACATGTTGAAAAATATTACGAACTTGATTGTTAATTTAAACTAAAGGTATCTATCTGATACTATTGCCGAAGTTTGATTTATTGTAACGTTTTAAATAGCATGTGTACATACCCGTAATGCTTAAACTACGGAGTGTACACATTTTTTACAGGTTGTAAGTGTATTTGAAATAAAATGTTGTGACTCTCAGAGTCACCGCGTTTTATTTCTGTTCAAAGCTTCACCTGTGACTTTGATGCAGAAGGCGATGAGATGCGGTCTGGAATCCTTACTAGCCATCAATTCACAGATTGATTCAGCCGTCAACTGGGATTGCGTTGCGATTTCCAGATCGCATCTATCCGCTTCGTATTTTGGGCACTTTAACAACAGGTGGAGTATCGTTTCCACTGTACCTTCTTCACAGATGCATCGAGGGCTCTCTTTAAGCTTAAAACGATGTAGGTATTCCGAGAACCCCCCGTGCCCTGTGAGCGCCGCAGTCAGAAGTGGCTTAGTCTTTATTTTTTTGATTACGAAGTAAGCTTTTACGGCATCTGGGAAAAAATGTTTTGTGGTTCCCGCTGTTGTACCACTCGTGTATCTCTGGTTCCAGGTGTCGATGGTGTTTCTCCTTATTTCGGTCTTGGCGTATGATACGGGGCATTTATCGTATTCGGCCGACCGTTCTTTGTCAAGTGCCGCTTCTTTAGCCAGTATATCCGCGCGCTCGTTTCCGGGTATGCCCACATGAGCCTTCATCCAGTATAGTTGCAAGTTGCATCCCCTCGACTTAATGGTGTCTATGTTCCTTCTTATTTCGAAGCCCAGGGGATGAAATATGTCTGGGTTTTGAACCATTTCAAGAGACGATCTCGAGTCACTCAGCACAGCCGCATCTTCCCACTGTTCTTCGAGCAGTAGCTCAGTAGCTTGATATAACGCGTACAGCTCAGCTTGGAAGACTGTGCAAAACGACTCGAGGCGTATCTTTTTTGTTTTGATTTCGCGGCCGTTCTTCCAGCAGGTGTATGCCGCTCCAACGTTCCCCTCCAGCTTGCTCCCGTCTGTGTATATCTGTACTTCAGGGAGCTGCTGTTGTTCTGGAGAGTCAGTTTGAACTTCGGATAGTGTAGCAAATTCGATTTCGTCGACTTGAGCAGGGTGTGGTGCTTCTGTGTGACAAATCCTCTTTTCTATCTGTTTGCCATCTGCTAGTATCGACGGTTTGCCTCTTTTAGCTTCGTACAACTTAGCTGCTTCTCTAACCCTGAGGTCTAAAGGGAGTAGCCCAGTTAGTAGGAGTGTTGCATTTAAGGACACCGTTCGATACGCTTTACAGATTTTCAGAGCAAAGTGTCGTTGTATGGTGTTAAATTGCTTCTGCACCTTCATTTTTTCAGCAGCAGGTGCCCAAGCGCTCGAAGCATACAAAATGATAGGCTCAATTACGGCGACGTATATTGTCTTTATGATATCCGGACTTAGTCCCCATTCTATTTTGGCAGTTCTCGCAAGTTGCTTGTAGATATTAGCAGCCTTACGACAGACGTTGACCACGTGGTTGTTAAAGGTGAGTTTTTTGTCTATCGTAAGGCCAAGCAGCTTTATTTCGCTCACTGTTGGAATGGCCACTCCGCCCATGTGCATGATTGGGGTGTCAAATTTAAGCTTCCTGGTCACTACCATGGACTTGGTTTTGTGAGCAGCAAACTTGAGCTTATTTTTGACTCCCCACTCATGCACAAATGCAAGAGTTTTGTTGGCCTCTTCCTGGATGCTGATAGAAGATTGTCCAGAGAACATCAGGATGACATCGTCAGCGAATGCCTGCACGTATACACCCCGCGCAGTCAGATCATTCAGGAGTGGATCCAGGAGCAAATTCCAGAAGGTTGGACCCCCTATTGAACCCTGGACACAGCCCTTGAGGGTGTTTTTGGTGTAACTTTTACCAGCGTAAGCTACAGTAACTTTTCTACCCTCAAAGTAGCTGTTAATGAGTCGGCGCAGGTTAAGGGGACACTTCAGCTGGATCAGCTGGGATTTAATGGATGGCCACCATGCGCCATTAAAAGCACCTTCGATGTCAAGTGACACTATGGCCATCAACTCCTTCTTCTTTAAGTTGCTGCGGATCTGCTGCATGAGGTCGTACAGGCCATCATGTGTTAAGTATTATCCGGTTCAAGAATTAACCACGACAGCATCAGTTATAATCTCTATCAGACGTCAAAAACAAATCCGCTTTTTCAATACAATAGACTCATTTTAAATTCATATGGAGATTGTAGGGATAGATACTTATTATACAGGTTTACTAATAACTGAACAAAACCTTTTAAGAGAGACTTTTTGGTATACGAGTACTACTAAAAAGGAACATGATGAACAGATAAACATAAAACTGATAAACATTTTATTAATAACTAGTGGGTGCTCGCGGCTTCGCTCGCATTAAGAAGTAAAACTTGCATCCCCTACTTCACCCCTTTAAAAGTGGCATTTCCAAGAATCCTTTCTTAGCGGATGCCTAATTACGTCATAACATCTACCTTCATTTCAAATTTCAGCCCAATCCGTCCAGTGGTTTGGTCTGTGCGTTGATAGATCACTATATCAGTCAGTCAATCAGTCAGTCACCTTTGAGTTTTATATATATAGATTTGTTCGAATGCTTATAAAACTTTCGAAAAATCAACAACAAAATGGCGGTTGTATACAAAAAGACACAAATGGTTGAATTGCAACAAAATGTATGAGGATATCCAAGTTATAATAAATTATTCAGTTCATAAACTCTCGACACCTGAGCTGGCCACTCTCATTCGATAGGAAGAAGAAGAAGTTGATATTGATATCTAAATCCGTTCTTCTTTATATCGAATGAGAGTGGCCAACTGTAGTGTCGAGATTTTATCAAGCTGCCCTTGGGCATGGCTTAACGACTGTCGATTTTATAAGTTAAAAAACAAATATTAAAGTAATTTTCACAGCCCCCATCCACATCCATCTAGCCCTATACGAAGCAAACTCGTCTTAAAGTTATTAATAACCCTGTATATATACTTACTAGTAAGTGGTAAAGTGGGACATTCGCCCAAAAGTATTATGATTTATTTCAATCATCTTCAATTTAAAGTCTATGTGCAAGATTGTAATAGGTTTCTTCTGGGAAACCATTTTTTCTTATTTACATACTTCCTTTTGAATAAATAACATTTATGACACTTTAAGAAGAGTTTCGTTTTTGTATTTAAGAATGAGTTGTACGGTTTATTGCCACTAGTATGAATATTATATTTAATAATCACATATTGTATAACATATAATATAAATACATGTTGATGTGCATTTAAATGAATTTATATAGGTACGAGTATTTAATACTTAACCATTTTATGTAACTGTTAATTGATTTCATAGATTGCAATCGTGCAGAACTGAAAACTCCTTTACACAAACAACACACCCTATCAAAACCAGTAAACTTCAAACAAAACGCAATCGTACTTATAATTACGTTCCATCATTTCTTATTCCGGACAAAAAACTTGAAAAGCATAAAACATTTCACACACGATCTAAACTCAAAACCGAACCGACTTTCCATCATCTTCCCATTTGAGATACAATCTCAGATATCATACGGAAAAAAGTTATACAAAAAACACTTTCGTGAAGCAATGTATGGTACAGCAACTTTTGTATAAAATGAGGCTTGGATGAAGAAATATCAGATCGAATAGAACTAGCTTTTTCACTAGTTTTGTATTATATCAACTAAAGTGGTGTGTTGTTGTAAAAGTCATCTATCTCACACATTATGGAGAAGCTTTTATTTGTATAAATTAAGCTTACATTTTGTTAAAAACTAATTTAAAAAACTAAATACTAACAATAGAATAAAAACTTAAACTATTTTTTAAACTAAAATACTTAATCTCAAAATGCCTGGAGTAGAAGAAAAGGTCCCCAAAATGCTGGCGGCATTTCCGCGTTGTATACACATTATTGTATTTATATAAATTAAGAATTAAGAAAGAAAATAAAGCAATGCTATTTGATAACTGAAACCTTATAGCAATACTTCTTGTTTAGCTATTTTATAGGCTGCATTTCTCCTTAAGTGCGAATAAACGATTTGAATTAAAATGAATTAACTAATAGAACTAAATTCAAATATACGTACTTTGGTTAAATTGGTTAAGAGTGTATTTATCATAATAAAATGAACAATGATATGCAGCTTCTGTTAAAAAAATGGTGATTTTAATTTTAAATAATAGACACAAGTAGTGTGAAATAATGTGATAGAAATAAAGGCCTTTTTATTTAAATTTTATTTTATTTATTTAACTAATAAAACTAATCAGCATAGCCCTTTTTCACAGTAAAACAAACTAAAACTTACGTAAGTACTTTTCATATTTACTTCATCAATTCCGCATATAATACAACTAACAGTATTGTACAAGACCGAATTCACTACTCAAGAATTCCATGTCTGGTTTTTTTTCACCCCAAGGCTTAAATCGACGATCAGTCACAATAACACTGCAGTAACTTGGAGAAAAGATTGATTAATTAACATAATCATTTATTTGATACTCCCAGAACTTGATCCGGGGCGTTTCGTAACTAGAGCTTTTGTACACGAGTGTTGATGCTCGGAAACTTTAAAGCTTGTATTGTCTTTTTTGTGACGTAAGTCTTAGTCGTTTAGCTATTGTTTTGGATATAAAGAAGTGCATTTTTGTCGTCCTCTTACTTGCTATGCGACTTTTTATCTAGTTTTGTCTTTGCCTCAAGAATTTTTACTTATAATACATGATTGCTTGTTACTGTTTTAATTAAGTAAATACATAAATAATAATACAATACATAATGATTTTTCCATTCCACCTGATGGTTTTACGTATGATTTAATAGTATATTATGTATAATTACGTAATAAAAAAACAACCACATATTCTGCATAAAATTAACATTAAATTGATACCATTACTCATTACAAATACACAAATTGTTTTCCCACAAATTCTCACCGTAAAATAATAACAAACGTAACGTACTCGTAACGTTAACGTAAACGCGGACGTAAAGTCATCGAAACAAAACTCGAACATGTTTTAAAACATTTTTGAAATAATTGATGTAAACTGTTACATTGTTCTTTGTAAAAGTTTTGACAGTGCGGGGGTCTAACTGACGCATGGAAAACGCGGGTGCGGTCGCGGTCACAATCTATGAAGACATATATCTATCTCTGATTTCTATCTATAATAGGTTAGGAAAAAGACAATAATTACAGTTGCAGAAAACATGTACATTGTAAAGTTTTAATGTACCCGTACTTGTTTTCCTCTAGTCAAATCAAAATTAAAATAAATTTCTCACTAGTTTTCTATGAGACTTGCAAAAATAGTAACATACTCATCATTATCACATATCACATATCACATGATAGAAAAAGGTTTTTTTTAAATCAAGAATTGACATAAGTTAATTTATTGTTTTTACAGAAGAGTTCACACCATTATGACCCTAGACAAAATCCATTTTTTCTTGACCTTCTGCCAATTGCCCGCAACCATTACTGCGTTCGCGTCTCACTCGCGTTAATATATCCAATCCTTTACAGTATTCGTTCTCGAATGATACATGGCGGTGATTTGCTTGAACCGAACAAAAGAATCAAGTTTTGACGGAAAAGGAATGATGTTTCGTTAGACTATGATTGTTTTGGGTATTAGCATAGAGATATAAACCCGAGGGAATGTAATTAGGTGAAAATATTTGCTATGTTAGATTCATCTAATGAGTTATTGTTGTTTTTTTTTCGTTTCGTATGGCGTTCAAATTGTTTGAAACTATACAATATTTTAGGACTAATATGTGCCTAGAAAACTAATTATTTCTGTATTAACACAGCTTCATTTAATTTTTTTAGTGTAAAACCTACACTGCACAAAAAAAATATAATGTTAAAGTATTACCAAATTTTCTTCAGTAAATTTTCAAGTTAATTATGCCTCATATATTTGTAGCTTAGTGCGTTTTAGACCCATTTTTTGTTACATTTTCGTAAACCATGATAGTTTTTGTGTAGTTTGTTAAAGTATGTATGTTTTTTCTGCAGGTCTGCTGTCCGCGCTTAATCACCTGGACCAGGCGAGGAAGAACTCCCTTCAAACCACTGTCGACTATTCCAGATATGTCAAAAGGTATGATAAAGTTATTTATTTATTTAGTACTTACGAGAACACATTACATAGTCTCAGTCAACCACTAGTAAGTATATGTAAGTATATACTTACATACAAACATAATATACTTACTAGTGGTTGACCGAGACATCGATCACACTTACGTATGACACTTTCTTCAATTCATAATGATCATACCAAAAATCACCCGTAGAAGCGCCCGTAGCTCAGCTAGCGGAGGCAATCGCATGCGATTACCAATGTTAAGCAAAGGTCGACGCGGTTAGTCCTTGGATGGGTGACTGAAAAGTGACATTACATTATGGGCGCTTTTGTGGGTCGGGTGCCACGATTAATTTGTAGGTCCCGGCTGTTTGTCTAGTGCGGCAGTCGTTAAGCCAGGTCAGAGGCCCTTAGGGCGGTTTGAAAAGTCTGGACACCAGAGTTGGCCACTCTCATTCGATAAGAAGATCAAAAATCACGATGATCTACTTTCGTTTACTCTAGTTTGTAACTCAATTGAGTTAGACGATTTTCAAAGTTAAACAACAATAACAATTGTTAAATGGTACAGCACTAAATTCTAGGATTGTTAAGAAATTTACTACTGTGTGCTTCCGTGACTTGGATGGTACATAGGTATACATAGGTACCTAGTGATAGTTATTTTTTTTTACACGAAATGGGTTTGCACTTGGCCGTAATTCGCCTGATGGTAAGCAATCATTACGGTCTAGGATGGAACGTGCTTACCCAGTAAGAACAAGTAACATATACTCGAACTCATACTGCATAATATATCATTTGAAGCCAATCCGGAATACGTACCTACCTCCAATCTCCGTTGCTGTGTCATACATTGTTAAAAATATAATCGTCAGAAATCGTGATACAGTTTCTATTAATCCTATTTGAATTCAAATCCGTTTTTGTTCTCAATAAGGTTATTTTTTATTGAAACCAGTTTGTTTTTGTTCGTTTTATATTTGAGCGTTTGAAAGCTACTGATGTATTAAAATTAAATCTATACTAATATTATAAAGCTGAAGAGTTTGTTTGTTTGTTTGAACGCGCTAATCTCAGGAACTACTGGTGCGAATTGAAAAAATATTTTTGTGTTGAATAGACCATTTATCGAAAAAGGCTTTAGGGTATATAACATCACGCTGCCGCTGCGACTATGGAATGGAGCGAAGAAACAACGGAAAATGTGGAAAAAACGGGGAAAATTATTCATCTTTGAGGGCTTCCGTTGCGTGCGCTGCGAAAACGGTTCAAGTCGTGGGTAACAGCTATAATTTATAAAGCTGAAGAGGCTGCCCAAAAAAACTATTCCACGCGAACGAAGTCGCAGGCACAGCTAGTTTGTAGTAATTCGAAACCGGATCCGGATAAAAGCAATGACCGAACTTTTATAATTTATCAAAGTTCGCTTACATATTCTCATTTTTGGTCCAGTTGCTTTTGACTGCTCTAATCATTCTCGTTTCTTAATGTTTTAATTATGACAGTTTGGTAGCAAACAGTTTATCTTAAAATTATTTGATTTTATCTCTTGTTGCGACTTACTTAAAACGAAAGCAGGCCCGTCCCTAAAACGAACTAGCTAAGTCTGCAGCTTTCCTGATGTTGTACCTGAATATAAGTATCCTATGATCATATAAAACTCACGCTTCTACCATACAAAGTACGATGATCCATCGCTCAGCTCAGCCGTGAAAAAGGTATATATATATAGGTATATACCATCAAATACTTTTGAAGTAGCATTGTACCACTAAGTCATTCGGTGCGATATCCAAGCTTTTATTTTAACTAGAACGGGTTTGCACTTAGCCATAGTTTGTCTGATGGTAGCGTGAGCTTCACTGTGCCCTAGACATACCTGTATTGAAACGAAATAGGCCACAAATGAGACTACTATAACATACCTTGGGATATGATATTTTATGTAAATAGAAATAGAAAAGCATTTATTGAGACAGAATTACAGACATTTAGCAAATACACGGACACACACACACACACATACATACATACAGTAATTAAATAAATAATTCTGCCCCAACACAGCCCCAACTCAGCATAATGCTGATTACTGGAAGCAATCAGCGCTGGTCTTCCGTTGGGACTGGCTGTGACGTCAAGTACGAGACAATAATTTAGTTTAATCTATATATATAAAACTCAAAGGTGACTGACTGATTGATTGACTGACTGACTGACATAGTGATCTATCAACGCACAGCCCAAACCACAGGACGGATAGGGCTGATATTTGGAATGAAGGTAGATCTTATGACGTAGGTTTCCGCTAAGAAAGGATTTTTGGAAATACCACTTTTAAAGGGGTGAAATAGGGGATGCAAGTTTTACTTCTTAATGCGAGCGAAGCCGCGAGCATCCACTAGTAATCTATAACTTTAACATTTCAGATACAGTTCGACTTTGGAGTGTGGTTCGTCGTACTGCAAGGACCTCGGGTACAGAGAGCACTTCCACTGCATGGACTGCACCGCCCGGGTCTTCTGCAAGAAGGAGGAAATGATCAGACATTTTAAAGTATGAATATTACAAACAAACAAAGATTACAAAGTCTAGTTTATATGAAGTTTCCTCCATGATTTGTATTCCTCATTACCGAGTCCTGATTCCTCTCGAAACTGATTATTTAAAGGAAGTGTATTGGATAGATTATATGGTGGTGGGCGCCCAGGTTCTTCCATGAAAGACAGTCATCATGTCTTGAGATTCTTGTCCTCAAAAACTTCGGATTCTTCATGAAGTTTTTACTTGAAAAACAACTTATTTGTCTCCTCCTCATTTTCAAAATGTATGGCGGACGCAATCTTTGAGCATCTTTGCATCTTTGAGCGAAGCTCGGTGATAATTATTATCACCGAGCTTCGCTCAAAGACGTAAACAAACACGTCATTTTGAAATTCGTCGCTAAAATCCTAACTCTCATACACTACTTGATTACTTCAATAAAGCCGCTAAATGTTGTTTCAATCTTTTTTTTTACGTGGGATAGGTTTACGTTTGAATACAGCCTGCCTGATGTTAAGCATTGCTGCAGCCTAGGATGTAACACGCTTACCTAGAAGATACCTATTAACTCTAGATTAATAATAATTACAATTACATTAATATTAATTATATTACCTACAATTATTAATCTCTATAGCATCTTCATCATCAATTAAGTAACTGCATTTCACCTTCCAGTGGTACAAAAATTTCAATGTACCTATATCATCATCATCCTCAACTAATAAACTACCTTCCTCCTTTCAGTGGCACAAGAAACGCGACGAGTCTCTCGCGCACGGCTTCATGCGCTACTCCCCGCTAGACGACTGCTCGGAGCGCTTCTCAGACTGTCCGCACAACCGCAGCCAGACGCACTACCATTGTATACAGGATGGGTGTGATAAGGTGAGGATAACTTTCTTATTGAGTTGATTATAAGCCAGCATTTACATAAAAAATATATGAGTGTCATTACACTCGAAACGCGTAAACAACATACGCAAAATTAGACGTAAGTGAAAACCGTAATAATTACATATTGATAAATAGATAGATAGTGGTATCTTGCCCGAGTCAGAATTGACTGCACACTTAAGCAGAAGTTTTACGATTCTAATTAAGTCTCACCCTGGTAGTCAAAATATAGTCACTGATTGAACTATCTGCTTACGTACACACATATATATGTTATATGACAACTTTTTATATTATCATACTTGTTACAATTCAAACAAATACAAGTATGTATATATGTAGGGCAACTCAAGTATATTATATATCTACTCATTTGTTCCCAGAATACTGATTATCACTTGGCGATACTCTAAAATAGAATAATTGATTTTTTTGCAATTTCATCCAGAAAGCACCCAATATGTAACAACTTTTTTGAACTAATAACTTACCACTTCTAAAACCTGTCTTCCACAAATTTCCAGGTGTACATCTCCACATCAGACGTTCAGATGCACGCCAACTACCACCGCAAGGACTCCGCCATCCTCCAGGAGGGTTTCCAGCGGTTCCGCGCCACCGAGTCCTGCGCAGCTCCTCACTGCATGTTCGCAGGACAGCGGACCACGCACTTCCACTGCAGGAGACCTGGATGCACTTATACGTTCAAGAATAAGGCTGATATGGGTAAGGAGATAGATATATTTCGGTCTAAGGCTACTGTATCGCTATTGGAATAGAAGAGTTTTGAAGCCCGACGATAGGTTTTTGAAGCTTCTCTAGCAAAAAAAAACATAATCAAAAGATTGAAACGGTAGTCAAGTGGTTGATTATCTAGTTTTATCTGGTTCAATTCAGTTGCATTGCATTGCTAATTATAGGCTCAAGTTTGAATATGCTTGATAAGATATTTTCACTGAACAGGAGTGGAAGATAAGCTACTATTACTTCAACACATCCCAGAAAAAACATAAAAAGAAACAACCAGTAAACTATCATATTAAAACAAATTCCAATATCTTATTTATGTTCGTTCATTGAGTTTATAAATATGTGAATGATTTCTTCCTCAGAAAAACACAAGACCTATCACATCAAAGACGAGGCTCTCTCCAAGGACGGCTTCAAGAAGTACATGAAGAACGAGGCCTGTCCCTACAGAGACTGTCGGTTCAGCCGGACCTGCAACCACATCCACTGTATCAGGCCGCACTGCAACTACGTGCTGCATTCCAGCAGCCAGATCTTCACGCATAAGAGGAAACATGAGAGGAAGGAACAGGAGATGACGTTTGGGTAAGTAGACCAGAACACAAACGAAATTATTTGGCTGTTTTTATAGAAGTTCTCGTTATTTAGTTGACTGATATATTTTTACGACAAAAGACTTAAAATTTTGGGATGTACGATAATATGATAGCTTGATGCGTTTGTAAGAACACGTCAAAACTATAGGTTCTAATTCTAATGTCTCAATCGGGAACCATTTTGGATCATTCGAAGAATCGGAGATAATTAAGAAAGAGAAGAATTTTGCTATTTTTAATGTAAAAAAGCATATCAAAATCACAAATTATGGCTGAATCTAGTCTTGTCTAATCCAGTCTTCTGAAGTTTTGTGTGGTTTATAAGATCCGAGAAAATGTTCCTAACGTTGTGTTATTTCCCCAGGCTTCCTACGTCAGTGATCCAGAGCGCGCTGATGCAGCAGGGTGCTGACCTCAGCATGTACTCCCCGGGGGGCAACCTGCATGATGACGACATGTCCAACCCTATGCTGGACTCAGACTATTCTTTTGTGAGTATCTTCTATTGATTTCTCTATCAGATTTAGTGGAATGAACTGGTTGTTTGTATAGGTAAAAAGATGTGTAGATCAAAGAAGTTTATCAAATCTACTCTTGTCATTGTTTTTCTGGATACGAATTCAATGGGAGAAATCTTCAATCACTTCAGGTAAAAAAGTAATCAATGATTTCCGGATTTATAATGATTAATAATAAAAAAAAAATGCTTCAAAGATCTCTCTTTTTGAGTCGTATTTCCTCATGACTGAGGGCCGTGTCTCCCCCGCAGACCTAATTCTTTCAGGAAGTTCTCTTGGGCAGATACATCGTGGTCCCAGGTCCCAGGGTGCCCAGGTCCTTCCACGGAAGACACATGTCCTTGGATGCTGTCTTTCTCTGCACTTCAAACATATAGCTAACTTTTTTAATATTTTATATTCCAGAACCCTTTAATAATGGAAGAAGTATCCCGTAAGTACATCGAAACCTTCAACGGCAGTAAGGAGGCAGATGACAAATGCAGCAAGTGCAGTGCTCTAAACAAACACTACCACTGCTTGGCTGAGGGATGCAAGATGGCTCATAGGTAAGATAGTCTCATATTTTTTTCTATTTAGATTTTTTGCCTATAATTGTGAAGAACTTTTACACCCAGCAGCATATGGATGTTTTTTTGGACAGGATGCCTATTGCTTATAATGGTGAAAAAATATCGTACCCGACAGCCCATGATTGGTAAAAAGCCGCTATCTTTTTATCAAAAGCCTAGACTGGTAGCCTTAAACGATTATCTTTTTATCAGCCGCTAAGCATAAACTGATTCTTATCCGTAGAGTAAAGCATGTGACTATGGGTGTTTATCAACTTATTTGTAAGCCAAAAACTTATTTTTAATGGAAGAACAAATGGGTTGCCCAATTTTGCTTGTTTCATTCAGCCTACAATAAAGAACCTTGTCTTCTTTTCCAGCTGCCACAGCACGATGATGAAACACGTGATGGAACATGAGCAGCAAAACCAGGTGACGGAGGCTTACTTCGTGACATACACGAGACACAACCCGTGTGCCAACTCCGCCTGCCAACATATAAGGGATATCACGCATTATCATTGCACTTGGGTAAGTATGGTCATAATCAGTCTTTGGATATTTGAAGTTTCAGAAAGACATGTAAAGTTAAAAACAGACCATCAACAACATACGTTTGAGTATAGAAGTCAAAAGATGGCGCTGATCACTTAGGATCAATTGTTGGTTTGTTCCAACCTTCATACCTGCTTCAAATAAATGTGGATGTAAGAAGTATATTATAGGAGGAAACGATCTCTCTGCATCACAAATCAAAAAGACATTTGATTTAATGATATTCTCAAAAAAATAATCTCTTATCTGTGCTTTATTCCAGGAAAACTGTGGCACCGTGATCCTATCATCCGAAGAGCATCCATTCAGACGTTTGGAGCACCACCGTCAGCACGCAATCCTTAGCCCTATGTCCCCGAACTTAGCGGCTAGATTCGCTCCCAGCTTCACTCCTCAACTATCAGCTCAGTTACATCCTAACATGGCTGCTCAGCTTGGCCAAGTGCCAACCCTGCCCAATCTGCCTCCAAACTTGGCCCAGTTGGCCCAAATGGCTCCAAGTCTAACTTCCCAACTGACACCCAACCTGCAAGCCCAGTTGAGTCTTGGCCCCAACCCTAATGTCATGCCTCCCCAGCATGTGAACCTGTCTACTTCTTTGGATGAAATGTTCAGCAGGAAGAGAGGAAGACCTCCCAAGAACAGGGTGGTTGAAGTTTGGACTGACAATGTAAGTTCTTTATATTAAAAAATCTAATACTTATCTACATATTTTAAGGGATTTTTCTCAAGTTTTGTGGTGCTTTTTCTAGGTGACTCCACAAGCAATTTTCACGTCGTTCAAGCTTCCAAAGAGCAACCAGTTACCACCAGTGATTCAATCTCCTGTCATACCTACTGTTGAAGAGTTTCCTGTAAGTAATCACATCTAAGATAATTGTATACCTTTAATATGTAGTAAAGAACCATTACAGAGATTTCTAACATGTTCCTCTCTTTTTCAGCGCATTAAATTCCAGCACTTCGAGGTGTTCACAAGCCCTGACACTTGCTCCTCTTCGTACCCAGCATGTCAGCTGCAAAGAACCAGACTGCACTTACATTGCTTCAACTGCAGTTTCGCTTCAGAAACTCACAACGTTATGGAAACTCACATGAGGGAATCCCATGCTGTGAGCCCATTATTGGATGGCTTTGATTACTTCACCTCCTTTGACCAATGTGGAGGGAAGAGTTGTTTCAAGAACCAGCTGCGTTCTCACTTCCACTGTGCTCAAGACAACAATTGCCCAGCAATCTTAACCCAATATTCTGTTGTGGCAACTCACAAGCATGGCCGTGGGACTCCAGTGATCAAGTCAGAAGAACAAGAGAAGAATTACGAGGAAGCCAAAGACTATTCTCTGAAAGAAAGAGCGTCCGCGGACAGTGTCGCTTCATTGAAAGAGGCTAATGATTTCCCAACAAACTTCTCTATCAAGAGCGAGTTTGATAGAGAGCAGGATAACGTTTCGGGTGAGTGTTGTTCTATTCCATTATTCATATTTATTTGTGCTGATTTTATTAAAATGAGTGCTTATCCTCTGGATATTTTCAAACTTATGACATATTTTATGGACTTGTATCAGTATTCTAACCCTATTAACCTTAATTCCAGTAGTAAAAGCGACGGGAACCTTCTATCCGTCGTCACACCTTCGGAGCAACACATCGTCTCCTCGCAGCATCTACGACGCCTCTCCATCAAAGGACCTCAAACTACGGATGGAACTTGACAAAAGACCTTACGAAGCTCCAAAGACCTCGAGTCCTACAATTCCTCCATCATGTCACGACCAGAGTTGTCTTTTAAACAAGAATGCTGGTGGAATGAACTTGCATTACCACTGTCCCCACTGCAGTCAGGCCTATGTTGATCTGAAACTGCTCTTCAACCATATGGTGAAGATACATAGCAATGCTATGGAGCCAGCTCCAGTTGGATTACAAGCTACTAAGGTAAATAATACTTCTTATCAAATAAATAATCCTGGACATATCACACAGCGCCATCTAGCCTAAAATCAGGAAGCAAAATAGTTCGTATACATGTAGTGTATCTTCAATAGTTCATTATGTTTCTTTCAACTACTTGACGATCGATCAAACCGTACTTAATGTATGTCCTTTAGTTAGGTTTTAATACTTTCTGAAGATATGTCTATAGAATTTCAATATCTTTCAGGAGACTCTGGAACGAGAGTATCCCGAGATATCGATTCTGCCATCCACTGCGTCATCGTCTTCAACTAGTCAAGCACCCTCGCCGGGCCAACGACCACCAAACCCAGCTGATCAGGTAATTTATTTTTTTGTTATTACAAAAATAACCTAAAACGCAGCTTTATAATATTCATCTACGATTTTTACGTTTTAAAATGCTAACCAACTCAAATTACCTACACAAAACCCAGTTCAGTAGACGTGGCGTCTATAAAATGGCGGCGAACATTTCATCTTTTTCTCATTTTGTTTATTAAACTGGGTTAATAAAAAAGAGTTGTTGAGCTAAAAGAATACTTGACTGGCCCTCTGAACAGTCCTAAGATTCTTTTTCCATTTCTACCAGATTATTCAAATAACAATTCTAATAAGTCTAATATTCCAGGTGCAAGCAGTTCAAAGCCTGCTCCTCCAGCAGTACCTGGCCGGAGGCAGGAAGGGCAGCCTCCAGGAACAGCTGAAGATGCAGCAGCAGTACACAGCATCACTGGCTGGTCTGCCGGGACTGGCGCAGGTTGCTCTGTTCTCACAAGGGTAAGTGGATATTATTTTGATAATCATTTTTGCTGATTGAAGCCATGGTGACTGTTTTCGAAATTAATACAAATCAAGCATACCCAGTCAAAAATCAATACCATTCGTATGGTGAATTTGAGCCCAGAATATTTATTAACTATAATAACAATCAATAAATAACCAAATTTATACACTCAAGAATGCTACTATGGAAAAGACCTGCCCTTAAAATTAATTTCATCGTTAATCTTACTGACAAATGACCTTTGTATTAATTTTATACCTTATTTTCTCTCTACAGCGGATCTCCTTTCCCCCTCTACCCCCCGATGCTGTACCCCCCGGAACTTCTCCTGGAGCAGAGTCTGCTGCAGGGCCACCTTCCTCCAGGATTGGACAAGGAGGCTGAGATGATGGCTAAGACGTAAGTTGTAATTGGTTTACTGATCATATTACTAGATGTCAGAGAAAACCCTTACATATAAATGAAAAATAAGTACACGTACATAAAGTATATTTACGTAATGAGTCTGTTTACCATGATGCACTTGATGGTAAGCGACCATTATGGGTTTTATAGGTATGATTGGTTGACCTTATTATCTTATATCTCTCACCTATCTTCGACCTTGTGTTGTTCTCTTAGCCATATCGCAATTCATGGAATCAGTGAGCTCCCGATTCGACAAAACAGCTGTTTTAATATTTGCCCATTTGTACATTTTGTTATTTTTAATTAACATCTAGTCCAACCTAACCTATTCCCCCAGCAGGCGCACGCACACGTCGCGCGGGCCGCACATGCGTGTGCTCAAAGACGAGCCCATTCCGGAGGGGTATCTGCGCTTCCGGTTCAACGAGGACTGCGCCTACCCGCATTGTGGATACAGGTATGACTTTACTGTTTGGATTCAAGTTTTTTTTATTTTGCCAAATAAAGCAACGTAAATCAATATGGATAGTCTAGTTATCTGAGATTTAACTAAAATTGCAATCATCATCTTTGATAAATAGACATAGTTATTTTTATATCTCAATAGTGACAATGCTCGTTATTTTCTAAATTGTTTAAAAATGTTTGTCTTATTTTTATTTACTATCTCTTAATTATTTTTCATATATTTTTACAGAAAAACCATACCTACAAGACAATAAAGTTCAAATATTTGATATACTATGTACTTATGATGTTTTTTGTGTATTCCAGGGAGCACCAGACTCACTTCCACTGCACTAGAAAAGACTGTGGTTACTCATTCTGTGACAAAACCAGATTTGTCCAACACACTGCGAGACATGAGAGGTATGTGATAAAGAAAACGTGATAAGTGATATGTTTGACATTTATTCACCTTAATGTATCTATCAACTCCTGGTACATATTCTTTTAACTTGATATATTTGCGCTTATTACTCGTACGTTAGTCTCATTATTTTTTTCCGACATAAAAAACCTCCCTCATAAATGCTTTAAGAGTATTTGCCCAATCTTTTACCCTCATACAATGTTTTAAAGTACTTATGCTGAATCCTATTAAAGGTACTAAGTAACAAAAAAAATACCAATGACTAATCCTTTTCTGCTCCTTCCAGGCTAGACACCCTGATGGGCGGAGACTTCCAGCAATACCGCGCCAACGTGTACTGCCAACGCCCGGACTGCCCACACGCCACTACCTTCAGTAAGTATTGTACGTTGTATCTACGCATTCACATTGTAAACTAACAAGAATGAATCATAACATAAAAAGTAAAAGCGTGTTTGTTAGTCTGTTCTTCTTTCACGCCGCATTGGAGTGACTTTGATTTATTATACTGATACCACGCGGACCAAACTGCGGGAATCCAATTCTTCTTCTTATCGAATGAGAGTAGCCAACTCTGGTGTCGAGAGTTTTCAAACCGCCCTAAGGGCCTCTGACATAGCTTAACGACTGCTGAACTAGATAAGCAGCCGAATAAATCGGAATCCACTAGGATAAAGTTTTACTATATCGGTTTTTAGCAGCCTATTTATTTATCCTAAGGGCAAAATAGGCTGCTGCTATCTGGAACTAATGACTCACTTAGATATTTAGCCTTTAGCCAATAGTGGATATGTCCAATGCTGGAAAGTGGTTTCCTCTTGTTTTCTTTACCTTTAATTGAAGTAATCTAATCAGGATAAAGTTTATTGTTTCTACATGGATATAGTCAGTGCAGGCGTGTTATATCTACACCACAGAGATGCTGGTAGTCCAATGTTTGTTGAAATGTACAAAACCGACAAAATTCCACTTTATTTTGTATTTATTTTCGACTAACATTTCCATTTTGTTTTGATTTATCTTTCAATTATGACTCTTCCTCCAAATTTACACTTTACCAGAAGCTGTTCCTGCGAACTACAATCCAGGGGTTTACAAATCTAGAGTTAATCTTCTAGGTTATCTTCCTAGGTGGGTTTAGAGTTATATTCTAGGTAAACGTGTTACACCCTAGGCTGCAGCAATGCTTAACATCAGGCAGGCTGTAGTCAAACGTTAACCTATCCCACGTAAAAAAAATGATACCAGTATTTAACATCCCTATCTAACCACCTTCTTCCTTACAGATACGGGCCAGAACAAGGCGTCCCACTTCCACTGTCTGAAGTGTGAATTCGTGTGCACGGACACTAACAAGGTGGTGGCTCACAGACGTCAGCATCAGAAACTGGACTCCATACAGGCGGCTGGCTTCGAGAAATTTCCACCTAGCAAGGGTAAGAGTTAAAATAATAAATAAATATTTCAAGACACATCACTCAACACCATCTAGCCCCATACGCAAGCAAACGCTTGTGTCATGGGCCCTAGACTAGATAACGGATATAATACTGAAGTGGATTGCGTTTAGTTAATGTCTGTTTTGTCACATGGAATTTCTTCCAAAATGGTTGAACAGTCTGAGTGTAATGAATGAACATATTAATATTTTGATACGAGGTCCATAATTTAATAATCTCACCTATTGTAAACACTTTATCGTGTTTTTTCGCTAGATCCTTTCACTTATATAACTTCTTCTTTCCCCAGGTTGCGGTTACGAGCCCCAGTGCATTCACAGCAAGAAGCAAACCCACTACCACTGCCTCCAGTGCGGGTTCGCAGTACTAGGCCTCTCGCAGATGACATCCCACAAGTACAAACATCAAGATATGGGACCTTCTACCAGTGGTACCAACTGATTTGAAAAAAGAACTTTTACAACCGTTATAAAGACTTTAAGGACATGAGAAGTCAGAACAGTGATTGATTTGAATAAACAATATTTCACTGATTTTTCAATACACATGCAGTGATTTGAATTAGGAACATCTATTGATAAAAATGAAGACTTCATTAAAAAGTGGGTAGATGGCGAAAATGTATAGCTTTTTTGAAGAAAATTGTAAAGTGCGCAAATTGAAAATGTGGCTGATAATTTTGTAGTGTTTTGGATATATTTCGGAATGTAAAAAAAAAAAGAAAATTACGATTGTAAATGGATTGTTAAAGTAGATGGAAACTAGAATGAGACGACCCTGGATTTGACAAAAAAAATTAGATCGACTATATTTATGGTAGACTTTTTTGAATTACCATGGCACTGTACGGACCAGCATTTTATGGAACTACTTTAATGGTGGCCCCAAAATTAAAATTAATGCAAATTTGTCCTTTAAAATTGTGCCTTAGATGCAAGTAGTTTTGGACCTAAATAAAAAATTGTGGCAAAATTTGTGCCAAATAAAACTATAGATTTTAGATGTTAAATTGTTGATGGTGAACTATATTTATGATTCTTATGACAATGCATAGATTTTGTGGTAGCTATGATAATATAGGCGTTTTCCTGAAAGTGTGAACGATTTTATAGACATAGTTCGACTTTTGAAACAATGTGTTTGACAACCATAACAACAGATAAAAAATTAAGACACGATTTCTTCAATTTAAGAGGATTTTATCTTATGTAGGTCTTTATGTAGTCGTATTACTACTACTTATAAAGCTAACTAAAAAAAATTTTTGTTTGTTAAACACAATGTACTATTCAATAGTAATTCTATAGTTCAAACGTGTACTGTGTATCATATAATGCATGTTTTGTAAAATGTGTGTACTTCCTAATTCCTGACCAACTTAGATCGTAGTTTATACATTAAAAATATATTTATTATCTTTCCCCTTATAAAAGACATTTTTACGAATAGTATTATTAATATAGATTTCGTGAAAAAATACAAAATAAGGCAATAATTGGGTTAAGAACGCCATTTTGTGCCTGGGAATTTAATGTTGAGACAATATCACGTTTTGTCTTAATTTTTTATTTAATAAAGTTCTGAGAATTCACTTTGTAAAATAAACTAAAACCAAAGTTGAAAAACTAGAAAGGAAAATTAAAGGAATGAAAAATTACGACAAAACAACGTAGGATTTATAATCGAAAAATTATATTTAATAAAAACATATTTAAAGTGTCAATTCTATAGCAAAAACAAATTGTAAATAGGAATAGATTATATAACATTATTATGTTACAAAAAATACTACAAACTGGCTGTATCTGTAATTATGACAGTAATAAAAACAAGTTGCTTCAAATATTACACTAAGATTTTTTTCTTGAAATATGCTTCAAACAGTAAGAACAACAATTTTTTCTTTTTTTTTAATCGTCTTATTTTAAATATAAATATAAAAACCACCTTAAATCGTAATTACAGATACGCCATATAAAATTGGTTTAAAATATAATTATGTAATTGTATAAAATGATTAGGTTTAAACATCAAGTGTTAATTTGTGGTTCATGAGGCCATATTGTCGCCATAAATAGATCCATAGTAAATTATCTAAATCAGTATTAGTAACTTAAATAACCTGAAAATGCTTCAGGATGGGAATTATAAAATGTCTATATACCAAAATCAACAAATAATTAAAAACACATATGTACATTACAATTGTATTTTCGCTATAAGCTTGGTAAACGAAACTATTTACTAACAGTTTTATAAACATTTTATAATTCCTAATCCAGAAAAAAGCTTGAATGATCCTTCAAAAACGAACCTTTTGCATTCCTGATATTTGATTCCTGGCATCCGCAGCCATTTTAGTTTTAGATTATTTAGAGTTTATACAATTGTGTCAAATTGTATGGACTATCTTCCATTTTATGACCAAACAAACAAATATAACCTATCCTAGTATTTCAGTATTTTTTAGCATAAGACCTGTCCAGTGGTTCCTACTACATTTTCATTAATAGCTATTTCAACCAATACATTATTCAATTAATTTTCCCAAAATGAATTCATCGTCTCTTTTGGTCTTGTACTCTACTGTGGAATAAATTTAATGTAAATTTTCAATTGCAAAAAAACTTATTTTAAATTAATTTGTAATATTAACGTATTATTTGTTCTAACTTAGTAGTTGCTAACGAATTTATTGGAATTAAATATAAAAAAATGTGTCATATTTAAGTAATCACGTATGTTTAATTTTAAATGCACGAACCTACTCCTTTATTTGTTATATCTAAAGAAACCATCCCTTTTTATAAAACGTATGGATCATTTAGATTTTGGTACCTATTTTCATTCTCTTTTCCTCTATTTATTTAATCAAAGTATAGTTCCGTGCCATAAAATCATTAGTCACATGTTTTTAATTAATTTTGATAACATTTTAGTATATCTTGCGCTGTCTTCTATATAATTTTTTATTTCATCAAATTTAGGTTCATTGAACATATCAGTCGAATTTGCAATAAAAAATAACAATTATTATTTATTATCTCTTTATTGGTTGTTGTCTTTGTTTTTGTTATTTAATTTTACGTTCAATGTTTTTTTTATCTGTCTCTTCGCAACACTTTTAGTGAAAAATGTAATTTAACCACATATTTATGTATTATAGTATACGTAGCTTTAATTTTAGTTTTCGTAAATTATTTCCCCGATACCAGTGTCTATGCAAGTATTCTAAAACATGGAGTGTTAAACATTTATATAAAAAAATATATGCGTTGCGTTGCGTACAAAATTGGTAGGTACTCTTAGAATGATTTTGTATGAATTTAATTAACTCTTGTATTGTGTTGAGATTATTTCATTGGATTCGATAGTTTAGTGTTGTTTACCTCATGAGTTCTAGAAATAAAACGAGAATATCCTTGAATATATTATTTTATTTTGAAGTAATTGATAAGTTTCCCTTAATATTAAGGCTTTTTAAAAAAAAAGTGTGGGTGTGTGTTTGTGTGTGTATGTATGATTGTTACTTCTTCACACTCAAATGGCTGAATCAATTTTAATAATATATGGTATTAAAATAGATTAGACCGTGGATAAAGATATATAAGTGATATGTGTGATGTGTGTGTGTGTGTGTGTGTGTGTAAGATACTATTTCCATACGTCGCTTTTCGGATACTATGATTAACCAATGAATTCTGGTAGACAAAACGGTTTGTAGGGGTTCCTTGGAGGAATTTAATTAAGTTTGATAGCTTGAGCATAAACATCTGTATGGTATAAAATAGATTACATAGTATTATACCATAAAGCTATACCATTTACATACCATTACATATTAGAATCTATCAAACCTGAGTATTAAACAAAAATAAACTTAACTTATTACTTTAGTGATATGGTCGCCCAATGTCCCTGGTTACCTTCCACCTTTGTGTTAAATATGTTCTTTTTATTTGGTGTTCAATAAAGTATATTTGATTTGATTTACTATAAATGCAAATAGTTATAAATAAATAAATGAATAAAAAGTTATTATAAGATTTTGTTTAAAATGATGGTGAAATTTGTTTTATAAATTACATTCACTTAGACGAACTAAATAACAGCGAAAACTGGTAGTATAATTATATGTTATTATGTGTACTTATGTAAATTTAACCATTTCAAATCTGTCTAGCAGAATTAAACACTTATGGACAGATCGGGCTGCATTTTGGCATGCAGGCAGATGTTATGACGTAATTATCCACCATGAAATGTTTTTTTGAAAATGCCACTTTAAATGTGTGAAATATTTGCATGCCTGCATGGGGATGCAAGATTTACTTCTTAATGTGAGCGAAGCCGCAAGCACCGTTAGTCTATCATAAGCCTTATAGTAGTAACATTTACAAATCTGTCATATTTAATCCCATTTTGCACGTCGATTCTTAAATATATTTAGCAATATGAGTCATCGTAAAATATAGCTAATTACGAGTAAGAGTCATTGTGCAAACTCTGTACAGGCTAGATTAGGTATTTCAAAAACTAGTAAGTGGCCTAAATTTATCTCATTGTAAAGTCTAAATCTAAATCTCTTTGTAAGTTTACACGTTTCAAGATCTGTATAATAGATTCAAATTAATTATTTCTGAAGCACAGTAATTAAAGTTATCTGTGCGTTTAGTAGGTATTATTATTTATAGACCCATGCTTTAATTCTTGGCAAACGCTTATTTCATCTAACATCAACATTCATAAACCACAGTTGTAATTTCTCAATGAGCATCTTGTGGCCTCTCCTTACGTCGGGCGAGCTCCCCCCACCCCTCCTCCTCTCGGCGGATCGATCCCACGCAGGCGCAGTACCACCAACATTATTGAATGGACCATTCATGGAGCAACTGGTGAAAACAGAATGAAGCGACTACGTATATCTACTATCTCTATCTTAATAGACATATAGACATAGCTACGTTAACCGTTACACACCGAACGTAGCGTTCCAAATTTAAAATTGCTCCCTCGATTGGCCGAGGAACGTTCGAAATGTTTGAATGACGGATTCGGAATTGGTAGTTTCGATTCTGGAACGCTATTCTTTTGTTTTGGAAAGCTGTTTCGACAAGTTTAATTGGACAGGGTTGTGTGTTTGGGATTGATAAGTTTTATTGCTATTTTTATTTGTTTTCCGAAACTTTTCGGTTTTTGTTAGCAATAAAACAGGTTCATTATAAGTTGGGGAAATCGTTACAGGAAAATCTTTCAATGATGGAAATTTTTGATTATATACCTACTACACAACTACAAAACTAGAGTCATTATGTTTTGTACATTGATATATGAAGCTATTTCACTTTATTTTATTTGGTTAAAATCAATGACGTAATAGAAAATGACGAGTTATTGAAGTTTGTACAGTAGGTATATTAGATGTATATTTTTTGTATTTGATGGTTTTTTTTTCTATCGACTCATCTCCATCATACGATTGCCTGGAAGAAATCGCTGTCAGCTATAAGGCCACCAGTTGTGGCACTATTTTTTAAGTCTTTTGTGTTTATGTTTGTTTTTTTTCTGTATGTGTGTTACAATAAAGAGTTTTATCTATTTATTTTATCCATACCACATGTGGATGTTTTAAATTTAGGTTAAATGTACTTTTAAATGCTTACGGTTAAATGCTTTTTTAGTTTAATGTGTATACATATGTATATTATATTGTTTATTATTATTGAATAAAAGTTTTATCTTACTTAAAGTAATTACAAAAGTGCAGTAGTATCCTATATAATCAAAATTAAGTATAGAGATTCATAACTTAGGTATAGAGATAATGCTCGATTTAAATAAATAACAGATCCCTACGAATGCAAATCCGATTATCTTAACCATTAAGCACAATGAATAAGGCATTCTCAGATTAAACGGTGTGCGTCAAAAACCACTGAAATAAATTTAATTCAGACTTAAAAAGTTTTTTTTTACATGAGATAGGCTCACGCTTGATTACAACTTGCCTGATGTTAAGCAACGTTATTATCTACAATCTAGCGCTCTAGATACCGATTTGTTATCGACTTGAAGACCGACAAGTCATAGATAGATAGATAGATTACTACTTATAATATAGATAGATACAAAATTACTGGAACCTCTGATGTAGCATGCGTATCTAGAAGGAACCTCTAAGTCTAACTACTCTGGATTGCTATAATTATACTTCGGGTCAACCGAAGACGATTATATTGTTTACTAAGCAGCAGTCTGTGGAATTGTGCTGCCACTGTCACACATTTAGATAGTTAACTACTTTAAAAAAGCAAAATTCAACTTCACTCGTTTCCGTATCCGCTCCACTCGGCTCACCACGTGGGAAGGCGCCTGCAACTCGCCATTAAGTGATTTTGTGTCGCCGCTGTCGCACGCCTTAAACAATTTGTTAAAAAATCTATTTAATTTTAAATATTCTTTACGTGTTGTGTCCAGTGATTATTAAAGAACATTGTGAACCGTTCCAAATACCTATAACATTCAAATTTATACATTCGAAATGTGTTAATAACAAAAAACTAAATTAAACAAAAATACCGGTTATTTAACGTTGTTAAATCATTTAACCAAACATTACGACAAAACCAGTGAATATTAATTGCTTTTGTGAGACCAGGTTACTGGAATTCTGTCTATGACGGAATTTTATGGATAAATTATCTTTGGTGAGTGACTTATTTTATTAACATACGATCTTATTTTTGAACTTAATTTAATTTATAACTACTTACTTTTACTTTACTTTTCTTTTTAACTACCCTCGAATTTATGATAATGGTAGTTTATGTTTTTACTTGATTGTAATAACTACTCAAGTACCCACCTTTTGTACTTTTTCTTAAAAAATTAGTCCCTTATAAGACTTTAATACTACATGTAACAAAATAATGTACAAATAGAGAATAAGCATGCAACATCGCGCCCTGGCGCAAATAAGATTTAATTGTTTTCTATCATTATTCACAACGATTCTCAATTTAACTGCTCAGATCAACCTAAACGGTTTATTATTCGATCGTAACTTTTTATATGATGATGCTATGCGTTTTACTCGCGTTAATCGTAGTAAATTAGTGAAAATCCATGTAATTCCTGTGGAGAATATTTATGATGCATCACGTATATCGTGTTAAGTAATTAATATGCATTAATTTCCACCATATCTCCATGTAAATCATGTTGAGAATATTTATGATCTTTCACGTATATCGTGAAAAGCAATTAATGTGTATTAGTGTCCACCATATCTCCATGTAAATCATGTTGAGAATATTTATGATCTTTCACGTATATCGTGTAAAGCAATTAATGTGTATAAGTGTCCACCATATCTCTATGTGAATCATGTTAAGAATATTTATATAGCTTCACCTACATACATATATCGTGTAAAGCAATTAAAGTGTATTAGTGTCCACCGTATCTCCATGTTAATCTAATATTTATGATCTTTTACGTATATCGTGTAAAGTAATTAATACTAATTAGTGTACATCAAATTTTGATGTAAATCATATTGAGAATATTTAAGTGACTTCATGTATATCGTGTAAAGTAATAAATTGGGATTAATGTACAGCAAATATCAATGCTAATCATGTTGAGAAAATTTTAAATCCTTCACGTTTATCGTGCAAGGTAATAATTGTGGGTTGCTTATTTCTTTTTTATCCGCGTGTGGCGCGTTGAGGTACCTACCAATAATAATAATAATAATATCATTAATTACAAATATAAATCACAGAATGAAATAGCTCAATATAATAGCATGGTAATAATGCCTCCCTAGAAAAAGAGGCCTAACAAAGAAATACATTCGAAGCCTCATAATCAAAAGCAACCACAGATGTATTATAAAATCTTGTTCCTGAAACCGTACGTTTACACAATCAGTATTCAGTACGGAGTACAAAGCACGGAAAAAACTAGGATAAGGATAGGATAGGTAAGGATTTTGCTATCTGGTATTAATTGGCTATCCATGAAAAGCTTGCTTTACAAAAAAACAAAAAAAAAGATATTATGCAACTAAACGAAACTGTCTTGCTGTTAATCAGCTGTCAGAAGCGTTTGGCTGGGCTTTATCATCAAAATTTAAAAGGTGAAAGGCCTTCAATTAGTTATGGCCAACACATAATTAAATTATCACTTTCTTTATGGCATATCATTATAGCATTGCACTCAATTTAAATTTCCAATTTTTATCATAATATGACTTAAATAAAATAAGAAAGTCAGTATAGTTACTTTCATGTCACTGTACTAAATAAACATACTAAATATTATTATGCTGTAAAACTAGTAAAATTGGTAGCATTTTCTTTAGTGCTATTCTAACTGAGCACATACTCATTGAATTTTTACAAGCAGACACAATATTGGGGGCAGAAATAAGATATACCTCGCATGCACCGCTGAGACCTCGTGTCCACAACTAGCCGAGGTGCTTTAAACTTGGGGGGATGTCACGGCCAGCCACGAACCCTGAAGCCAGTAGGCATGTGCCGGCCGCGGGGCCGCCGCCAGGAATTCTCAAACAGCCGCCAGAGCTACATGAAGTTAGGAGCCCGAGGATATTAATGCTAAAACTGTTTACACTGATTTGTAACAAAGAACTTGAAAAAAAGCTGGTCACAGATAAACTGTTTTTGAGAGGTCACGGTAAACGCGTTAGGTATATATATATGCAGATAAAAACGAAATTCAAAAGATAATTTGTTTGCTTGTCGATTTTATTTCTAGAGAGCTATATGGCTTTTGATATTGACATGGGATATATTTCATCCCAGAATAAGGTGAACGAAGCCACATGCAACAACTAGTAATGTATTTAGAAATTAGACTAAAAATATTTAAGAAAAAAAACACACCCAGGTTTTTATTACTCGCAGAAACACGACTAAAAGCGATATTGAATTAAATATCTTGCCGTTGAAACTTCTCGGAATTAAACTCACCAAGTTGGAAATAATCCTTTTTCGTTTCAAAAACTCTCTTCGACCATATTTTTAAAAATCGAACTGCGTGGGTTTGTCGTTCGAAGTATTAACGAAAACGTATTTCATCGCGTCCTTTGTTCGCGAGAATATGTTGTAAAAATGTCGGTAGTGGATTTTATTATACCTTCAATATTTTAGACAAACCTTTGATTATATAGATACATATAAGTATACGCAAGCTTTAGGTGATCTATTATCAGATTTTTATCTTATTCAAAAGTGGTTGACAATAATAATATAAACCGAGCCATCTCAAAAAACTAAACAGTAGGTATACAAAGATGGACAAGAGAAAAAAAGATTTCATTTCGTATTAAAACGATAAAATAAATCCTATTTCAAAATTATTATCGGCTACAGCCTAAAGCAAAATGAAATGTACAAACTTTTTAACTGCTTTGCCAAACCGATTCTATTTTCGAAATTGTCAGGTGAGTGAGTACTCATTCGAATTTGGAACGGGGGCGTTCGAAACATGAACGCGGCACGCCGTTATTCAACAATGAAAAGATTCATTCAATAAATTCATTATTATAACACAATATCAATTTTCAGATAAAATATTTATTTTTGATTATTGGAAATGTGTTGATCGAACCGATATTCATTTTTAACTGCTTTACATATAAAAATATCAAGAATACTAGTATAGTACTTTTTACTACTATACTATATATGCTCCTTTTTTATAATTCTTGGAATGAACAACATATGAAAAAACTTCGCATTTGAAGTAAATGTTTGATCAATTAAATTTTTTACTTCCCGTTGTTAAACCCACAAAGCCATAAATTGTTTTCTTTTTAAATTACATGAAGCATAATAAAATCTAAGATACCTACAATTCAACTTTTACCTACTCAACAATGATAATATGGCACGTATGCTTAACTAAGGGATTTCAATTTGATTTAATTTTACCTCTAACAGATTACCTGTGTCTTGGCCAAAGAAGATCACTTATCCTCAATAAAAAAAAAAAACTTTTTATGCAATAGATGTAATCCACCTAATCCACATATACATATATATTTGTTTTATTTTTTAACTTATCTGCTTGCGGTATTCGATTATATGTGATAACTGAAGCTACGCAACAACGTCGCTATCACGCTTTGCATTCCATTTAATTTTGGTCAGAGGGCATTTAAATTGTAGGTCACAATTTATTTATTTATTTATTAACACAATACACAGAAAATACACGTGTAACAGCAAAACACATTAAAAGTAATGATCCATTCTGTGCATCAAACACATGCGTGCACAACATGATTAGGTATACATTTTAAATTTGACTATCATCAAGCAATATAACTTCATTATCATCATCAGCCTGTTATCGCCCACTGCTGAGCATAGGCCTCTCTTTTCGACCGGGATGAGCGGTCCTGCGCAGATTGAATCCAGGTGCTCCCTGCGGTTATTCTACCATCATCAACTCACCGCATTGGTGGGTGACCTCTGTTCCTATGGCCAGGCCTATATCACTTACACTTGCTTAAAAACTTAACTTCAACTTTTGGTAGTGTGCTAATTTCGACACCAGAAATACCCATTCTCATACAATCTTCCTTATACATCTACATATATATCTATATACAGGTAGTCTTTTGTCAATAAACGGATGTCGTGACACATCACTCCAGGTTCTCTTCACTCGCTAATAACAACATTCCGGAGAGAACAAGGATTCTTAATGTGTAGACTCTGGTGCTCAAACTTCTTTTTCTTTTCGAATGAGAGTGGCCATCTCTAGTGTCGAGAGTTTATCAAGCCGCCCTAAGAGCCTCTGACATGCTCTAACTGTAAGGTGCTTACATTTTGTTTTCAACTTTCAACTTATTCGGTCGACCTATTTACAGTAAGTACCTACCATAAACACTTACGGACCGTTTCACTCGTTCTATTCTTATAAAGATTAGAAAGCTTTTAATTCAAATTCAAATTTATTTATTATGCCAAAATAAACACAGTAGGTACTTAGATTAGGTAATGTACAGGAGTTTAAATCTTACATGTAGCAGTACAAGTTGGTATTCCATTGTTCCGCGCTAAGTCCCATAGATGGGCTTGTGTTGCGGGACAATGTTTCCTTCTGTGACCTTTTATAGATAGTAAAACTCATATTACAAACAAACATTTTTCACTTTACAAGTTTGTAAATAGACTAACATAACCTTCAAATTTGTAAATACATTTGTGTTGCCAGGCTTAATATGTAAAGTTTGTAAGAGATATTTACAGGGTATATCTGTTCATGAAGTAAGAGTAAAAGGTATATAATATTTCTAAAATGATGTTTGTTAACATTTAAATGTGTTTGTATGTGTAAAATATAATGATTAGTGGGAGTTAGGAAACAATCAATTTCAGATGAGATCGGTCAGTGGAGAAAGAATGTTGAGATGGATTGTGATAGGTATAATTAATGTGTAACTGGTGATGTATTACTTAGTGTAATTTAATGTATGTGTAGATGTGTATGTGTATGGGTGTGTGTGTGAGTGTGTGGGTGTGTGTGTGTGTGTTTGTTAGTCGAATCAAGCGAAAATATATTTTTTCTTGGTAGGTACATAAGTGTTTACTAAAAGCGAGAGTGGCTCAGCGGTTCCTGTGTCTGCTTTTCATCCAGACGCACCCTGGTTCGAATCCAACCCTACGCCAATGATTTGTATTTTCAAGTTATGTGTGAATTTGTACTCACTTAATGGTGAAGAGAAACATCGTGAGGAAACCGACATGTTTAAGGACCACAATATCCGAGGACATGTGTCTTCCGTGGAAGGACCTGGGCGCCCACCACGATGTATCTGCAGAAGAGAACTCCCAATAATTCTGCGGGGACTCACAACCCTCAGTTATGAGGAAATACGACTCAAGAGAAAGAAGTGTTTCCTGCTGGAATAGCAGCGAATGTTTGTTATGGGTCCGTGGTCTAAATAACATTTACCATTTTCTAAAGAAATACTTGTCTAAATATTGAATAACTGATCTACCTAATACATATGTATGTATAAAAAGCTCCTTAGTTGAACATCGCTTTATCATTTTCACACATAACAAAAAAAAGAAAGCATAAGTAAGCTGCTGTTTGATGTATTTTTTTAAGTTAGTCGAAGTTTGAGGACCTCTTACCCACGTAAGTAGATCTTCAGGCGAGGATCTACCTTAGATGAGGTAGAAGGCAGTGGGAGGGAGAGAGATATAAACAAACACTCGATAAGGCCTCTCGTAATTCAGGTAGTACCTTCTAGACTACCTGTATTGAGCAGATAGAACAGAATATATTGGCTGAAACTATTGGTCTGACTGACTATACCCACATACACACTCGTATGTATGTACATGCTTTAACCGAGTGTGGTTTAGCCGTTGAAAAGTCTGTTTTATCCTGTTGGAATAAAACAGATCCGTTAAATTGTAGGTCCCAACTGTTTGTCTAGTACAGCAGTCGTTAAGCCATGTCAGAGGCCCTTAGGGCGGCTTGATAAACTCTTGACACCAGAGTTGGCCACTCGCATTCGATAAGAAGAAGAAGAAGATCCTGTCGGACCCTGGTTTGAATTTCGCCTTACACCAATTGCTTGTTGTTAAAGTTATATGTATGCACTTGCTTATCGTTGAAAATAAAGTGAGAAAATCGACGTTTGAGAATCATGAAATCCTACGACATGTCATCCGTGGACGATTTTAAGAGAACTCCCCTAGCGAGTAATTTCTGCGAGAAACAGTTTAGACCTTCAGGCATGAGGAAAAACAACTCAAGGAACATTAATTGTCTGATGTATAGGTATATACTTATAACAAAACGTAAATAAGTACTTATTAGAGATTGCTTTTAGCAATAAGGCCGCCACTTGTGGCACTAGAGTAGTTTATGTAAGTAATGTTATTAATTTTGTTTTATATAATATATATATATATATATATATATGTGTGTGACAATAAAGAATTATCTATTTGTCCATTAATGTTTCATCATAAACAGAACCACATTTTTCATTTACTCACAGACACATTCTAATCACTCCCTTTTTCAATGGCTGTATATTTTTCCACCTAAAAACCACAAAGTTCATAGTTCAATACAAATTTATTACTGCAATATATTTCACCGTAAACTCGCGGCACAAAAGCGAGGAATGCGAGAAATCTGGTGGATCCAGGAACAGCGGAATTTACTGAAACCTGATAGGTATTTGAGGAATTCCATTGACGACAGTTAGCTTTAAACTATACCGACTATCGTGGCTATAGATTTGTTTATCACTTTAAATGTTGTTGGATAGATGGCATTTATCGAAACAGATTTCATCTTCTTCAAGACAAAGAGAGGCATGAAATCCTTACCTTGGTTTATAATCTTTTTTACACTTCTTTCACCATCATCTGGTTTCGTCCCACTCTAGGGTATAGGCCACCATTGGATTTGATCTTTTTTTTCAGTTTGTTACCAGTAAATATTTCAGTGATAAAAAACTAAAACAGAACAGTCAGGTAGCAGTTAGCAGGCAGTCATAGTTCTTTTAATCTTTTTCACGCGTTGGCAAATAAAATAAATAAATAGTCCGGTACTTTCACAAAGTTCAGCTATTATAAAAAAAACTATTAAATAGATAAAAAAAATTGTCACCAAGTAATTAAAATGTTTGATCATTTATATTATTGTATGCCTAATAAGACTCGTTATCCCCTACGAAATGAATTATCAAATAAATTCCTTGTGGTACAAAATTAACGTACTATACAGTATACTATGATAGTAATTATCATTAATAGAAAACCAATATCCTCATCTATTCGATAGCTCGATGTTGTTATATCCTGTCTGACATACAAACTTTTAAGGCTATATTAGTCACTAGTGGGTGCCCGCGGCTTTGCTCGCATTAAGAAGTAAAACTTGCATAAAGGGGTGAAAATAGGGGTATTTTAAGTGGCATTTCCAATAATACTATCTTAAGGGATGCCTACGTCATAACATCTACCTTAATGACGCTGCTGCTGTTATCTTAAAATTTGTGCATATTCGCAAAATAAATGATTTGATTTGATTTAATGCCAAATTTCAGCCCGATCCGTCCAGCGGTTTGGGATGTGCGTTGATAAATTACTATGTCAGTCTATCGGTCAACTTCGATTTTATATATGTAGATTATAAGTAAATCCACCTGGAACCAAGGAAGATCCCTTGTTTTGGAAGTCAGTCATAAACATATAACAAAAAATAAGCAAAATAAACAGACACAAAAATATAATTTGCTATCAGAAGGAGACATTTCTTTAGCGAAACGGTTTTAATCTCTTCTTAGCGGCTTTACTTTGAAAATGTGGGTCGAAATCAACGAATTATAGATACAATAGAAACGTAACTGAACCGAAACAATAAATCTACGAGATGGTCAACCACCACCGCCGCAGTTAAGTTGTGTTTTTTTTACTAAAACGGGTTTGTACTTGGCCATAGTTTACCTGATGGTAAGCAAAGATTTGGTATGGTAGGTGGGTCTTAACCTTTTAGTAATCACGAGCAAGCTTTGTGACGACCGCGATAAAATGTGCTAGCGTTTTTGACTCAACATTATAGTGCCCAGCCATCGTTCGGTTATGCAGAAATGGTAGCATTTGGCAACCTGCATAGTCCTATTCAAAAAATAAAATACTCAACATGTGTCTTCTCCTTAGCGAATGAGAGTGGCCAACTCTGTGTCAAGAGTTTATCAAGCCGCCCTAAGAGCCTCTGACATGGCTTGACGACTGCCGTAGACAAACAGCCGGGACCTACAATTTAACGTGTCATCCAAGCCACGGAAGCGTCCATAATGGAACGCCACTTTATTAACCATCCAAGGACTGACCGCGTCGACCTTTGCTTAAGATTGATAGTCGAATGCGATTTTAAGGAACAAACGTTTGTAAGGAATTACATTTCCATAGGATTCCATAGTATCTCAAAACCCACGCGTAAGTAGCTGTTTACTTGATTTATTAGAATTTAAATATCAATAAAGTAAATTTAGAAGCTCTTTAGTTCTTATCCGCTCCCTTGGGCCACTTAATTTAGACTGGCTGGGGAATTAGGCAGACTAAGCCCTTGCTACGTAAATAAGATTAAATATTTATTATTTAGATTTTAATTAGTGAAAAACTGTTAACCTAGTGAAAAGTTAAAGATAAGATAAAGAATCATTATTGATACTGTTAAGTTGCAACCACAGAGCTTTGAAGTCCATGCTTGTCGCCCTGTGACTAGAGGCGAATTCTTTCTTTATTCGATACAAAACAGGTGTCACCATTTACTAAAACTAACACACTTTCGGCACGCACACTACGACGCACGAGATGTTCATGTACACAGTACGCTTCAACTTCATCGGCTGTGCAATGTCGATATTTTTTTATCGATTATTTACACATTTACTTCGAAGATAGAAATATATGTCTTTAGTATAACTATATTATTTAAGTACAAATTATAGTTAACTAGCTATGGCCCGCGGTGTTATCCGTTGTAAAAACTTTTTTATCCCGTGGGATAAAAACTATCCTATGTCCTTACCGGGGACTGAAACTATCACTATAGCAAATTTATTTTCATCTATTTTATTTCCAAAACCTCTCGGAGCGCTTGGTTGACGCGACGCATGACCAAAATGCTGGCCTTTTTCTGGCTCAACGTATCAGCATTGCCATCCAGCGTGGTAATGCGGCCAGTATGCTGGGCACGCTGCCCTCTGGTAGTGGGCTGGAGCACTTAGATTATCTTTAGGCTTTTCTAAAGATTTTCTAAGTGCCCCTATTTGTAGTAGTTAGAAGTAGTATGTTTAGTTTTTCTTCCCTTGTTTTTATATTTTATTATTGTAAATAAAGCATTATGATTTTATTTAATTATCAAATCATCTTCAAAATGACTGGAGCATATTCTGGCATTTTTATGAGGAAACCAGTTGTATCTACCGGTCGCCAATATCCATTTATTTTTTAACACTGGATTTATTGGAAAATGTAAATTAAATGTATACCTATGTGTTAAATAAAAACCGTAATCCAGAAACATTTCCATACAAATCCAGAAACATCATATACATTATATCGATTATCGATAATTTGCTAGGTTCCATTTACACATCACTTAGCTATCGAGAAGTAGCGTCGTCATGACAACGAATGTGTTAATGCCATTCAAAATGTCAAAAGTTTTATTTATTAAAATTACGAAATTTTACTACTTACCGATGGTATTTCACGCCGGTAACACTGGAACTTGTTCTTACAATTTTTAACTTGACACCAGGACATATTTTATAGTTTATCATGCTGTAAAACCGAGTAAAACGACCGAAAACTCTCTCTCGCTCGGACTATGTTTGACAACAGACTGACAAGCGCTGTCGTAGGTTAGGTTGGCCTGTTTACTGGTCCAAACGAGAACCACGTATTATTAGTCATTTCGCTTCTATGGGGGGGCGCGCGCGGGGGCGATGTGGCCCGATCGTTGTTCTGTGGTTGCAACATATATATTAGCGAATATATTACAGAATATGCTACATAAATTACAATATCTCGTCAAATTGAATTTACTTACCTAATTTTGCAAGGATACAGTGTCAAATTTTAATACACGTTAGTATTATTACTACGTTAGACCACAGGCTGATAGATTAAGTACATATTACGAAAGTAGAAATAAAACATCACTTTAATGTCATTTGCATAACTGATTAATTAAAATGTGTTATATTAATATGCATTGTTAATGTTATTAGAATTCAAGTAACTTGAGATAAAAATGCGTCTCTAAAGATTTTCTAAGTACCCCCTTTTTATTATTTTGTAGTTTCTCGCAGTAGTATGTATAGTTTTTTCCCTTGTTTTTGTGTATTTTTATTGCAAATAAGTAACTTAATATTAAAATATGCACTTTTATATTTTTATTCACATATAAAGTCTGGTGGTACCAAAATATATCTTACTTATATATGTACATCCTAACTATAGACGAAAATAAAACCAAATTCCCGGCTGAAAACTAAGCAATATAATATACAAATTCAGGGAAAAATATATTACCCAATGTCAGGTAAAATAAAATGCATCAGTTGAAGTTCAAGGCACAAAATGCAATAAACTGCATCGACTGACATTCTCTCTGTTCTGTGCTTCAGTGCATTGTGTGGTATTGCGTTATTTTTGCACGGTCGGTCTCTAAGGTTTTGTAGTCGGTTTGGCAATGTATTGCTTTTGTGGAATAAATAAGTGTAAATAAACAAGATATTTATACATTCTTAACTATAAGATAGGAAAAACAAACCATAACGTATGTTTGCAGATATTGTACGAGTAGGTGCAAAAGGCCCCGTCTTAGTATCACACCTACGCAAAGTATCACAAAATCTTTGCGATTTTTACCTCAATTTTTGAAGTACATCAGTGAGAAAATATATAGAAGATAAGGAAAGTGAAATGGACCAAAAATTAAATCAAATAATGCTAAACCGTTTTCTTTGGAATATCATCACGTGTTATGTGGTCTCCGGGCAATTCTTGGTTTATATTGATTTACAAAAATAGTCAAGTAGCTTTAAATTCAACTGAAATTATTTTCAGTTGGTTTATACCATAAAATAAAGTTGGTTTCAAACGATTGGTTGGTTGGAAATAGGGTTACCATATGTAAATAGAGGGATGCCTGTCGATGGTACATAAAATGCCTGATTTTTTTGAAAAATGCCTGTCTAAAGCAAAACGCTGTAGGTAATAAGTAAAAGCCAACAGATAATAACGAAAAAGGATATTTATTACTGATATTTGTCAGAGGACATTATTTTTTTTTAAAGTTCTTTCTTTTCTAATACATAAATGTAAAAATCTTCACAAGATACAGATTTGTAATTTTCCTGAGTAATCAATATTGCTTTTACTGATTCAATTGTCAGTCGATTTCTTTCTTTACTCCACTGGGCGTTGATGAGAGAAAACATACGTTCTACGTTCGCATTGTGTGCCAATATAGAGAACACAAACTGGCAGATTTTCACGAATTCTGTAATGTCACCATTCACTTCCCTACTTTTGAGAAAATTGTACCACTGTGTGGTTAAGCTTTCAGAAAAAAATAAGCTATCTGAACTTCTGCAATATTCTTTTAGAACTTGGTATTCGTCAAACAGTTTCACGTCGTCAACACTGATATTCAGCTTAGAGAGAAATTCTACAGATGAAGCTAAATCAGAACTTGAGAAACTTTTAATTTCTTTTTGTAAAATCATCCACCGAAAGGAAGAGAAATCTTCGATATTTTTTATCCATTTTTCCAAATAAGCTGTTAAATCCACATACAAGCCCAGAATCTCCGTTTTAAAATTATCGGTACTAATTCCGTTGTTTTCCAGAGTGTTCAGTAATCGAATAACTGTCAATGATTTAAAATGTTCATCTTTACGAGATTTGATAGCATTTAAAGTTGCGTTTAATATACAGTTAATTTCTACAATAGTAACATCTTCTTTCTCAAAAGCTTGAATTTTGGATTGAAACAGGGGCATTAATGAGTGAATATGCCATAAATAAATCTCTGAGAACGGGTTCTCAAAAAATCTTTTGATCACTGTTGGAGTTCCTGCAACAGATAAAAAATAGTCTTTTAATGCTGGAAATAATTTCAGGATCCTTTCTATTGCTGGAAATAAACTCAGCCATCGTGTTTTGCTGTGGGATAGCAGTTGCTGGTATTGTATTTCAACAGCTTCACAAAATGATTTTAACTTCTCTGTGCGAACTGTGTAGACTGAGAAATAATTATAAATTTTCATCACTGTGGACTCTATGTCTATTTCCAACTTATCTGCACCGTGTCTAATACAATTATGCAGTATATGAGCAGGACATCCAACGCCTACAATTTGCTTTTGGAGTTCTTGTTTCAATAATACAAAAACATTTTGTCCCCCTGTTGGCCTATTAATACCACCAAAATTGACGTTGGCATTATCAGCAGTAAAAGACACTAATTTTTGTTCAATGCCGTGTTTTCTCAAGGTGTTGACAATATTTTGAAATGAAATGAAATGAAATGAAATAAAATTTATTGTCAGGCAACTAGGTTTAACAGGTGGTCATAAAAACTTATAGCATAATCTATTTTGTGTGATTGTTTCGGAAGTTTCTTTTGGCAACACATCGAGTTCTAAAATTTTAGTCTTTATTCCACCATCGCGATAATCAAAATATTGTATTACTATTGGAAACATTTTTTGAGCTCCGTGATTGCTGGCATCTGTTGATAGACCAAAATATAACACCGAATCAGATTTCAATGTTTCCACAAGACCTTCCATTACATGGGGGGAAATAACATTGTTAATAATCGCTTCGGTTTTTGTCCGGGCGCAGGTTATCGTTTTACCCACCTCTGAGTCAGAAAATAATTTCCTCAATAATCCTCCTGTGCAATCCATAGACTTATACGATTGGTGGTGTTTTACAGTATGGTAAGCAAGAGTAGCTTCTGCAGCGGCTTTTCTTTCTGAAATAATATTTAGGGTCGGTTTGAAAAATGTATTCATCTTACTGTATTGGAAGCCACTGCTTTAGACATTTTCTTATGTTTTTCAGATTCCATATGTCTTTCCACATCTTTGATGCCTCTAGAACCAAAGCTAAAATAACAGTCGCATTATGCGACTGTTATTTGAGCTAAGAAGTAATCGTTTCCAACTTGGAAACGATTACTTCTTCTAAATAGTTGGAGCTTAAAAAGCCTTGTCCAAAATGTTGCTACTTTCCTCGGTCCTATTGGGATGCCTTGTCGGATGAAATAACAACTAGCTGGATTATATGCGAGTGGACTGTATAATGTATATTTTAACTAGACTGGTAGTGATGGCGCGTGCGGTGCGAATTGAATGGTACTGTCGTTCTCATTGCGCGCTTCTGTTGGCGCGCGGGCTGCCCCCTGTCGTCGTTGGCGGGAACCTCTCTCGTTGGTCGGCCGGTCCCGCCGTTATGTTGGCAGCGGGATCTGACGCTCCAACATCCTCCCCGGGTTGATGGCTTATGCATCAAGTGGAAGAGGGCAGATGTTGTTGAATGCTCGCAGCATGGTTCCTCGGCTGGTCTTCACCTCTGCGACTCTGGTGGAACCGTCTCCGCCTGGCATAACGTTCGAGACTCTTCCAAGCAGCCATATCAATGGTGGTTGTCCCTTATCTTTGATGAGGACAAGACTTCCAAGTGACAGTTGTTTGTCTGGAGACTGGGTCCACTTGGTCTTGCTCTGAAGTAGTGTGACATATTCTATGTTGAAGCGTGACCAGAAGTGCTGCTTGATGTGCTCCACTCTCTTGTAGCGCTGGCGTATGCTGCAGAATGGTAAGTGGTCTATCTGCGGGTGAGGAACTGACATTAATGAGCGTCCAATTAAGAAGTGGGCAGGAGTTAAGGCTGTGAGGTCAGAGGGATCACAGGATATAGGGGTGAGCGGACGTGAATTTAATATTGCTTCTATCTGAGTCAGGCATGTTATCATTTCTTCAAAAGTGAAATGAGAAACTTGGAGTAACCTTCTTAGGTGATGTTTTGTTGATCGAACGGCTGCCTCAGCTAAGCCATTGAAATGTGGAGTGTATGGAGGAACAAATTTAAATTCAATACCTGTTTGAGTGATGTCATATGAAATATCTGAATCCTGCAGGAATCGCTGCAGTTCATTACATGTACCTATAAAAGTAGTGGCATTATCAGACAAAATACTCAGAGGCCTGCCCCGGCGAGCGATGAACCGATTGAGAGCAGCCATGTAAGCCTCTTTGGTGAGTTCTGTAACGAGTTCAATGTGTACACATTTTACAGCTTGGCAAATAAAGATGCATATGTAGGCTTTTATAAGTTTACACCCTCTTCCCTTGCGGTCGGCTAGAAGTATTGGACCTGCATAATCAACATTACAATGCAAAAAGGGATGTTCTAAAACTGTTCTTGTGTTTGGTAGTTGACCCATGATAGGTTGTACAGTTTGACATTTATATCTAAAGCATTTGATGCACTTATTTACTGTAATTTTAGATAAGTTCCTACCACCTAGTGTCCAATATGTCTGTCGAATGGTTGCTAGTAATAGTTGTGGACCGGCGTGTAGAAGCTTGACATGTTCCTTCATAAATACACATTTTGTGTAGTGATGTTTACCACATAGTAAAATAGGATGTTTCACATTATAATCATAAGGAGCATTGTCAAGTCTGCCCCCCACGCGAAGGATGCCATCAACATCAATGAATGGAGTGTATGCAACCAACCTATTCTTTCTTGGTAATGATTTACCTGATTTTATAAGTGTGTACTCATTAGGAAACATTTCTGACTGAGCATGTTTGATTATTATATTTAATGAGTTCAAAAGTTCAGCTGGTTGTAAATGTCCCTGCTGTTTGTTGTGACCTTTGCAATTGTTTATGAACCTGTGTACATAGGCTAAGATTCGTTGAAGACGGTTCATGTCAGAATGCTTATGAATTAAAGTTGTGATTATGTTTTTGTGTTCATGTGAGTGTAGGCTTACTTGTGGTTGTATTATCTCTGAAAGGTCTGGTTTTATGTTGTTTGGCATTTTTGGCCAGTGATCTTTGTCTTGAGCTAGAAATGGAGGCCCAGACCACCATAGGCTGCAGTCACTGATGTGGTCTGCCCTGAGGCCTCGAGAAATGATGTCAGCTGGGTTCTGTTTTGAGTCAACGTAATTCCACGTATGACCTGCTGTCGTGTCCTGGATTTCACTAACTCTGTTACGAATGAATGGTTTCAGAAGATTTGACTTGGAACGTAACCACGATAAAACGATGGTAGAATCGCACCAAAAATAACAATTATTCACTGACAATGTGAGAGAACCTTTGACTTTGCTGTACAATCGCGAACCTAACAATGCGGCACATAACTCTAGACGTGGAATAGTCGTATTTTTAATAGGAGCTATTTTACTTTTCGATATCAGTAAATGAACAATAAATTCACCATTGTTGTTGACAGATCGCGCATAGACAACAGCGCCGTAGGCGCGTTCACTGGCATCTGTGAATATATGCAGTTCATAAGACGGAGCATTATGAAAGACCTGTCGTGGTATAAAGAGATTATTCAAAGTTGGCAAAGAATTAGCGAAAGACATCCAATCTTCGTATAATTGCTTAGGAACTTCGGCGTCCCAGTCGCATTTTAAGTCAAAATCCAGGTCAAAATACACCAACCAATTTTATACATCGTATTGCTATTTTTTACAATATCATCTAGTATAAGGTATCAAAAGTGTTTAATTTAATAATATACAACATGAATATTCTTTTACAAATTTTAATTTTATAAAAAGTTTTCAATGATACAAGCGTAAACTTAGTATGAGGCTGTGTGATATGTCATGAAATATTTATTTATTTTTAGATGGCGCTGTGTGATATGTCATGAAATATTTATTTATTTTATTTTATACCGATAATTGCTTAATGATACGACTATAGCATGTTTTAACTTTGCTGTACTCTTCAAGTTTTTCTAATTTTTAACTCACTCTACAATTTTGTTTTTTTTCTTTTTTTTTCTTTATTTTAGAACAAAACGAGAGTAGATAAGTTACTGTACATTTTTTGATAACTTTTTTACAACACGTAATCATAATAACAATAATCATGGTACGCGTATATAGTTTAATATAGGTAAAATGTTTGAATTAAATAATAAATAAATAAATAAATATTTCAGGACATATCACAAAGCGCCATCTAGCCCCATACTAAGCTTACGCTTGTATCATGGGTACTCGATAACAGATATAATACATATATACTAAGCGAGTGTGGCGTAGCGGTTCCAGTGTGTGCTTTTCATTCAGACGCACCCGGGTTCGAATCCGGCCCTACACCAATGACTTGTATTTTCAAGTTATACAATACAAAACAATACAATACAATATAATTATCTTTATTGCACACCAAAATAAATGAATTAAAATAAAAGGACTTAAACTAAAAATAATGTACAAGTGGGCGGCCTTATCACCTTGAGTGATCTCTTCCAGTTATGTGTGGATTTGCACTCGCTTAGCGGTGAAGGAAAACATCGTGAGGAAACCGACATGTTTGAGGACCACAATATCCGAGGACATGTGTCTTCCGTGGAAGGACCTGGGCGCCCACCACGATGTATCTGCCCAAGAAAACTCCCCTAGCGGATTAATTCTGCGGGGGAGTCACGACCCTCAGTCATGAGGAATACGACTCAAGAGAGAATTGAGTTGTATTGCTGGAGTGATTGGGCTAGGCATTTCAGTTACACTTAAGACCAGTCTGATTTTTTAAATACTAAGGAGGTTATCTTATATGTGCTTTATAGGATCTTGCTTGACGATTAAATTAATAAATATAAATAAATATTCCGGGACATTGCACACAACGCCATCTAGCCCCACACTAAGCAAACGCTTGTGTCGTGGGTACTAGATAACGGATATAATACTTATATACTTTTTTTTTGTAAATACATATTTATTATACATAGAAACGGCCTGACACAAGTAAAATTACATTTTTTTTTAGTATTCATAATTACTTATAATGCAAAATAAACAAATTTCATTTCATTTCATTTCATTTCACTTGTCTCATGCGGGAATCGAACCCGCAACCCCTAGATTAGAAGGCAGAGTCACTACCAACTAAGCTAACAGAGCAGTCAAATTCTTTCCTTCACATTTTCACAATTCATTTTATCTTGTATTCTCTACCACAATAAACTAATACAGCTACGTATCACCTTTTTTTATCGACACAGACTTCTAATTGGTTTATCTGTTAACACTAAATAAAGAATATAGATCTGGCATACAAAAGCAAGCAGATATATTATAAACAAATTCGCGAGTTGACTCATTTAACGCTATCCAAAGAAAACGCATCGCATCCTTCATGTTCAGAATTGATACGTGTAAAAATAAGATTGTCAGAAGCCTTATGGACCGGCAGCTGCTGTCTGCAACATATGAACGATGGGTAGCAATTGCAACTTAAAATGTACCTTTCTATATAATATTGTATATATTCTCTGTTTGTGATTGTGTGTGATATGGATCTCAGTGTCTGCAATAAAAAGTTATTATTATTATTATTATAAACAATATAAACCCATTTATTTACACAAAATAAGTAGTAAAACTGGCTCGCTATGTGTAGGTAAATGGCATTATTCTGCTCTTTCAGGTAGATCAGGACCCGACCCATACATTGGGAATATGAATAAAAGGAACGAATAAGATAGTATCACAGGTCATATTTGCATTAGCAGAGTAAATAGGTTTCTTCGAGACAAGTTAGCTATATCTCTCTTGAGTCGTATTTCCTCATGACTGAGGGTCGTGACTCCCCCGCAGAAATAATTCGTTAGTCATTGGAAAATGTCTACGAGTATTGTAGAAGTGTGGAATATCCAGTGTTCTAGATCACTTAAGCCTAAAGCCTTCCCTGAAAGAATGAACGTTAATCCGCTTTCGTTCATTCACCAACGAATTAGAGCCACGGCCGCGCTGAAAGGGTTCTCGTAATGAATGAAAATGTAGGGGTTTCAAATTTACTCGTTTGCCATATAGAAAGAAAGAAAGAAAGGAAAATATAACAATAATAGCCGCAAAGCCTCCGGCTTGGTGCACGGTGGTTGGTCACCAAAGTTATTGTTGCTGCGGTCAGTCCTTGGATGGGTGACCGAGGCAAAAAAGCAGAGTGACATCCAGGTGTTCCTGTTTTTCGGATGACACGTCAAATAGCAAGTGTCCTGCGCAGTACTTATTATGTTGTATTACTTGTATATATCTATCCATCTTCTAAACATATAATAAATCTGAAGAGGGTCGAAAATCTGAACATTGAAGATAGTTAAAAATAAATGTTTAGATATACTTCATATTAATAGCAGTATACGTTCCAACGAATTCTAGAAATTTTGTCTGTTTATCTGTGTCTCTGTTTGTCTGTTTATTATACTATGTTTACGCTCATCATCATCATCATCACGCAAAAATGGCTGATCGGATCATTATGATTTTTGGTATGTAGGTAGTATGAAGTCTTATGAGTGTCATAGGGTACTTATTATCGCATTATTACTTGAAATAATGCGAGCGAAGCCGCGGGCGTCCGCTAGTTCATAATATTCTTATGAAATAGAGGAATAGTATCCTTTCAATTCCAGTTCTAATTCGTATTTGTAATAAATTGCAACGAAATTCGTTGAGATATTTGAGACTGATAGAGAGACAAAATAACATTCAGTACGTTGCTTACAAATATTGCTAAGATTACTTGATTAGTGCTACATCATTTTTGTGTTAACGCTATAAACTACGCCGTAGCATGGCGTAGCTCTACGAAGCTACGACTAACCAAATTTACAGATGTTAACCAACATAAAAATATATTTAAACTTTCTTTTTTATATAAGAAAAGGAGACCACGACCGGCAGGATTCAAACCTGCGTATTTCTGATTACTAGGCAGAACGCCTGAAACCTCTCGGAGCAGCTACGGTCTACTAACTGGCAGGTGCGAAAATCCACACTCATTTCCAAACACTTCAGACTAAGCGGCTGATGGCGCCACTTGTGCTATTTGAATATGTCCAGCAAAACTATTGGCGATAATTAATAATTTTCGTAAAAAAATAATTATAAACGTGAAAAATGAAATAACATTATCTTTGAGTCGCATTCCTCATAACCGAGGGTCACATAACTTCTCCGCAGAATTGACTCATTATATAAATTTTCTAAAGCAAAAAACATCGTAGGTGTTTTTTAACGTGGGATAGGTTTGCTAATTTAATAGACGCCTCCTGTCACGGACTTTCCAAATAAACCCATTAAATTATTAAAACCGAACTTAAGTAATGTCACACTATCAAAATTAGTTCCGCACCACTGAAAATAGTTCCGCACATCCATTTTATATTTAAGTAGCGTTTGCGTCACAAATCCTCTGAAACCGTGCTTTAACTGAATTAGAGCGTAATTTCATTCAACGCGAGCTGAAAGTTTTGAATGAGGTAACCATTAAAACTGCATGTTGCATATTCATGTACTTCAGATATGTAGGGATTGTTTTTAGAACACTTTTATGACATAAATTTATTTTTTATTTTGTTGTAGTTAGGAGTTTACTTCGTTTTTCTTCTATTGTTGTAAATAAAGATAATTTAAAGTGATGTTATATATTAGATTTACATATATTTAAGTGGTGAGCAAATCACGTACCTATAAAATAAGTTGTAGAAACATCTGAGTATGTTTTTGTGCGTATCTTATTCAGAATTAAACATCGGCTGTTAAAAAATTTGCCTGATAAATGAATGATCCATATCAATTTTTATTTTTTTCTTAACCAAACATATAATTAACTTTTTGATCTTTTTTTTTCATTTAATTTCTTAAGCACCTCGTCCTACTCATTTTATTTGAAGTTTATATCCCTGCCAGATTGGTTGCCTGGAAGAGATCGCTCTTAGCGATAAGGCCGCCAATTAAAACGCAAATTTTATTTTCTATGTTTTTTGTATTGTTTTTTATGTATGTGGTGTTTTAATAAAGCATTTATCAATCAATCAATCAATATAATTAAATCTCAACATTGAAAATAAGACTACAAAGACAATTTTCAATTCCATCGTAAAATTCTCCAACAATTTAAAATTTCAAATCCATTAAAAATGACGGCGAAAATTCCTCGCAAAAACGCCATAGTATTTATAAAAAAACCGTCGGAAGTGTAATAATTGATGGAAAATTCTGACACAGGAAACGGAAGTACCAGATAATGAACGCTATGTTAAGGGTGCTTAGGGTTCTTCAGACCCCCTTGCGGCCTCTTAAGTAAATATAATCTGTGACGTAGATTAATCAAAGATGGCGGCGGCATTTGGCTGCTCTTGCATGTTTTACAGCCTTACTACGAGTATTTTATGATACTATTATTTGCATTTATGGGGGCGCTTCTGTTGATTGGATGGCATGTTAAAATTAGGATCACGAGCGAATAGGATAAAGTAATATTTCAGCGGTCGTAATCATTCTATATATAAAACAGAAGCCTATCATTTTTATTGTCGTGTCCTATATTTAAATTAAACTAGACGATTTGTTTTGTTTTATTATAGTTTGAGAGTTCAATTAAAAAACAAGACTGTCATGTATAATTAATTGCCTCTTTGATTAGGACTTGAAAATAATTAATGAGTTTAATAGTGAATGAACGTTCGTTCTGATAATATTTTAAATTAATGATACGCCTAAAATACTGTGTGATATGTCTTGAAATATTAATTTCGTCTGCTTTCTTAAATATTAATTACATTGAATCTAGTAAAAACATGTAAATTGTAGGTAGATTGTATTATGTTGAAATAAAATTGCGTCAAACAATGTGGTATTTTATTTTTTTACTCTTCTCAATGTTTCTATAATACACTTTACAAAATTACTCCAAAAAAGAGTCCATTAAACCTCACCATTTCAACGATGTAAAATCCCAACTTTTCAACAAACAATACTGCAGTAATTTTTACGTAACTGCATCCCAAACTGATCCGATAAGGCCGTCCCAATTCCAGCCCATCCCGGTCACTGCATCCTCATCAGATAGGCTTAAAACATCCAATAGCTATACTTATATCATTATACTAGGTATATACATCAATTCTAATTAAATTGCATAACTGTCCATCCTGTCTCAGCTACTTATTAAATTCTGAATACCTCAATCAAAGGTACAATTACTAACGCCTACAAACTCTTCCTAGCGCGCTACGTGATCCCAGCTCCCTTTATCTACCTCTTCTTTCTCGCCCACCAACAGACGTGTGTATCTGTCTCGCTCTAGCAGACTCCCACTCTCGACCCGACGCGACGTGGCTACATCTACATCCCCTGTTCTATTCTAGCCTATATTTCAGTCGCTCCCCGGCGGGCTCCCTGTACGGACGTCTCAGAGTTCTCCTTCCAAAAAATAAAACGATAATAATTTGAATTCGGAACGGCGCGTTCGATTTTTAAAGCCAAATTTGGGGTGACCAATCGAGACAATAATAAGGTAGATAAGATATTTTGGACTGGTTTTTTGGGGGTAGTTAAAGTAAAATAGTATTTTTTTTCGTCGCTCAAGGCCAGTTGCGGTGGCGAGGGGCGTGCGGTGAATTCAAGAACAACAGGTGAGAGATATATACGTTTATATTCTTTTTGGACACATCTTTGCAAAAAATATTTTCTTACTTAGTACCTAATATATTTAATTTAACTGTAAGAGGATAAGATAAGATAAGATATGTCTTTAATGCACACCAAAGAAATTACATAATAAAAATAAATTTAAAAACTAATTTACTTAATGCACATTGGATATGTGTAATTTCGTTCGATTTCTGTAGAATCATGTTTACAACATTTTATTGAACACATTTTCTAAGATGTCGGCGATTGTGTGTTTCGTCGTCGGTAAATATTTGATACGGCTTCTTAAATATTTGATTATTTTGCAGCTTTTACCTAATGTTTAATTTAGAAAAATGTTCTTAACATTTGATTGGTTTGTCTTTTTGATTTTAATAATAAAAAATACAAAAAAAATATTACGCAGATAGAATTTGTCACAAATTTTTGAAGCTTTCATTACATGAAAGAATTAAATAAACTAATACATTTACATAAATTATACGCATTTAATAATTCTAAAATATGCAATAAGGTGCTTTCAATAGGACATTATACAAATTAATTGATAATTATTATTTAATAGCTACCCTTTCCGCTCATTAATTATTTTTAGGGATGAAAAGGGCTGGACCACAAATGACATATATTATCTCAATTCTTCATTACACTTTATCAAAAACAGATAAAGTGATTCAGCTAAGTGAAATTGACGAAGTCTCTTTTTAATGATATTTATTAATAACAACATTTTGATATGTATTATATGTGTATTTAGAAATAATTAAAATGTTTCAGGAGTAAGAGATAAAGAGCGATTACCTGAATAAATTGTGTAAATATAAAATAAAATCATTTAACTTTTGGCATCATAAAATATTCCGCAGAAGAATTCTTAATTAAAATTGACCTTAACGTAAGTAGTCTGTGTTTCTTTCAGGATAATAATTCAATTTTTATTTAAAAACAACAAAATTCTGTCGCGAAAAATAGACTTCAAACAATTAAAGTAATGAACAAATAAACAATACATTTTACTTTTTAATCTTCTTCTTCTTATCGAATGAGAGTGGCCAACTCTGGTGTCAAGAGTTTATCAAGCCGTCCTAAGGGCCTCTGTCTTCTTAATAATGGGTTACAAAATTTTACAATATAATGACTTGTGTTGAGTTTGGTCGTCCATGTGTATTATAAGTATGTATGTATATGACAAAGAGATACCTACTTGTATATATCCATAGTTTATGTCTTTTTGTTATGTATGTTTATATTATTTTGGTACACAATAAAGCTAATTTTGAATTTGAATTTTGATATACAAAAGAAAAGTATATAAGTATTATATCCGTTATCTAGTACCCACGACACAAGCGTTTGCTTAGTGTGGGGCTAGATGGCACTGTGTGCAATGTTTCGAAGTATTTATTTTATTACAATTTAATTTCAAAGTCACCTTCTTGTTTTAACCTTGTCCGAGTTAATAACAAAAACTTCACATTTCAGAATCCAATCAAACGGCTTACAAAAATTAATTAAGTAAAAAGCCTGTAAAGTTTGCTGATTTATATCTGATAAAGTCGAAAAACTTTGGATAAAAGCAATTAATTATAGAGTCAGCAAAACACTTATAAATTATACCTCAACTAGACCTTATGTTAGACTAATTTGAGACTTGACAGCTCAGCTCAAATCTGGATTAAATGGTGGAGATTAAGTAATTAATCCAATCGTCTTTTATTCGGTATTATTAGAGTAGGCGGTTCTTAACTTGACGGGTTTTTTGTATTTTCTGTAGAGTAGGTAACTAAGTCTTTGGAGACTCATTTTAGTAAATAAATAAATAATAAATAAATAAATATTTCGGGACATTGCACACAGCGCCATCTAGCCCCACACTAAGCAAACGCTTGTGTCGTGGGTACTAGATAACGGATATAATACTTATATAAGTACTTTTTTCTTTTGTAAATACATACTTATTATACATACAAACAACCAGACTCAACACAAGAAATTATGCATTTTTAAAATGCATAAATACTTGTGTCACGCGGGATTCGAACCCGCAACCCCTAGATTAGAAGGCAGAGCCACTACCAACTAAGCTAACAAGCCAGTCACTCATTTTAGTTGTACATATGTATCTATTTATACGTTAACAGAAGGTTTTTATTTACAGCCGTTTTATAAAAGTGTAGATCTTACTATACAATAAACATTTCAAATTGAAAACAGTAAAACAACGTTTTATTAATTCCTCTGTTATATATCTAACAGTGCAACATGTATAATTATTATGATTTAATAGTGTTGAAAATGACACCTAATTTACTTATTAAGAAAAAACTATACGAAGCCGCAGGTAGCAACTAGTAGGTATGTAATTTATAAAACCACCACAAAACTACCAAACCATGAAAATTGATAGCTCCTCTATATTTCATCGCGTCAGTTCCTGTGCCAGGAAGAAGATTAGTGATTATGTTTGGTACATATTTACAAACTGCTGAACAGATTTGAGTAATAGTGTTTTGTTTGAGTATTTCATAATCCACTTTCAACCACTGGGTTATTGCGCAGGATTCTCTTTAGGCAATTTTTTATATTTGCCACATGCCTGTAAAGAAATTACACTTATATCGTTTAACTATCTAACTATCGCTTTTTCCTCAAGTATGAGAATAAAATGAAATAATTGAGTTTGTGTGAATATAAAAAGAGATATTTTTTTGCCGATTGAGTTTTTAAGCCACTGTAAAGTTATACAAAAACGAATAAGTACTAATAACTTTCCTTGACTAAAATAACATAAACCTAGTATCTCTCTCTTTGAGCCGTATTTTCTCATAACTGACCTGACTCCCCTCAGAATTAATTAGTTAGGGGAGTTTTCTTGGCCAGATACATTGTGGTGGGCGCCCAGATCCTTCCATGGAAGACAATTTTTTTTTCTTCGCCGCTAAGCGAGTTCAAATCGACACTTAATTTGAAAAATACAAGTCATTGGTGTAGGTATTTGAACCAGAGTGTGTCTGGATGAAAAGCAGACCCACGAACCACTGAGTTACACTCGCTTACCTAGCATATATACCATGAAAATTGATAGCTCAACATTACACCTCAGCTATATATCGTGTTGTCAGTCTGCGTCAGAACCGATGGTGACAAATGGACTGTCTCCGCCCATCGCTCATTTGAACGTCACTAGAAGCAAGTTAAAAGAATGTGATGATGATGATAATGCTTTCCAAGCCGATTTCGGCTACGGCGAACGTATTTCCTTCGGGAAGGTTACTGATGCATGACTAATATACCCTATTTTAGCGGTGAATGTTCTGAAACAGTTGCTACATGTGAGGATGCCATTTACATAATTAATGTAATGTTCAAAGGAGGTTTAGTTTTCAGAAGATTCCTTTACAGATAAAGGAATCTTCTGAAAACTAAACCTCCTAAACGAGAAAAGAATGGTAACATAACAAAGTGTACTATACAAATAACTACATGTTAATTTTCACAAAAGTGTAACAGACATAAGCGTTATTTATGCGAAAGTTTTGATATTTTTACTCTAGATTGTATGGGCATTTAGTCCTTCAATCTTTTGACTTGTATCAAGATTTATAAGTCTTCTTATCGAATGCGAGTGGCCAACTCTGGTGTCGCGAATAAAAAAAAACAAAGCTTTAAAATTCATGAGTCATTAATGTCATTAAAAGTAATGAGATATTGTAATTTGTGTAAGTACCACACATAAGCTATGCCACCAAATATATCAAGATAATAATAACGTTGCTTAACATCAGGCAAGTTGTAGTCAAGCGTGAGCCTCTTTCATGTAAAAAAAAAAAAAGATTAAGAGTATTTGCAAGCGTTACCGTATTTTAACACGAATAATTAAAAAGGTAGATCGCTAGCACACATAATCAAAAAGGAAGATCCGGAGCTGAAACCATGAATTGGAAACATTTCTAAGATGAAAAATGTATAACCTCTTATAAAACTATTTACTTAGTAAAAACAAAAAATCCTTTTACGCGAAGCCGTATCTAAAAAACTACACACGTTTAAAAGTCTAAAATTATAGCTTTCAGAGTTTTATCTAGCTTGGCTGGCGGCCATGTTTAGTAAAGAACGTAATTTACGTCGAGTCATAAATATTTAAGTTTTAAAACCAGTGCATGGTGGTGCTAGGACGTAATAACAATTTATTTGTTTTATTTCTGCCAATGTGAATTATGTACGTACCAGTTCTGTTGCAGACCGCGATACTCTAATTATTATTGAATTGAACTTAGTAAATGACATTTTACAATTGAATTAATTTTAAATAAATATCAAATAAAGATACACGTTGTTACAGACCGTCATAATTGTACATTCAAGTTAAAGAATCAGTTAACTTTTTCTGACAAGACCCAAAAATCTCTCTGTAACGCCTACAGAAAAAAATAGCAACCTGACAGAAAACCCTTAGCAAGATTACCACGAGGCCACTTCAAATTATTTGATTGAATTAATTAATACTTAAAAAAAAATGCGCGCGTTAAGTAAGTTTCTATAACCCTTCGGCTTACAACAAAAATGGATTAGACTAACTTCATGGAATTTACCTATTCATACAAAAATAAGTACGTTATTTGATCGAAAGAAATATGCTTACCCATTGACAGAGAAAGATAGAGAACTATACTTTTAGATTAAAAGACGATTTCGTTATCGCTTGACATTTCAATCAGGGTATAAAGTGTCGAAGAATTTAATTAAACTGGTTTCAAATAGATGCGATTGAGACATTGGCTACGTCCCACTAGGGGTAAAAGGGTCAAAGTTAATGATAACTTGCAAAACATCATGATGAGAAAATACCCTAACGCCGTACCTTTTCCAAAATATTATGGGTTTAAAATATGGGTATGGATTTTTGTGAAATCATAGCAAATCTGAATAGAAAAACCCAAAACATATACATTATTAGCTAAGTTCAATACATGAGTATCATAAAATATTTTAGTCATGATTTAATACATTTTAAAGGGGTTATAAAAACGTCCTTTACTCGTACTTCGTCATTACTGGGACACGTTATTCCCCGACAGAATTAATTAGTTAATGAAATTCTATTTTGCAAATACGCTGAGATGAAAATTAACGTACCAACTTCTCTCTCTCTCTCTCTCTCTCTCTCTCTCTCTCTCTCTCTCTCTCCTCTCTCTCTCCTTGCGTCGATCCCCTAATGCTGGGGGTCGTGACCATTCATGTCATCATCTTTCCTTTTACGATGTTTCGCCACTTTCTCCGATTCCCAGCGACGTGAACTGCATGTGCTACACTTGTGCTGAGGGCAACTTTTATCTGATTAGACCATCGCGTCGGACTCCCTCTAGGTCCTATACTGACTAACTACTTTACTGATATTGTTCATGATTAATAGAAAACCAATATCCTCATCTATTTGATAGCTTGATGTTGTTGCATCCTGTTTGAAATACAAACTTTTAGGGCTATATTATTCACTAGTGGTTGCTCGCGGCTTCGCCCGCATTAAGAAGTAAAACTTGCCCCCTGTTTGATCCCATTATTTAAGTGACATTTCCAAAAATCCTTTCTTAGCGGATGCCTGCGTCGTAACATGTGTCTACCTGCATGTCAAATTTCAGCCTGATCCGTCCAGTTTTTTGGGCTGTGCGTTGTTAGATCACTATATCAGTCAGCTACCTTTGAGTTTTTTATATTTAGATTTTAACCTAAAGCGACTTCATAATAGGTTAAAATAAGGTCGTATAAGAGTGATGGAATTGAGATTTGACAATTTTAAAATGGCCTTAGGAGGCCTAATATGACTTATCTACTGGCTTAATTCAGAACAAAGACTAATAACTCTTTAACGTGTTCTTTGTGTTGTGAAAAACAAGTTCTAATCGACAATATTTTGACTATGCTGATCGTGTACAAATACTTTGTTTAGCTGAGCTACGGGCACTAAATTATTTACATTTTGGTGCCAAAGTCGGATCTGACTGTTTTTAATTGCACTATACCTAGTCTTTAACATATATTATGTCAAGCGCCCTTGGGGCAGTATAATAATATCTCTCGACACCTGATTCTCTTTCATATGAATTTTCTCGCTAAATGAATTAAAATACCAGAAGATCATTTTATTAAAACCCTGAATGAAACACAATGGGTGTTCCCGAGCTTCTCAGCATCAATTAATATTTTTAATAAATCCGATTTCCCCGGTTTACTGAAACGCTCGTTTTTCATGAGAATCCCGCCCACAAGTTCAGCTTGGGAAGTTGCTTAGGGCGGGGTCGTAATGTAAGCGACGAGCCGGGTTACAGATAGGAACAAGCCTGATTTTACCCATTCTCCTAAAAATGAAAAAAAAAATTGATATTTATATATTATTTTACCAATTATTTCTTACTTTTTAACCGACTTCAAAATAGGAGGTTGTCAGGTCTTTTGAAAGTTTTTTTCTTTTTTTGTGTGTTTTTTGAGTTAGTAAAAAATTATATTATGTGACTTACATATATTTCCAAACAAGGTTAATAGAGTTATTTTTACATAAAAAAAAAAAAAAAACTTATCCTCATAACTACTAAGTTGTTACTTATTCTATTCCGTTTGTTTTAGCTCTCAACATGTTATAGCTAAACAGTATATTTATATAACTAGTGGACGCCCGCGGCTTCGCTCGCATTATTTTAGGATAAATAGTAGCCTATGACACTCCTAAGACCTCATACTACCTACATACCAAAAACACGATGATCCGTGCAGCCGTTTTTTGCGTGATGAGCGTTTAAATAAACAGATAAACAGTCAAAATTTCCAGAAATTATCGGAACGTGTTCTGCTTTCAATTCGAAGTAGGTATTTTCAATTTTTTTTATTTTTTATACCTGTAATGTTTCAGCTTCTGCCTTTTCTGCCTCTTCAGCTTTATTATATGTACAAATAACGGTACTTAAAAGGCATGGGCTATTTTTTGTTAATTATATTATTGCTATCTCTCATAGCTGATGAGACCACACCTTTACTTCGACCCACGGCCCAGCCTGCACGACGCATAAAAAATAATCTTCATTTACGTAAATTATTGCTGAAATTATACAGACTTACGAGTTTGAGGATCATTTTATGGGTAAGACTTCTTTTTAAGGGATTTGGGTAAAAACCCAAATCTCACAACAAGAAAGGAAAAGAAAACTTTTCCTTTTTTGTTTTTTAGGAAAAGAAAACTTTTCCGTTTTTGTTACCTTATAAAGTTTGGTTGATGGTTTCATTCAATAGATCGTTTAAACTATAAATAAATTGATCTACCTACATATACATAAACCTAAATAGGCAAATGAAATTAATTAATTATTTATGTAATAAATTATTAATTATTTATATAGTAATTTATTTATTAATAAATTAATTTAAATATATGCAGGGAGGTATACTTTTATGATTGAGGAAGGCAACTTTGATAAATCAGTCTATATTTTAAGATCTTTTTAATAAAATTTTATTCGTTTATCTTTATTTTACTCTAATAAAACTAATTGATCTTAAACAATTTAAAGATATTTTCGTACCGCTTGGCTTCGAAACTTTTGGTCCGTGGGGTAAAAGCACGAAGTCTTTTATAAAAAAATTATTAAATAAAAGGTTGAATGACATCACTAGAGACAAGAACGCTGGCTGGTTCCTTGCGCAAAGGATTTCTATAGCAATCCAGCGTGGGAATGCAGCCAGCGTTCTTGGCTCCATACCACATGTAGATGTTTTAAATTTAGGTTAAATGTACATACTCTTATTTAGTTTTATTACTAAAAATACATAATTACATTTATTTAAAGAATAAGTTTAATCATCTATTTCAGTATTTGGTAATCATTTATTGAGCATAACTTAAAGCTATTTTAATTTTCTTCGAGACAAGAAGCATATTATATTTAAACATATGAACGTATGTTTTTTTTTACATTTAACGTTTACTTTACAAATTATTTTTTATGTTGAAAAGTTTAATAAAATAATAAATACCCGAGAAATCGAGTAAGTTTCAGGATAATTGTGAACCTCCTTTGTTGATGTCGGTTTAAAAAAACACTTTTGATGAAGGATAAAATCAGTTTACTTACAAAAGAGGCTTTGACTTAATTAATATACTGAAATTAAAGCCAAGGTTAAGGGATAATTATTAATATATTAATATTAAAATCATATGCAGAGTCACGTTTAAGATTTGATAAACAGATTAACAGAGGTTTAAATTATTTCCTTCCGTTAAGTTACACGGAATATATTATCATGTGTTAGTACTAAGTTAATAATGAGCATATTTAATTATAATTGCTTAACAAAACAACATTGCTTAATAGTTTAGAAACACTTGTAGCTATAATGTTAGAAATAGTCAAAGATTAAGCTAACACTGTAAAACATTTTAACTGTTTGAAAAAATATATATTTTTATTTATTATTATTTATTATTACTGCTTGAGTGGACTACTAGCTTAGTTGGTAATGGCTCTGCCTACTAATCTAAGGTTGCGGGTTCGATTCCTGCATGACACAAGTAATTTTATCTGGTCGTTTCTATATGTAATTTGAAGTATGTATTTACAAAAGAAAAGTATAAAAGTATTATATCCGTTATCTAGTACCCACGACACAAGCGTTTGCTTAGTATGGGGCTAGATGGCGCTGTGTGCAATGTCCCGGAATATTTATTAAAAGATCAGGCGATTTAATGTTGATTACAATTCGATCTTCAAAGCGAGAGTGATCCGGTTCTTATAGGATAAACATGCCCTGTCTTCGACTATAGCTATTGCTTACCATCAGGCGAACTATGGCGAGCAAATCTTTTTTAGTTAAAAAAGTTGGTTTATGATTTTCATACATGTAATTGTAGGTTAATATATTATATAATTAATGCTCCCTACAAAAATGTCTGAAATAGTATTTTTAAATTCAATTTATTATTATCGCGTCGTTTTTCAATTGAACTGATTTAAATTCATATATTTATATACCCAAAATCTTTGATTAATTCACAAATATTCTTTTTACCCTTTACCTAAGATCAAAATCAAAATCCTATTAACCTTTTGCGTCTCATTTTCTACCAATATTGGGTTTATGTACTCTGAAATGGCATATTCTGACTTATAATATGAGAATAGTGATGGACAATTTATTCCGCCATGTTTAGACTTTGTTTATGACTTCATGGTTTGTTTACTACGTAAAATCCTCATCACCATCATCCACAGCAGTTTTTTTTTCCACTGCTGGGTATAGGCCTCTCTCTTGTCATGCCAACAGTCTCGGTCCCGTGACATTCTCGTCCAGATTCGACCTGCGACAGATACTATGTCTACAACCCATCTCTCTATCATCATCATCAGCCTGTTATCGTCTACTGCTGAGCATAGGCCTCTCTCCTTGTATGTATGTGAACTTGATCCTGCGCAGATTGAATGCAGATGCTCCCTTTGATTTTGATTTATTAATAATTAATAAAACGACATATTATTATATAGATACTTACCTACATGTTATCTGTGCTTCGCTATGCGACATAATAATTACTAATCCAGGGTAAAAAAATCTAAATGTCAATATATTCTGTACCTACCAAAGTGGTAAAATACCTGACAGTCCAGCGTAAAAAAAATCATTAGCAATATAGGTAAAAACCTTTTTTCTTGAGCCAGTTTAAAGGATTTTTTTCATATGTTTGCATATTTTTATTAATTTATTCTCCCCCAGGGAGAGCGCGGGGATGCGTAAATGCATTTCCTCCAGTGAAAAAAGGGGATGCATTTATAATTAATTTTATAATTACAAAAAGAAATATATTCAGTTCGTAAACGAATGTTTTTTCCGGGAAAATATTGCTCGTTTCTATTTTTGTTCGTAATTTCCAATTCAATCCGCTGCGACCCGAAATACCATTCTAAGGAGCTTTTCTTGAAGGGTTTCACACAGACAAAATAACTCGGATATTTCCAACTATCTGTATTACCTAGTACGGGTCAAATATAATAATACCATGTACTGTAAGTCATAAACTTTAGTATAATCTGTATGAATAAAATATACATATGAAAATAGAAATAAAAATAAAATAAGTTCGTGATACTGCGTCTTAAGCTAAAGCTCATAACTAAGAACTTTGCGCTTCAAGTGATTTTCTGAGCAAAGCTTTATGTGAGTGTTAAAGTTTACAAAAGCTTTGTACATTTAACTGAGACGAGAGGATTCTGGAGATACATTTAGATGCGGTTCTAAAGCTGCTTTAGTTGAGACTAGCTTTTGACCGTCGCTTTGCACGCGTAATAATACATATAAACTTTTCTCTTGAATCACTGCTTGTTTTAAAAAAATACGTCAAAATCCGTTGTGTATACATACACACATAAATATATACTCGTATATATTACATACAGACATAGGGACAGACGCGGGAAGCGACTTTGCTTTAGAATGTTGTCATTATGTACAAAGACAGGGTGCTTTGTCAAGATAATACTTAATATATAAGAATTTAACTAAGACCATTTATATAAATCTTAAACTGCCATTTGTAATAAGTATATTATTGTACCAGAGTTAATTTGTTTTATGTTGTTATTTAGATATTTAGTGTAAAATAAAAAATGGCCTAACTCTCTAAATAAACACAAAATTTATATCAAATATTTCTTTTTGTTATATATATTTAAGCTTCTCAACTGTAGCTACTGTACTATTTGGCTTATAATTATTATGCTAGTGGATGCCTGCGGCTTAGCTCGCCTTTCTCGCAATTAAAAGTGGCCTATAACACTCCCTACACTACCTTCATATGAAACATTATGAAAAATGCCAATTCTTTGTTACTTGTTTTGTTTGCGAATTCAAAAGAAACAAACAACGAACATGTTCACATTTAATAATAACATGATTTCTATTAGTGAGTTAAACTGTATAGTAAACGTACATATGTGCCTTGACAACGTCTTGCCCTCTACTCGATATTAATATACTCTACTCGATATAAACTAGCTGGTGCGCGCGACTTCGTCCGCGTGGAATAGTTATTACCATAAAAACGGTTCTAGTGAGTTAACCTTAAAAGATAGACATATACTGTAGCAGACATTTTGTTAGATCATTTCAAGAGGAATAATTCTATCATACACATTTTTTTGGTATCTTGAACCGTTTTCGCAGCGCACGCAACGGAAGCGCTCAAAGATGAATAATTTTCCCCGTCTTTTCCACATTTTCTATTGTTTCTTCGCTCCTATTAGTTGCAGCGTGATGTTATATAGCCTAAAGCCTTCCTCGATAAATGGTCTATTCAACACAAAAATAATTTTTCAATTCGCACCAGTAGTTCCTGAGATTAGCGCGTTCAAACAAACAAACAAACTCTTCAGCTTTATAATATTAGTACTTATAGATAGTATAGATGAACGAATGACGTCAGTATTCTATTATCCGGATTATCCGGGACTTAGAGTGTATCGCAAGCCTCCATTTTCAGAGAAACTGCTCGATAGAAACAGTGGTAGAGAAATTGTGTCGTCAGAAATTGATAATGTTTCTAACTAATTTATTTGATAAAAATTAATAAGAATATGGACCTAACAGTTATTTTTCTTTGTCTATTTTTTTAGACAACTCAAGACTAAACATAATTAATATCAGTAATTCATTATACGTGGGACACTCAGAAAGTTTTGCGAAACAGAAAAAAAATGTTCTATGGGCAAATATATTTTTATTAAATCTTTTCATAGTACTCTCCACTAGCATCTATACAAAGTTTCATGCGTCTGAACCAATTTTCGAAACACTTTTTCCAGTTCGCCGCATACACCTCGTTTACGGCCTGCTCGAACGCTGACAGCGCATTTTCCGGTGACAAAAATTGTATCCCTTTGAGCTGATTTTTTATTTTTGGGAATAAAAAGAAGTCACACGGTGTTAGGTCCGGGCTGTAAGGAGGGTGACCCAGGAGTTTGACCGGCGTGCTGTCCAGGAAGTCCCTCGTTTTGAGCGCGGTGTGCGCGGGCGCGTTGTCATGATGGAGCAGTAGCCCACGGAGCCCTGTGTTTGGTCGCTTGTTGCTCACAACAGAGAAAACTTCTGGCAAGCATTTATTAATATACCATTTGGCGTTGAAGCTTCTTTGGTTTTGTAAAGGAATGGACACCAAGTAGCCAGTCAAATTGAAAAAGCTCGCGATTAAAATTTTCCCCCCGCTTCTAGATCGCTTCACTTTGGTAGGCGTTGCTTCGTTTTGAAACACCCAAACTGTCGACTGGCGCTTCGTTTCTGGATCGTATTGATATATCCAGGACTCGTCGCCTGTAATGATGTCATAAACACGCCGAGACGAACCTGCTTCAAATTTGTTAAGCATATCACGGCACCATTCCACCCGGGCCTGTTTCTGAGCATCGGTGAGGTTGTGCGGCACCCAGCGTGAAACTATCCTCCTCACGCGAAGATGCACGTGCAGAATCTTGTCAAGGCTTCCCGATCCAATCTGCACAATGTGCTGATTCTCCTGGTATGTAACTCACCTATTGTCTTGGATTAAATTTTTTACTGCTAGCACGTTTTCTTCCGTAACAGCCGTCGAAGGGCGACCACTTATTTCTTCATCCCCCAAAGTTAGTCGACCGCGCCGAAATTAATTATACCAACGATACACGGTTGCCTTAGAAGGGCCTTCATCCATGAAAGCCATTTGAAGTCATTCGTAAGATTCTTCCTGTTTCAGGCGGCACTTGAAATCGTATAAAATCATAGCGCGATAATGTTCCCGGTGCAGATCCATTTTTTACTGAGACACGATAATTTAAATTAGCTTGCAAAAAATGTGAAGGGAAAATTTGAAATTGGAATGTGCCTATTTTTACTTATAAATAATCATATTTTAAAAATAGGTTTAAACTGGCCAGTATCTCATTCATAAAAACTTTTTTTCGCAAAATTTTCTGAGTGGCCTGGTACTCGTATATTGTCGCTGCAAAGTATATGTATAAATATAAATAGTAGTAAGTAGTAATAGCTATTACAAATTCTTATTTTTTTTTATATATATTATATATATAATGGACACAACTGTTGATACAATTTATTATTTGTTATTATTTATTTTAACACCGTTGAACAATAAACGTATTTTCCAATTCTGATTCACCATAAATCGTACCTAACTACCTCATGAGGAAAGGTCATCCATCCACGGATGCAGTCGGCATTGGCAGACGTTTAACTTTTTATACAAGGAACAAAAAACACTTATACAAATTAGCGCGATGGTAAGCAATGTTGTAGCCAAGGATGCATATTGTTTACAAATTATAAAACAGTTCACTATCACTTTAATTTCGCGGTTCTTTGCTTTTATATCAAAACACGACATACGTTTGAGCCACAGCGCTTACGGCGTTACGCTTAACACATAAAATAAGCAAACTCTCTAGAAACTTAATAATATTGCTCTAGGAACTTAATTTCTTACAAAGATATAGAAAAGCAACATAGCTCAGACTAAGTTCTCACCACGAACGCAGAATTATTTCAAACTTCGTAAGAGGAATTCTCGAGACTTGCTAGCTGTTGTCTTTGCATAAAACAATTTTATGGTTAAAGTTTCTGGCTTGAATTGTTTCCAATATCGGGATGACATAATAAATAAATATTCCGGGACATTTCACACAGCGCCATCTAGCCCCACGCTAAGCAAACGCTTGTGTCGTGGATAACAGATATGATACTTATATACTTTTCTTTTGTAAATACATACTTATTATACATACAAACGACTTGTCTTAACACAAGTGATTATAAATTTAAAATTCATAATTACTTGTATCATGCAGGTGTACATATAAATAAAAAATCATCGTAATAACTCATTTTACATCATAATAATTATCAAGAATTTATATTTATAGTGAAATTCTTAGAAAAAACATCCTTTTTGACTTATCTTCTTTACAATCTAAATAAGCCCTTCCCATTGGGCCTTCCAAAACAAACGCGGATAAAAATGAACTAAATATTTACAAGGTTTATGAAAGAAAATTACCTACGCCTTAACCATAAAAATTTATGAGACTATAACTGAATGCTTTAAACATTAAAGTATCGATCTCTCACTCTCTTGAGTCGTATTTCCTCATGACTTAGGGTCGTGACTCCTCCACAGACTTAATTTGTTAGGGGAGTTTTCTTGTGCAGATACATCGTGGTGGGCGCCCAGGTCCTTCCACGGATGACACCATGTCCTCGGTTATTGTGGTTCTTAGTCCTCAAACATGTCGGTATCCTCACGATGTTTTCCTTCACCGCTAAGCGAGTGAGAATCCACACTTAACTTGAAAATACAAGTCATTGGTGTAGGGCCGGATTCAAACCAGGATGCGTCTGGTTGAAAAGCAGACACTGGACCGCTGAGCCACACTCGCTTTTAAAGTGTCGATAGTTTAAATCAATTATATGGAAACGTAATTAAGTTAATAACTTAATTACAAGAGATGGTCAACCGTCGCTTTAAGCCTTATGGTATACGATGCATACATATTTACAAACTAGTGGACGCCCGCGGCTCGTATTATTTAAGGATAAAAAGTAGCCTATGACACTCCTAAAACCTCATACTACCTACATACCAAAAATTATGATGATCCGTTCGGCCGTTTTTGCGTGATTAGCGTTTAAATTAACAGACAAAAACATATATTTGACATAAACCAAATTCAAAGAAAGACTATTTTTGTAATTTTATATTGTTATTTGATTCACGCAATCCAAAACAACTGTATTTCATCATTTTACAAGCTTAATGAAATAATTTGGGAAAAAACTTGATTGAGGAAAAACTTTTAAGTTTTATGATTTGGATAGGGTTCCTTAGTCTAAGAAAAAAACAAATAATAATTTTGTGTCCTGTCTCTGTGTCTAACAGTATACCTACTTTTGCTTCTTCTTCTTCTTATCGAATGAGAGTTGCCAACTCTGATGTCGAGCCAAGACCTACAATTTAACGTGTCATCCGACCCACGGAAGCGCCGAAAATAGAATGCCACTTTTTGGCGCCACCTATTTTGTGTATTTATTGTGTGTTTATTGTTGTCTCCTTCTGTCGTTATAGTATGTAGGTATAATATGTATATGTGTTATATATTTATAGTTATTTACACTTATAAGTAATATGTGTTATTTGTTATTATGTATATAATATTGAATATTTTATTGTTTGTATAATATTTTCTCTTTTTTGAACACCCCATCCTTTATTTTTCTTTCGACTCCTGTCCATCCTACGGTTGCCTGGAAGAAATCGCTATTAGCGATAAGGCCGCCAGTTGTGGCACTATTTTTTAAGTCGTTTGTGTTTTTGTTTGTCTTTATTTTATTTTCAATGTGTGTTACAATAAAGAGTTTTATCTATCTATCTATCTATTTTAGCTAAATATTAATTATGACACAGAATAATTTAATTACAGGTATTATTTTAATCATTCTTACATACGTTGCTAAAAATCTATGAATAATATGATATATATTTTATTTTGACTGTTAAAAAAATATCAAACCCGTAAAACGTTTCAACCAATATACTAACTGGTTTTAAATTTTTCTAAAAATATCATAGTCATACTATAAATATTTTAATTATTTTATTATCACGTTGCCCTCTGAAAGTGACCGAGAACACCTAGATTATATGTACATCTTTAGGGTTTTCTAAAAAAAATCTAAGCACCATTATTATTTTATAGTAAACAGAAGAAATATTTGTTGTCCTTTTGTTTTTAGTATTTTTGAAAGTACCCACATACTTTTTTCAAACCTTCAATTGACAAATCAAACTCCCTTTGACCATTTTATTTCCAAATCATTTCGTAAACCAACTTTTCGCTGAAACCGTGGAAACATACTGAAAAACTTTACCAAGAAGTCTTAGGTATTCGTCGTCGTAATACTTAATTTGCATATTTCAGGATCGTCAAATTATGAAACTAATTTGTGTGGGCGATGCCACTGTAACCAGACAAGGTTCGTTAAGCGCCCGACGTTTCCATGAGTCGTATGGTGTAATTGGTTAAACAGTTTAATAAGAAGAAATAATACTCATTATGGTGGATTTACACCAAGCGAGCACGGGTAAGTGTAAACGAGAGTAGAGCATTATTTCGTTGTTCTTAGCGCATTCGCCAAGGTTCTATGAATAAATAAATAAAAATAAATAATAAATAAATATTCCGGGACATTGCACACAGCACCATCTAGCCCCACACTAAGCAAACGCTTGTGTCGTGGGTACTAAATAACGGATATAATACCTCATACACTTTTCTTTTGTAAATACATACTTATTATAAGTACATACAAACGACCAGATTGATTAAAAATTAATTATAAATTGATTGAGTCTTTCCATGCAAAGAGGAAATACTGCCAGCATCCTGGGATCCCTGCCGCACAGCGACAACATGGACGGTGTGCTGTTTTTTTTGTAAATTTCTATGTTTTTTTTTGTGAGTTTTTCTGTATGTTTAAGTCTTTTTTGTATATAGGTACTTGTGAATTATATGTAAATATTAGTTAGTTTTTTTTCGTATATAACCTGTATGTATCTGTTAGTAACTTAAAATAATATGCTAGTTAACTATAACTATGTACATATAATATAATGGTATTATCATCATCATCATCAACCACTGCTGAGTATAGACCTCCTCGCCAGCGCACCACTCAGATTTTAAATATATATTACCAAAAGGTATTTTAATAAAAAATATGTGCCGCCTTTTCTACGACGCAAATAATCAGTTTTTGTATCGTAGGTATTTAATATACCTATTTCTCGTCACAAAAGCCCGCCCACGGTTGACATTTTGTTCCTATCATATCGCTTACTCTGTTCACTCAATGAATGAATGAAACTTCAACGAGACTGAATTGCGTCACAAAAGACGCTTTTTTATTGCTTTGATGTTGTATTAAGCATTGTTTTGAACAATGTGGCATTCACCGCAAATATGCCAACTTGTAAGTAGGATTCAGGCAGCTGTGGCTCGGCGGTTCCAGTGTCTGCTTTTTCCATCCAGACGCACTTTGGTTCGAATCCGGCCCTAAACCAATGAATATTTTCAATGTGTGGATTTGCACTTTCTTAACGGTGAAGAAAAACATCGTGAGGAAACCGACATGTTCGATACCACAATATCAGAGGACATGTTGTGTCTTTCCGTGGAAGGACGTGGGCACCCACCACGATGTATCTGCTCAAGAAAATTCCCCTCACGAATTAATTCTGCAAGGGAGTCACGACCCTCAGTCATGAGGAAATACGACTCACAGAAACACAGAGAACTAAAATGCTTACTTTGCTTATTATTGACATTTTCAAATTATAATTTAACATTCACAATATGTAACCAAATTATTTTGGTACACCATTTTGAATATATTCACTTTTCTACATTTAAAATGGCAATTCAGTTACTAATGACCAAGAACAGCTGTAGTTTAATTGCAGCCATTTCTTTCACTGTATTTAAATGAATTGCCGAGAAAATACCGCAAAGGAAGAGAAGAAAAATTAAAGGATAGTGAAAACTAATTAAGAACGGTGAAGCTGAATTTATTTTGCATTGTTGGAAGTCAGTCACAAGTTTTAGTTTTGTAGTTTTTACGACGTACTTTTTGTAGCTAAATTATGGTTAAATGTTACGTGACATTGTTAAATCTGAAAGCTAACGTGGCTTAGATTACTCCTTCAAGAAACAGATTCATTTTTGGAGTGGATGTCACCAATCTATATATATAAAACTCAAAGGTGACTGACTGATTGACTGACTGATATAGTGATCTATCAACGCACAACCCAAACTACTGGACGGATTGGGCTGAAATTTGGAATGAAGGTAGATGTTATGACGTAGGCATCCGCTAAGAAAGGATTTTTGGAAATGCCACTTTTAAAGGGGTGAAATAGGGGATGCAAGTTTTACTTCTCAATGCGAGTGAAGCCGCGAGCACCCACTAGTACATGTATAAAATTTTTGGAACACCATCATTGAATTAAACCATTTTTAATACAAAACATCTGACATAACTTAAATCGAGCGTTTGAGTTTGACCTAAACCACTTTCGATCTAAATAAATAAAATATCTATCTATATATATAATAAAACTGAAGAGGGTCGATAATCTGAACATTGACAATATTTAAAAGAAATGTATGGAGATACTTTGAATTGATTGTTGTCTGTTTATCTTTGTCGTTTATCTGTTTATATAAATGCTCATCACGCAAAAACGGTATGAGGTCTTAGAAGTGTCATAAGCTACTTTGTAGCCTGAAATGATGCAAAGCCGCGGCGTCCACTAGTATCTAAATATGCAAACCACCACTAATAAACAACTAACACATCACTACGCACTCAAAAATACTTTAAACTGATTCCAAATATGTAACACTACAAAAACAACTCTAAAAGCATTAGAAAACCAACATTTTTCAAGAAATCTCTCCATTTAGTTACATAAGAAAGCAACAGGCGAGACGTCCTATTCGGTGCGCCACTCTCCTTAATGAGGGGTAGAAATAACGAGGGGGAGGGGGAGAGGGAGATACTGAGGATATAAGAGAACGAATTCTCAACATGGTATAAAAACGCTTTAAACGGTCTTTGTGTATACGTAGAAACCTGATTAAGAAAAGATAAATCACATTTCCATGAGCGTATCGTTTGAGAAACAGACCCCTTAGAGGCGTATTTTAGTGAGCGTACTGACGCACACTTATGGAATAGAAAGACCAACGTATGAGATTGACATCATGATGCGCTCCGCAGGGGAAATTGTTACGTCACTCCCCATACACTGGTCGTTCTATTCCATAAGTATGCGTCAGTACGCTCACTAAAATACGCCTCTTGAAGCCCCCTTCAAGAAATGAAGGGGGCTTCAAGAGGCGTATTTTAGTGAGCGTACTGGCCTTCTCCACCACTTAGGTGAAATGCCTGACCGTATAGTGTAATAAGTAATAAGTGTTTCAAGTCTTGGTATTCTTATTATTGTGTTAGTAAATTTGTGTGTGAGTGGAAAAGTCTAGTGTCGAGTTTTCAAATCGAAGTCCTATAACATTATTAATTAAATTAAACACGTAAGATATATTCACATAATACATACACTCATGTTTTTAAATTAATGTGTAAAATACTACTATTTTATATTTTTGTTAACCATATTAAAGTTTGTCCCAAAATATTTCCAACCACCTTTAATATAGGGTGGGCTAGAAGCATTTTTGGTAAGCCTCGGTAAAACCACGTTCATTAATTTAAAGTACAGTTGCCCGAACGTATTATTAAAATAGTAAAGCTTAAAATATGAGAAATATGATGTAATCGACTTCTGAAAAATCTTAAATATTGTGGTTAGTAAATATCGTGAAATAACTTTTACAGGAAAAATGTTACAAGACTAAAGATGTACGTTTCACGCGCTGAATTTAGTGTTTAGATAAAAATAAGAAAAGTACATCAATTAGTTAATGTAGGTATATGTGATTCGTCACATGTATTATAAATTGTAGTGCAGGAATTACTTACCAAAAATGAAAATGAAACTATATTCTAGATTTGTATCAAGTAGGTACTATAAAGTAGTTTGTATGAAAACCATTCGGGACATTTCACGTTAACCCAAAGTTAACGGCGTGAAAATACGGTGAAATATTCTAACACAATTTAGCGAGAAATTAAACCACAAAATTTAAACCGTAGTGACTAAATAACTTATGGAATTAATTTTAGGCGACGCCTGCGAGAACTAAATCTTAGAGATATATTGCTTTGTAAGTTATTATTTGAGGATTTAAGAATTCATTTAAAATTAGGTAGTATCTATATTCTTATCCATGTATATATCTATAGGTATACATACAATAAAGCTGAAGAGGGTCAAAAATCTGAACATAAAAATATATTAAAAAATATATAATATATTCGGGTATACTTTAAATCCAGGACACTATTTATCTGTTTGTCTGTTTATTTAAACGCTCATAACGGAAAACAGCTGAACGGATCATCATGTTTTTTGGTATATAAATAATATGAGCATTTAGAAGTGTCATAGCCTACTTTTCATGTCAGAATAACGCGAGCAAAGCTGCGAGCGTCCACTAGTATATAATAGTGAGAGTGGTCAACTCTGGTTTCAGTGTTTTCAAACCACCCTAGGGGCTTCTAAATTATACTACAATCTTCCAAACAAACTTTTTAACCGCATTATCTCAACCCTAAGCACGCGTAATAAAGCTATAAAGTTTACGTCCCACCGCCAGTACTCTGTATATGGCTTTATGCAAACCTCTCGTCATATGACACTGCCCCTTAACTTAGCACGTAGATTAAATAATACTAGATGTGGTAGAAAGTAAATAAGGTCGTAGAAGAGTCGTCAGCTCTGGTGTCAGAGGTATAAAACCACCCTAGGCGCTACTAGCGTGTCTTGACGACTGTTGTACTATGACAAACCGCCGTAAATTCCCAAAGGAATGTCACTTTTTATTACCCACTAGTGGGAGCTCGCGGCTTCGCTCGCAGTATGAAATAAAACTTGCATCCCTACCACCCTTTGAAACTGGTATTTCCAAAATCCTTTCTTACGAATGCCTACGTCATAACATCTACCTGTATGCCAAGTTTCAGCCCGATCCGTCCAGTGGTTTGGGCTGTGCGTTGATATAACACTATGTCATACAGTCAGTCAGTCATCTTTGAGTTAATCCAGCGATCTTCAAAGCGAGAGTGAATCGGTTCTTACCCTGCGGGGAGTCACGACCCTCAGTCATGAGGAAATTCGACTAATAGAGAGAGAACAGCTCATATGGTCCCCTGTAGGCGATTAAACCCTCTTACGAAAAACTGTACTGTTAGTTTTACAAACGGTTGGACCAAAGGTCATTAAATATATCAAGCAATTTCATTCATTGATTTTCACTTTCTAACCTCACTAATCTCTTTTAAAGCCTAAAATAATAGTATTCTTTAGCAGTAACGTAAGAAAAACTTTCCTGGCATTTCCAGTAATATTTCTCTCAAGTTAGGGTCCGTCCGACCCCTAATGAACGATATTAGGGTTGGCTCCCGGTTATTTGTTGACTTTTTTTGGGATATTGGGACCTTAAGGTGATTTCGGACCGCGTGTGGGCGTCACACGCAATTTTGCTAAGCACCCACATATTACGATTATAAGTAATTTTGGTTAACAAATGGATATTGTTGTTTTTGAAACTGGTACGTTTTCTTAGTATTGAAGAGGGTCGAAAGTCTGAATAACGAAGATTAAAAAAAAATGCTTGAATTGATAGCAGAACACGTTCTAACAATTTCTAGAAATTTAGTCTGTTTGTCTATTTATCTGTGTCTCTGTCTGTCTATTTATTTAAACGCTCATCACGCAAAAACAGCTGAACGGATCATCATGATTTTTAATATGTAGGTAGTAACTAGTATGAGGTCTTAGGAGTGTCACAGGCTACTTTGTATCCTGATATAACGCGAGTGAAGCCGCGGGCGTCCACTAGTTGTAAATGTCTATGTGTTCATCAAATTTCTATGCTGATAAGGCGGGTCTGTGTTTAAGTAATTTAAGTTTGGGTTATATTTATATATATATTATAATTTTTCAGGGTTGATAATTTACACTTGGTGGTGCGCATAACAAAGCCTTTGTAACTAATTCTCTTCCAAATTAATTTTGACATAACCTTAAAGTTAACTAAGTACGTACGTTAGTACTTATGTACTAAGTATGTATACACGTGAAAAGTCAGAATAGGTAAATTGCTACCATTGAAATACTCATATAATCTTATAAGTATTATTTTTTATTTGATTTTCCTTTTTCATCGTCTCTTACTGTAAACAGTATATAATATGTCTTTAATATATTTCTATTTACCCAATACAATAAGTCGTTTATATTTATATATATATACTAGACCACTACTGGTTACATTATGCTCTATTTTTTTTTTCTTTTTGTATTTTTTGAGGTATTCATCCTTGAAAGTTAGAAAAAAAACGACGTGGAGATGTATGTAAGTATATATAGTTTAAATAATAAGTAATATACCTTCATATACTAGTCTAAATGAGAGTTTTTATATTTTTTTAAATTTTGTTCGAGAATTTTTCTTACACGTGTCCACAAATTGTTATTTTAAAAAAATTCCATTAACTCGTTTAGTTATTATATTGATAAAATATATCAATCACCATTTGCTGAAGTAGCTAAAATAACAAATAAAAAAGATATAAAATATTGCAAACTTACATATACCTCTGTATAATATACAAAGAGTCTGCAAGATAGAACGTGAGTAGTATTTAGCTGAAGAAAAAGACATTTCAAGCGTCAGTGCACATGAGCGAATTGAATTTTAATCTAAATTACATAGAAAATATAAAAAAACAGTAAAAAATGTGTTATACACGAAACAGATTAGAAATAGACAAACGATATGGGATAGATATAAAATATATATTTTATGGCTAGATTCTGATCTCTCTATACCAAATCTCATGCAAATCTGTATAGCTGTTAAAGTATGATGAAGAACAAATACTACTGTTGCCTAGCCCACTGGCAAACTTCTTCAATGTAGCAACTCTGCGGAGGAGTAACGACCCTCAGTAATGAGGTAAGAAGTAGTAACACTATAAGTAGGCAGTAAGTAAGTTCGTGTGAGAGTAAAAGAAAGAAAGAAATAAATAAATTAAGACACACAAACTTAAACTGAGTGGCCAACTCCAATGTCACAGTTTTCAAACCGCCCTAAGGGCCTCTGACATGCTATGACCCACGGCAACAAAAAAACAAGCAGTGTATTCTCGACTTTCCACTTTACAAGTAAAATCCAAAAGGTGACAGTTATTAAGCGGTCTCAGTAAAGGTGACATTGCAAGTGTAGGTGTTAGGACAGTTAATCATTCAGATTGCTTTTAAAGGGCAAACAAGTTATCATGTGATGAAGCTATTTTTCAGTTGACGTTGCCATTAAAAATAAATTTTCATACGATTTATCGGGAACGGATTTTATTTTTGCTTTTCTCTTGGACAAATACGTTGCTTAACATCAGGCAAGTTGTATTCAAGTATGACTCTATCTCATGTAAAAAAAAAAACATCATGGCTGCGTCCTGTTTTTTTTTCTAAGGAAGGCATGTACTCGGATTTTGTGATCCAAACAGAACGGTTTTTCTCACGATGTTTTCCTTCACCGTTAAGTGAGTGTAAAACAACAATTAATTAATTTTAAAAACACTTCGTTTTGAGCTAGTTTTGAACCAGTGTGCGTCAGTGCGTGCGTTTTTAATATTTCTGTTGTCAAATATTAATCTTGCAAAACTGATTCCTTTATTATGTTTACTTTATGTGTGAGTAAATAACATTTGATTTGATTAGCATGTTAAGAAGATGCGAGTCACACTAAATATAATAATAATATAAGGTAAAGGTAAATAATAAGGTAAAGACCTAATATAAAGCTCAAAGGTACTGACTCATATAGTGATCTATCAACGCACATCCCAAACCACTGGACGGATCGGGCTGAAATTTGGCATGCAAACAGCTAAGAAATGATATTTGGAAATGCCACTTTTAAAGGGGGTTAAATATATGCAAGTTTTATTTCTTAAATCGAGTGAAGCCGCGGGCACCCACTAGTTATTACTATAAATTATTATGGCAAGCCCGTGTCATATTAATATTCCCAAAATAGCGTGTCATGGTGTGATCGTGACATGCATATGGGACCCTTATAATGGAAGGTCGAGGTTCACTGGACAGCGGAATTAGTTTGGAAACCATAAAACATATTTTAATATTAAAACTCTGTGTCTACGTGCTGCCGCGGTCCCAGAACATACGTTCTGAAGATGGATGTCATAACATCCGAAACGCGTAAACAACTTACGCGATTTACACGTGAGTGAAAACCGTTTAGTTAATATATTCATATAACATATGTTATTATAATGGTAATATATTTTCTAAAATTATGGCACCAGAGTACGCTTCTCTCTCTTATTGCATGGTAGTAGTTCACCTACCGTTGATAATTTATAAACCATTTATTTACAATAGGAACTAATTGATGAAAAACTAGGAAAAATCACTCCATTTCAGTTTTTTTCTAGCACTTTATTTCCAAAAAAACTATATGCCGTTATTAAATATATATATAATAACGGCATATAACGGTATATTCGTTTAAATGTATAGGATAAAATAATAAATTTATACAAAAGAAAAATTACAATTCAATACAGTCTCGGAGCGCTTGGTTGACGCGACGCATGACCAAAATGCTGGCCTTTTTCTGGCTCGACGTATCAGCATTGCCATCCAGCGTGGTAATGCGGCCAGTATGCTGGGCACGCTGCCCTCTGGTAGTGGGCTGGGGCACTTAGATTATCATTAGGCTTTTCTAAAGATTTTCTAAGTGCCCCTTTTTGTAGTAGTTAGAAGTAGTATGTTTAGTTTTTCTTCCCTTGTTTTAATATTTTATTATTGTATAATAAAGTAATTCTAATCTAATTATGTTGGTACATATATTTATATTGTTTCGCATAACCTTTGACCCTTTCAATTCACAATTATATAAATTTCCTTGATTGGAAACATTTCGAGCAATAACAGTACTTAAATAAATTCATTTCACAAAGTTTCGACCTTCGAGTTCGACTATTGAAATAATAGAGGCAACATTTGTAATTATTTTCTACATTAATTATTCTATTCATTAATTTTATATGTTTCTTCAGCCGGATTTAAAACTATACTTCAAATATGGTTATTTTCATAGGAACTGATTTACTTGCTTTGTTACTGTCCTTATTTAATAATAAATACATTTTTGTCCAAAAAAAGTTAGGTATCGTAAGGTGGTAGTTTTTAAGTCTCGTGATTTTATAACAATATGTTTTTTGTACCGGTTTTTTCGGCAAAAACTGCTTTTAACAATAATTTTGAAAATGTAAGTGTAAAATATCGGATAATTTATTTTTTTATCTATCTCCTGCATTTTGTTCATTTCATCATCATGTTTGATTTTGTAGTCTTAATACAACACTATTAGATAAAATTACTAACTGAGAAATATTTGGAAATAATCATCAAACCTTTTTTTCATTAAAAACTCTTAACATTGAATAGTTTGTTTACAAATCACCTGCAAAAATGCTTTAAATAAACAACTATATTAATTTCTATGAAAAGCAGTATTTCCTCTGGGTTCCTTCCACAAACACAGATCTAGGTCAAAGCACCTAGCTTTGACCTAGATCTGTGTTATTAAACCGCATCAATGGAACTTTATTTCATTGACCAACGGAAAGCTGAATCATAGACTATGTAACACAAAGACACCTAACTAGCTATCTCATTACAATTTTAACATTAACCTAATTAAATTTGACAGTGGTGCGTAACATCGATCATATTACGCACCACTGTCAAATCAAATCAAAATCATTTAATTTTAAATTGATGTACAAGTTTGTAGCTTATGACTATAAGATCAAAGCATTTTACAGTACTTTGATATATAACATTTCCAAAGTCAACGTCTTCAAGTCATATTTCTCATAGCTGAAGATCTCTTACCTTCGCAGAATCTGTGAGCGAGTTTTGTTACCTACATTATTCTTTAAAACATTCATTTTTTTAAACGGTACATCAAGACATCTTACCACTTGATCACGTGAAGCAATAGTGCACTTGTCGGAAGCGAAAAATATCTGGAATTTTGTACCTGTAATGGACAGTTTTTATATTAATTAAATAAAATATTCAGGGAATGCAGATAAAGCGCTATCTATCTTCATGCTATGTTGGTTCTACATAACGGATAGATATGTAGGTTATAGAATAACTATTGGAGTAACCGCTGATTGTCTCACTCTAAAGAATATTTTTTTGTATTGTAGGTATTTGTGATTTCAATTTCGTGAACAATAAAATATTTTTAATTGAAATACAATTTACATGGGGATATACACATAATGTGGAGTCTATTGCTTATAATGTCGTTTGCAGCGGTACAGTGAAGTTTGCAACTCGCTACTTTATTACACTTTGTTATTTAATCTGTGCTTTTGTGTTTAACTTCTTTGTTCGAGCCACGAGTCAGGCCTTTGAGTGAAACTGGCGGAAGTATGATATTTGTTGAGTCTTAACTACTTTTACATCCGACTTTCTATAAATGAGGTTTTGGAAACCATTATTAATGTATATTTTTTGTAAATAGATACTATAATGGATTCATAAATCCCCAACGTTTTATATTTATAGCCATATCAAGCAAAAATCTTTCGCAGTTTTAAAATGCTCTTGTTAGCAATGTCATTAATAAAATTACGAAATTTTTCATACTCAAAACAATATTCATGGGCTTAATAAAATGTGATAAAAGAGAGATTGACTTAATTTAAAGATATAATTAAAAAGTGTGACTCCTACCTATATAAAAAAAGATATATTTTTTTAAGTAAGGTATGCTTATTTTTGCGACAGACAGATTAAATTAAGTATGTTATTATATTACACACATTATTTAGATTTACACGATTTTTTTACGTCATATGAAAACGAAATTGGCCACAACAAACCCAAAAACTTTCCCATCTAAATATTCCCAGAAAACGATACTATCGATCAAATGAAATAGCAACTGAGCATAAAGGGTTAATATATCTTATCAGAAACAAGATTGGACATTGATAAATACATCCAAGTCGGTTTGTACGTCTGTTTGCTATCTAATATATATATTTTCTGGCAATTTTCTTCGCGAATGCCATTTTTCGGGCCCGAGGGATGAAATGGGTTCTTGGTGAAAGGATAGACAAGTCATTTTGTTTTATTTGTATGGTCTGTGAACAGTAACATATGAATTTATTATGAATCTAAGTGGTATATGTTTGTAGCTATATTTATGACCAATATTATGGTGTTTGTAATATCTCAATGTATGATTCATATCAAACTAGAGGAGGTGTTACACATGATATAATCTACTTCAATATTAAATTCGATCGATTCGAATCGATTGTAATGGGATCCAACCTTAAACTGGATATAACGGGGTCGTGCATTGGACTTGTATGTAAGGCCTGTGCTTATGTAGTGAATAAATAAAACTATATAATATGTATATGGGGTACTAAAAATAAATAAGCTAGCGGGTACTCAGGGCATCATTCGCATTAAGAAGTAAAATTTGCATCCCCTATTTAACCCCTTTAAAAGTGGCATTTCTAAAAATCCTTTCTTTGTGAGTGCATACATCATAACATCTACCTACCTGCATTTCAAATTTCAGCCCGATCCGTCCAGTGGTTTAGGCTGTGCATTGATACATCACTATATCAGTCAGTCAGTCACTTTTGAGTTTATAAATTTAGTTTACTTTCAACCGTAAAAACGTCCTCAAACCATCTATTTCCATCTATTTAGAATGAGTAAACAATAAACATAAGCACGCTAAGCACATTCTAAGTAAAGTTTCATGAACTTAGAATAAGCTTGCACCTTTGAGTTCCATCTAAGTATTTCCTTTGACTAACTTGACCGAACTTAAATTGAATTCACAACTGCACTCGGTCCTTATCTAATGAACTTTGAAGTTGGTACGTTAGTGTTAGTGGGTTATAGTTACTTACTTAGTTTACTTAGTTGTGTGAATCGCCCGTTGTCCGGCTGAGTGAGGCATTCTTACGGGATTACCAAGGGTAAGTCTTAAAAGAGGTACTCTGGGAGATTGGAAAACTCTTGATTTTAGAGTTTGTTACTTTTACCGATGAAAACAAAATAACTGAAGCTAAGCAGCACCCGTAGATAAATTATCCCAACATTATTTTATTAGTTTCATTGACATTTAAAAGTAGCTTTATATTTAGGTACCCACAATAGCACTATTGTGGCTGATGACAAGTTAAAAGTCTCAGACATTTGTCAAAGCGTGATGGTTAATAAGCTAAGATTATTATAAGATAAGATACCAGAAAATAACGGAGTAATCGCGTAACATACCCACAAAAAAAAACTTTCAGAAGATTTAATAACCTCCTTTTTTTGAAGTCTGTTAAAAATACCTAACCTCCATGTAAAAATAAAGGCACAATACCGACCTATGGTACATAAGGGAAGCCTATATACCCAGCAATGGGTCAACAAGGGCTGAAGATGATGATGATATAATTCACTCGTACAAACTTATTTACTACCTTCAAGAACTTTTAGAAATTCCATTCCCATACGAATTAAAGTCAGAAATTCGATCCCTATCTAAAAATACATCACAATTTCATGCACCATCGGTATCGAACCACTAAGTAGCGTGGGCAGCAATATCCAACTACCCTCAAACAAGACTCTATTACAAGGCAATAAGATTCAAAATAGAAAGAAGAATATATAACCTATTTTATCTATAATGGGTGCTTGTAACTTCGCCTAAGCTTCTGATACTTTTGCGGGTAGAAACTATAGTGGAAAGGCTTATTGTTGGGAAGTTTGTGAAAATACACCTTGAAGGATCAATGATGGGAATAACTTAGTTTGGTTGTTACGGGTACTTGGATTTTTGTGACAAGCACTTATATATAGAAATATTTATATATTTTTTTTTTTTTTATTTAGATTTTCTAAGTGCCCCTTTTTTGTAGTAAGTAGTTAGAAGTAGTTTGTTTAGTTTTTCTTGCCTTGTTTTTATGGTTTATATTAAATATTCCGGGACATTGCACACAGCGCCATCTAGCTCAACACTAAGCAAACGCAAATATACCTATATTATATATCCAAATTAGAGTTTACTTTTCTGTAATTTTTATTCTTTGTCATAATAACGATAACAAATTGTAAATTGTACCTAAGTGCATTCCGTCTGAAATAAACTATTATCAAATCCGCAATTTCCTGGCCATAAATACTGGACTGGCCTGTTAGCTTAGTTGGTAGTGGCTCTGCCTTCTAATCTAGGGGTTGCGGGTTCGATTCTCACGTGACAAAAGAATTTATGAATTTTTAAAAAATATAATTACTTGTGTTGAGTCTGTTAATATAATAAGTACGTATTTAGAAAAGAAAAGTATATAAGTATAACATATATCCGTTATCTAGTACCCACGACACAAGCGTTTGCTTAGTGTGGGGCTAGATGGCGATGTGTACAATGTCCCGGAATATTTATTAATAAAAAATAGATATATGTACCTATGTATATATAAAAACACTCTACATACATATAAAGGCCACCCTCTGTTACAGTTTCATACATATAATACTAGCGGCTCTGCCCGGCTTCGAACGGTCAAATTTTTCCCGCTTTTCTGTTGAAATTTTTCCTGAATTTTCTTTGCTATAAACCTCACGGAGCCCGAGACATTTCCAAAGAATGGAAAACCGTGGAAATCGGTTCATGCGTTCTGGAGTTATAGCGTCAGGTAGGAAAACCTTACCTTATTTTTATATAGTACTAGCTGGTGCGCGCGACTTCGTCCGCGTGGAATAGTTATTACCATAAAAACGGTTCTAGTGAGTTAACCTCAAAAGATAGACATATACTGTTGCGGATATTTTGTTAGATCATTTAAATAAATAAATCAATATTTCAGGACATATCACACAGCGCTATCTAGCAATTTGAAGAGGAATAATTCTTTCATACACATTTTTTTTATTTCTTGAACCATTTTCGCAGCGCACGCAACGGAAGCCCTCAAAGGTGAATAATTTTCCCCGTTTTTTCCACATTTTCCATTGTTTCTTCGCTCCTATTAGTTGCAGCGTGATGTTATATAGCCTAAAGCCTTCCGCGATAAATGGTCTATTCAACACAAAATGATTTTTTCAATTCGCACCAGTAGTTCCTGAGATTAGCGCGTTCAAACAAACAAACAAACTCTTCAGCTTTATAATATTAGTATAGATATAATATAATATATAGTTTTACAGATAACCTATAAACATACACAATACAGCCTATAGCAGATAACGCCCAATATAAACATATGAGCAATATTCCTACGTGGCAGTACGTAATAACATTCAGTAAGGACAGTGCGGAGGCGGGCTGAGACTTTTACTCAATATCACTGAGCAAGAGGTTACGATTGGAATTTTGTATACGACATGGCGTATTGTCTGTTTTATTAATGGCTGTGGGAATGGAAAGAATGCAAATACATTTATTGAGTCAATTATGTAACTAAACGGTTGTCACTCACGTGTAATTCGCGGACGTTGTTTACGCGTTTCGGGTGAAATGACACCCATCGTCAGAACGTGCATTCTGGGACCGTGGCAGCACGCAGACAGCGCGCCGCCGCGCGAGCGGCCCGCCGGGACACGGGTGCGGGCGCCTGTAACATACGCGAATTACACGTGAGTGAAAACCGTTTAGTTACATATTGATAAAATGTCTCACGAAAGTTTTAACATTTATTGAGATTTAATAAAATACCTACGTTAAACTGACCAATAGAGAAGTAACTGATTAAATAATTTGAGCAATCTAAGGTAATCTTTTTTTTACCAGCAGTGACAGACTGAAAAATCAAATCTCTCACAAGCACAAGCCATTAGAAAAGCAAACTTTGTGCCTATGATACAAAAAACAAGATATATTTTGTTTGAAGAAACATGACTTATACCATGATATTTTAAATTTAATTGTTAATTTCGATCTCTCCATATTTGATTAATTCGTGGGTTCCAAATATACGCCTGAATCGTAACATCCTAATGATTTTAATTCAAAGAGATTTGCTTTACCTAATATGTGTATATTATTTAGAATTACGTGTTTGGGTGTTAACACTTCCGTTGAGAAAAAGTCAAATTGGTAAAAATATGCAATAAGCTTAGTGATAACTAAGCGGCTTGATAAACTCTTGACACCAGAATAAGCCACTCTCATACGATAAGAAAAGAAATTATAACTATTACCAAATCATAACGTTAAAATAAAAAAAACTTACCTAATTAAAAACATTACAATATTTACATTAACAAATTAGATTAAAAAAAGTAAAGACAATTATCTTTGTGTATGGATCACCCATCCAAGGACTGACTTGACGTCAGTTGCTTAGCTTTGATAACCGCGAACGATTACCGCCATAAGTGAGCCATAGGCACATCAAGTATTGTAATAATTAAAAATAAAAAAGAGATAATTAATATCTAATTCAGTTTAGTTTCTATTTTAGTTTATTGTTAAATAAAAATATTATTAAATTATATCTCAACACATCAATTTTGATCAAAGGTACTATACAATTAGGAAATGCCGCACAGCGACAACATGGACGGTGTGCTGAATTTTTTGTAAATATCTGTTTGTTTTTTCTGTATGTTTAAGTCTTTTTTGTATATACTTGTGAAATATATGTAAATATTAGGAAAAAAAAAAAAGAATTGGTAAAATCTAAATGACGGCAGTCTTTAAGCCAAGTCAAAGGCCCTTAGGGTGGCTTGATAAACTCTCGACACCAGTGTTGGCCACTCCCACGTGATATGCCGTACTAGTCAAACAGCGGAGACCTACAATTTAATCCTATCCCAAAATGGAATGCCACTTTTCGGTCACCCATCCAAGAACTGACCGAAAAGTGGCATGTTATAATTTCATAACAGAAATAAACATCTAAAACCATAATAACAACCCATACTGCATTATTCTGTACTGCATCCTCCTTGATGTTTTATTCCTTATTGGCTGCGAGTTATCAAGATATCTGTCTTCCCGTGGGATGTAGTACGCTCCTTTGAGGCTTCTTCAATTTCCACGCTCTGTATTGATTCTAGACATTGTATTTGAAATAAATGTTTTCTTTCTTTCTTTCTTTCTTTCTTTCTTTCTTTTCTTTCAAATACGTACACTGAAAATCTGAAACATTGGGATGATACGAAATAATGATCACAGCTTCTTCTCCTTCTGCTTCTTCTTATCGAATGAGAGTGGACAACTCTGGTGTCAAGCTTATAATTATTGTAGATATTGGATCACTGAAAGAGTAATTTTTGTAGCCTATTTAACATAGTAGGTACATAAAAACTTATCATCTGATAAAGTTCTGCCAAACGCAAAATTTGAGAGTGTTTTTGTCCCATTATCCAATAGGTAACTTTTTGTTCAATATTTTCCATACAAATGTTACTCATTTTTAAGTAGTTCAAGTCCAGACCGCTAGTAACTTTATTTTTAATATAAATAACACGTCTAAATAAATTTAGTTCATATTGAGTTTAACTTTAATTATACCTGGCTTAATACAAAATACTAGGAAAAACATTATATTTGAATTATTTCCCAGAAATTTTCCAAATAAAACGAAAACTCTTGGAACTGAGGTCCGATACTTGCGTTAATTAAAAACCGTCAAGAATTTCCACCTTCAGCACTGATTTCATTAAAAGTTGGCCTACAGGGTTATGTAGAAAGAAGGAATTGCTTTACATTATATTAATTTATGTTTTTAAAGCAAAATAAATTAATCTCATCTCACTATATCACAATGGTAAGAGTTTCTGTGTGTATGTGTGTATTCGAGTATGTGGTGTATAACATGCATACAACATATACTCAAATACACACACACACACACTTACACACACACACACACACACACACACACTCACACACACACACACACACTTTTTGACACTAAAACAGCTAAACCAATTTGATATGATTTGGTATAGAGTTAGATTGATTCGAATTTTTAAATTTATTCAACAGAATTTTTGAAAGCAGGATTTATTATTATTATTGGAGCAAATACAACAAGAAATTAATCAATTTTCCAATTCAATCTCAGCAACCATCAAATTTAAAGCTTTTTAACCAAAAACCATGCGTCAAGAAACCGAATTCCTATGCTTTGCATCGAATTTAAAATCTTTTTCATTTGGCGTAAGAGGGAGGAGGCCTATGCCCTGCAGTGGGTCCCATTAGGCTGATGTTGATGATGATGATGCTTTGCATCGACACTTAGATAAACCTGTACATATTCAAAAGTAACATTCTTTCACAAACCACAGCAATGTAATCCCTAAAGTAAAATGACTTTACGTATGCCAAAACAATGCAACAATCTACATTTTGGGGAAAATATTTGCGTTTCCCGGAGATAACTTAATTAAATTGAGGGTACAAATGCGAGGTTTTACTTCAAAACTGTTTTATTGGAGTTCTTCTCGTTTTGTTTTTTTATTTGCTGAATAATGAGTAAACTTTTCTACTAACTTGTTACTGTAAATCCCATTAAAAATATCTCTTTTATGGTACATTTACGAGGTACCTCCATATATAAATTATGTTAATATCGAATCGAACAAGAACTTCTTTAAATTCTCGATACTACGCATTGCCATTGAAAAACAGAATTACACAGAAATTCGTTGTATTGTTTTAAATAAAAACTAGATTTGCAAAATATGTATCCTTAGGTACGGAGGCTGTCGGTGTGATTAGTCCTTGGACGGGTGACCAAAATGTACTACATTTTTTAAAATAGACAAAAAGTTTCATTATTTTTACTTCACATATCAACATATAAAAAAACAATTACCTTTTCTTTGATCCAGGAATACCTTTTACAGGTACCACTTGACCCCGGGGAGGGCGAGTGGTTATGTGGGAGTCTCCGCCAGAAGGGCAGCATACCCACAAAAAATCTGGGGTGTTCCACCTCTGCATCGCGATCAGGGCCCCGAGAGTGCGATGCATGCGTCCGCAGCCCTGGCGATGCTGGCCCGGCATCAGGCCCCGTCTCGGGGAGCTTTTGCTCATCCCTCTAATGGACGACGTGTCGGAACACGGGACACGTCGTCGCATCCTGTGGGGACTCAGTCCTAAGGGCAACAAGGTTTTTAAGGGGACTTCGAGCGGCAGGTCGCCCGAAGTCCCCTTAAAACCCAATTACCTAGCCCAATATCATACGTTAAAAATAAAAGCCTATAAATGTACCGTCAATTTATTCGCCGATTCGATTATTCCCGAATGGAATCGATCAATCATCGAGTAACGAAGGCACGACTCGATCAAAGTCTAATTAAAACATGTCAACGGACGATATGGAGGTGGAACTTCGTCCGGATTTTATCAAGCCTATTTTCATTTCATTTTGTTTTTTAGTTCAAAGTTGGTGATTTTTCAGGACTTCTTTTAATTCACACATCGCAATCTATCTATCTCTCTTTGAAGCTGAAGAGGCTGTACTAAGAAGATATTAGAAAAAAAAGTAAGGTATACTCAATAATAAAGCACGTGTAAGCAGTTTTTGGAAGGACCTGGGCGCCCACCACGATGTCCACCCAAGAAAACTCCCCTAACGACTGTCTGCGGGGGAGTCACTACCCTCAGTCATGAGGAAATACGACTCAAAGAGAGAGAGAGATCCAGTTTTTATACTTTTTATAGTTTCTCTGTTTATCTGTGTCAGTTTATTTAAACGCTCATCACGCAAAAACGGCTGTTCATAATTATTTTTGGTATGTAGGTAATATGGGGTCTTTGGAGTGTCATAGGTTACTTTTTATTCCGAAATATTGCAAGCGAAGCCGCGAGCGTTCACTAGTATGTAATATTACAAGAACTATAATAATTAAAACTAAGTAAAAGCCTTTTAAAACCTATTCTTATCATTTTAATAAAAACATGGGAAGATCAAGGGCATAAAATCTGTTCTAGCTTGTATTGGTTTATTCATTAAATTATTATTATATTATATTATTATATTATTATCTATTAAATTTTAATTTAAATCTATCGCACTGTATTTTTTACCACGAGACAAATAATTATGTCTATATAATATATATATACATTTAACTACAAAATGCATTATTGTTACGTAAAAACTACTTTTTATTTTTTTATACAATGCTCGTTCTTTTCTTGATAGACTCGCTTTGCTACAAAGAAAACAACACTCAATTGCTTCAACTGAACACAATAAACGAATGAAATAGATTTAAAAATCATTACTCTAAAGTTAATGAAGTGTTTGCCTCGACAAACAGATATATTGCTTTTTTCCGACAAAATGGTGAAAAATTCTGTTTGCTGCAAGCTTGGACGAATAAACAATATGACGTGGAAATAAAATTAAATGCCGGGTATAAAAAATACTTTGTATGTTATACGGTAGAGGCATACAGAGTAGTAGTAGTTTTGTAATACAAATTTTAATTTTGACTAACTTTTTTAAGGATTACTGTACTCCGCTGCATTATAATATATTCCTGTGCTTTTTTTTTTCCTGGATGACCTTTTTTGTGATTATCATATGCAAAATACTCAAGAATGCGTGAGAGCTTTCGAGGTATATTTTATAAATTGCCTGTTTCGAATGACTAATAAAAAAAATATTTAGTAAGATTAGAACTGAAATATCGAACGATTAGTCAGTCAGATTATAATCGTTTTTTTTTACTAATAACTATTAGTAAAAAAATTCGTATTTTTGGGGGTACGTACAATACTCGTAGCTAGAAACTCCGTACATTCATCGCTTTGTTTGTTACTCGTATTAAACTTCAATGCTTCATTTTTCATCTCTCTACCACTCGCATACAAATTGAAAAGTTTTGGTAAAAAACGGTTAACTATAAAAAAAATCTTCTTCCACCTATGCCCCTAGTAGGTACATTAGTCCACGGACGGAGGTCGTGTCCTCGAGCGGTATTGACAAGCTCTCTATGAAATACGAGAGTTTGTTTTACGGTTTTTTATTTATTTCAACCGAGAGAGTGCTCGTGTTGAGAAATTAATATTTAAAACGCCGTAGTGGCTTCTAACATACTGTAACGAACCTCTATGCAGGTTAAATAAGGTGTAAGAACTTTATGCATTGTGATGCAACCTCTTTGCATGTTAGAGATGTAGGAACTCTTTTGTATTTTGTTTGTTTAAAAAGATAATAGTGACAGTTAGTTTTTATAACAATTTGGAGTTTTGGCGGGAATTAGTGTGTGAAAAATGAACGTGTTTCTTTCCTATCCCTAAACCCGCTTCCGTAACAATATATAATTTATATATCTGCCTGTTACACGTGAGAAATTTAATATGTATATGTATAATTACTCAAAATATGTATAGGCGTTAAAACGTCATTTTTACTTAAACTTCACTAACTGCCTGTGTTTTAGTGGGCTACGTTATTCATTTATACTCACCAAAGTTAGTTACTAAGTAAGTAGGTAATTAAGTTAGTAGTAAGTTAGTTAAGTTAGTGGCCTACGGCCATAGACCGGAGGCTGTCGCTTCCGGCCGTCGCGGAAGCGATGGTCGAGAGCGACCTTGGTTGGGACGCAGTGCGAGACTTCTGCGAAGAAGTTCTCGCACTGAAGGAGGAGGCAGAGCGCGCGCGGGAGAGGTTCGCGGAGCTGAACTCCTTGCGCAGGAGGCGCGTTGGAGGGCGGCGCTTAGCGCACGTCCGCCGACCTCCATAAAGGGGACTCCGGGCGGCAGGTCGGGGAACCTGTTACCCCTAGGACTGAGTCCCCACAGGATGAACGACGTGTCCCGTGTTCCGACACGTCATCCATTTAAAGGATGAGCAAAAGCTCCCCGAGACGGGGCCTGATGCCGGGCCAGCATCGCCAGGGCTGCGGACGCATGTATCGCACTCTCGGGGCCCTGATCGCGAGGCGGAGACTCCCACATAACCACTCGCCCTCCCCGGGGTCGAGTGGTAACTTTAAAAGGTTTTCCTAGGTCAAAAAAAAAAAGATGCCTACGGTCAAAAAACGTTTCCAGCTGTCTGTATTACTGTAGACGTTAAACCATATCAGAAACCAATACTCGTCTTGACACCAGGGTATACAAGTCTCATATTTTTTAAAAATAAAAAGACGACATCTTTCTGTGATGCTCAACTCGATTGAACGAGAATCACAATTCGCTTTACAAATTGAATGAATCCCTTCAATATGCATGTAACCACATTACCTCTAATATAGTTACAACACATCTCTAATACAGTTAAAGCTCTAATAGATCCTGCAACCCTGGGGCTTGTTATCGAGGGTTAATCGAGTTATCTTTGCTAATGGGAACGCAGCCTTATCTCGCAAGTGATGTGCTGATAATTGGGTGTAGAGAGGTATTAGATGTAGGCTGTGTTAGGAGGTCGCGCCCGGTGCTCAGCTAGTGGAGGCAATCGCATGCGATTAACAATGTTAAGCAAAGGTCGACGCGATCAGTTCTTGGATGGGTGACCGAAAAGTGGCATTTTATTTCGGGCGGTTCCGTGGATCGTATGACACGTCAAAATACAGGTCCCGACTGTTTGTTACACTACGGCAGTCGTTAAGCCATGTCAGAGGCCCATAGGGCGGCTTGATAAACTCTCGACACCAGAGTTGGCCACTCTCATTCGTAGTAGATTTTACCTTAAAAATCCTCGTCTACTATCTTTTTCATAATTTTATTTAATTATTTTTTTTAGATCGTAGCCTAGAATCTGTCGCTTTTATTGATAAGGTCAGAACTCTGGATTAACACATAATAAAATATTTATGATTTTATACTTTTTATCCTAGTTTAAGATATATGTATTAACTAGTGGAAATAACGCGGCTTCGCTCGCATTATTTCAGGATAAAAAGTAGCTTTTGGCACTCCTTAGCCCTCATACTACCTACATACCAAAAATCATGATGATCCGTACAGCTGATTTTGTGTGATAAGCGTTTAAATAAACAGCCAAACAGAGACACAGATAAACAGACGTATATTATAAAAAATGCTGCATCATGTTTTATTATCGATTTAAAGTGTACCCAAACTTTTTTTTTAACATCTCTTATGTTCCGATTTGTGACCCTCCTCAGCTTTAATATATGTATCTTATATATAAAAATTAATCGCAAAATGTGTTGGTAAGCGCATAACTCAACAACGCTTGGACCGATTTGGCCAATTCTTTTTTTTAATATTCGTTGAAGCACAAGGATGGTTTTTACGGCGAGAAAAATTTGAAAAAAAAAAACGCCTATTTCTTTTTCCCATACAAACGTTTTCTAACTAAAGAGTAAAAGAGTCAACAAACAGGACGAAGTCTGTCGGGTCCGCTAGTAGATTATAAAATCAGCTAGTATATTTGAAGACTCAAAATAATACTCCTAGAGTTAAACTTTTGAATTTCCCAGCTAAACGAGCTTCTCCATTCCACAGCCCCAAAACCGGAACTATTCCATCCGGTTTCCACTACCGATTAAACTTAGCGGTTCTATCAAACCGGAAATAACCGGTATTGGCTCGATATGAGATACCATTGTTTTAAGTTTCTTTTATCAGAAACGAGCTGAATGAAAAAGATTTAGATCTGCTTGCACAACGACTTAAACCCATTTAGCTTAACAACTTGTTAATTATGTCACTAAACGCGTTTAAAAGCCTTTATGCAGGTGGTTTCAGACTAACTAAATCGAATTTGCTTTGTTTGCAATTAGTATAGTTTAGCTGCTATGGTATGGGTCTGTATTTGGATGGGTGATCGTGCTAAAATAATGGCATTTACGTAGCTTAGATTTAACTTACATAAATTGCAATTTCCGGCTATTTGTTATCTATGTGTGCGGTTTTGTAAGCATCAACGTTTATATAAAAACATACTTGCTTTTGTGTTTTTTATTTTATTTCTTTAAAATATGAAAAATAAAAACTTTTTTCCGTAGTTATTTTAAAGTTATTATTACTATTACTATCTTTATGACAGTAAGTGTAAACATAAAATAAAAACTAAAATTAAAACTACGCTGTAAATCGTATCTATAATTATTATGTTACCTTTATGTTCAAAAATATATTTTGTAATATTATATTCTATTAATATATATTTTGAAAAAATATTAAAGCATTTGCTTATTCTAAGTTTTTACAGTAAACACACAAGCATTTTATGAACACAACACTTTTGTACATAATATATGCTTTCATTATACCTTCATGAAACAATACTTTCTATTATTTTAATAACCTCTGTACGTCCATCATTCAAATCTTAAAATAAACAAATTCGTTGGAATGAAGAACAATCAACCAAGCCTTGTCCTATAAATAGAACAAGAGAAGTAAATTTGTATTCTCTCACTACAATACAGCAATACAAATCTATACTATATAATATTATAAAGCTGAAGAGTTTGTTTGTTTGTTTGAACGCGCTAATCTCAGGAACTACTGGTGCGAATTGAAAAAATCTTTTTGTAATGAATAGACCATTTATCGAGGAAGGTTTTAGGCTATATAACATCACGCTGCAACTAATAGGAGCGAAGAAACAATAGAAAATGTGGGAAAAACGGGGAAAATTATTCATCTTTGAGGGCTTCCGTTGCATGCGCTGCGAAAACGGTTCAAGATATCAAAAAAATGTGTATGTAAGAATTATTCCTCTTGAAATGATCTAACAAAATGTCCGCAACAGTATATGTCTATCTTTTAAGGTTAACTCACTAGAACTGTTTTTATGGTAATAACTATTCCACGCGGACGAAGTCGCGCGCACCAGCTAGTATACAATATACACATTGTATTAAACTATAGACTATTAATAGGTAAGCAATGAACACATTTGGCTAAATATAAACACTATTGAGGTTATTATCAAAACAAAGTGCTATTTAGAGCTTTATTTAGAACTGTTAGTTTGTGTATAAACTAGTGGATGCCCGCGGCTTCACTCGCATTATTTTATAAATAAATAAATATTCCGGGACAATGCACACAGCGCCATCTAGCCCCACACTAAGCAAACGCTTGTGTCGTGGGTACTAGATAACGGATATAATACTTATATACTTTTCTTTTGTAAATACATACTTATTATACATACAAACAACCAGACTCAACACAAGAAATTATACATTTTTTAAATGCATAAACACTTGTGTCAGGCGGGAATCGAACCCGCAACCCCTAGATTAGAAGGCAGAGCCACTACCAACTAAGTTAACAGGCCAGTCAAAAAAAAATTTTGAGATAAAAGAGTAGTAACCTATGACACTTCTAAGATCTCATACTCGTACTACCTACATACCAAAAATCAGGATGATCCATTCAGCTGTTTTTGCATTACGGGCGTTTAAATAAACAGATAAACAGACAACATTTCTAAAAACTGCTGAAACGTGTTCTGTTATGGCATTAAATTAAGGTATACACAAATATATATTTTTTCTGATAGAAATAGAAAAACATTTCTCTCTCTTGAGTCGTATTTCCTCATGACTGAGGGTCGTGACTCCCCCGCAGAATTAATTCGTTAGGGGAGTTCTCTTGGGCAGATACATCGTGGTGGGCGCCCAGGTCCTTCCACGGAAGACACATGTCCTCGGATATTGTGGTCCTCAAACATGTCGGTTTCCTCACGATGTTTGCCTTCACCGTTAAGCGAGTGCAAATCCACACATAACTTGAAAATACAAGTCATTGGTGTAGGGCCGGATTCGAACCAAGGTACGTCTAGATGAAAAGCAGACACTGGAACCGCTGAGCCACACTCGCTTAAAAACATTTATTCATACAGATTTACAGACATTTAGCAAATATACACAGGTGTGTATATTATCCGGACACATACATACAATAACTAAATAAGTCTGCCCCAACACAGCCCCAACTAAGCATAATATCTTCTATGATTTTTTATGACGTTCTGATTTTTGACCCTCTTCAGCTTTTTATGTGTATAGAAAAAATCAGTGAAACGTAACTCTGTTCACATGTTTATAAATAGTTTTGTTAGGTACTCGGTAAATCTTCAGAAACATCTTATTCGAAACCACACTGAAGATTGTTTAATTTGTACTTTACAGTTAAAGCATTTATGGTTGTTTGTATTTTCTTAACAAACATTTTGTTTGAAAGTGGACCATTACAACATCATCCTTACATAACATACTCTGCAAGTAATCATCGAGATTTTTTGTATGAAAGTAGTATAAGATTCCGTGAGTGATTTAAACTACATTATTGATTTACTCCTGTTAGACTAGGCTACACCAGGATAATGATTTCCATCAAATATGGTCGCCCACTAATGCGGTGGGTTGAAGACACAAGAAAAACCACAGAGAGCACCTGGATTTAATCTGAGCAGGACCGGGACGAGTGGCGTACAAGAAGAGAGGCCTTTTTTTAATAAAAAATAGCGCTTAATCTTTCTGAAGATTTCCACCTAAAAAACAGAAGAGAATAAAGAATAAAATACATTTATTGGGACATGAAACAACAAGAGATACAAAACAATACAAGATAAAGATATATACAAGTAGGTACACGTTGCATGTCACAATCCGGCCCCAACTCAGCCTGTGCTGGATGCAAGCATCCAGCGCTGGTCTTCCTTTGGAACCGGCAAAAAGAGAAGAAGAAAGAAGAAGAAAAGAAGAAGAAGAAGAAGAACGGAAGAGAGGCCTATGTTCAGCAGTGGGTGATAACGGGCTGACAATGTGGAGGATAATAATGATGCTGTCATTTATCTATCTATTTTATTTATTTGTCTATTGATTTATCTATCTGTCATATTAGTGACATCATATTCTAAACCCAACAACAAATCCCTACCTATAAATAGCAACTAAAATATCAGTACATCAGTAATTGTTACAATAGGGCGTACATTAACAGTAGTCTTTAAACCGAACAATGGAGCTTTGTGCCGCAAATAGAGCGAGCTTTATGGATATCGATCATAGTCGTATCGTCTCTGATTTAGGGTAGGACGGCGAACCCAATAGACAAGTTACATAACAAAAAGAGAGAGTAGAAAACTTTGATTCGAACTAAACGGTAAATTCGTATGACTAGCTGACTCTGGAGTCAAAAGTTTGAAACCAAAACCTATGATTTGTCATACATCTGGGACGTACGATTTAATACATAGTTCCATTGGAGGTGCAAGTGAAATATCACTTTTGATCACCCAACTAAGGCCTAACGAGTCGACTTAGTAATCGCATGCAAATAGCTCTGTTGGCAGGCGCTGCAGCAGAAAGTTTTGAAACACATTATTGCAATCCTATTGTCAAGACATTATTTTATTTCACACACACACATTTATAAAAGCGAACTGTTAGCAAAGTGTTTGATGGTCCGTTACTTCTTATAAATTTAGATAAAGATATTAAATTAAAAATTTAAGTTCTGAAAATGACATAGACTTTTAATCCTGAAAAAAACGGACAAATTAACTAAATCTAAAGTGTGATAAGTCATTGACAAATATGTCGCAATATATTTGCAGTCTGATTTGTCTATAAATAACTGTAGTTCGATCTGGGTAAGACATTCGATTTTGTGTAACGATTTATGCAGCGGCTTTTGACACATTTTATCACCATGTCGTCTGAAGTTACATATACCGTCTGAAATTTTATTAAAGTATACCTAAAATAGAATAGGTAGATAACTAAATAAGGTGTAACTAAATTATGTTATCTACGGTCCTTGGTTTGGTGTAGGACAAGGGTTGACGCTCGGGCCTGCGTTCTAAACACTTTACGTGTAAGACTCGTACGGACTTCATAACAAACAAGACGTTATAAATGGCTTCTTAATGACTTTTAATTGTTTTTTTGTTGTTCAGTTTCATGTGATTGGAGTTTTTTGTTTGTTTTTGTTTGTGAAACGTCATTAAAGACTGATAAGAAAATGTAATATAAAAGGTGTATGCGTGTTTATGTACAGCTTTTATGAATGTTAAAAGGTTTTGTTGGTTAATTGTTGTTTTATGGTTCTGTATAACTATGTGCTTGTGACTCATATGCAATTTTTTAGCTGTATCGTATATATGGTTGAAAATTGCGTAGCCTAGGAAGTCAGTTTCTTTTTTTGTATGCACCTACAACTCATATGTTCTGATCAGATTGCAGAAAAACGCAGATTTAAGTATTGTAATACCAGTCATGTTTATTTTCACTCATATGGTAGTATAGTATGCTATTCCCGAAATATAATATTTCCCAAATTATTGATGTATTTGGGAAATTCTAGTTAATTTTCTTAAATCATGTGTTACAATTAGATACAATGTCAGTATACCTACCTATATAGAATAACTCTTTGACTTTTTACGTTTTTAATGACAAATTTATATAGTCACATATCTAACAATTTTGTATTTATTTATAGCCTCTAGGTATATGTATGTACGAATGTATCTATTCGCAACAAATAGCGTACAAATCTATTTCCAGACCAATATTCCCCAATTGCTCCCTCTATCGGCCGGCGCTGCAATCCAAACAGAAAAGGGTTAACACTTTGTGCCTCAGTTGATCTGTAAACATTCCTTCACTTCCTACTCGATACGGGTATTGGATTTTGTATGAGATATGATGTAGTATAAAATGGAAGTTGTTAACCAGGCCTACATTATTTTTTTAGAGTAAAAGTAAAGAATAAGTAAAAATATGTTTATTTGCCATTTGAAAACTTAACCTACACATAACAATATTCATATTTATTTAATTTACAATACAATAGGATTATAGTATTAACAGTAGACCCCAAACTAGGCGTTAGCCTGTATCTTGGTGGTCCAATTATAAAAGATCCTGTTTTCCTGACAGAAGTTGACGCTGGTAAAAGACAATAATTTCAGAAAAGAAGAAAGAAAGGGTGGTTCTTTGCAGTTTCATAACACATGCGTACTTGCTGTAATGATTCGGTTGAGATTTACGAAGTGCACCTTTTTATTTTCTTGTTGTTATAAGTAGTATGTTTAGTTTTTCTTCCTTTGTTTTATGTATTACTTGATTCTGGTCACAATTGTTAAGTAAATCAATTTAAAGTTTCAAAGTACATATTAAATGTCGGATGAAGAACTACTTACACCTATCCCGCGATGTTATCCGTAATAATCCGGGATAAAAAAAAGCTTTTTAATTTTTTACAGTTTGAATGTAAATAAGTAACAAATTACATACTTACATACACATATGTACTTTTGCTTTTATAATATAAAAGAATAGTAACGTCATTCCGGGCACAAGTGCTATAATAATACCGATAAAACACATAAAGCTAGCCGCGTTACCGCGTTGAATTAGAAACACCAAGCTTTACATAAAAAACAATCCAATAACTTCGAAGATCGAACGCCCTATTTCATTTACCAAACTACCCTTAATTAGAAAACTTCGGTATACTAAAACAAAATCAATCTGTAAAAGCACTATGTATAAATGTGTCGTAAAAATAAATAAATGGCGCATTTCCCTCGCAATATCATACGTACAGAAAGGGCCTATTTTTATCTCATCGACACCAAATTCGAGAGAATATTTTGCCACAAACTTGAAGGGACGCCCCGCCTCTTTGACAATAAACTTTTTACCGATATATTCAAATATACAGGGTGACTATTTGGTTTTAAGCAAATTGTAGTCAAGATTACGTATTTTTTGTATTTATATATATCTCCACGTTCCTAATGTTATCAACATTAGGAACGATTCAAATAAACGGTAAACAAAAAAGTTTAAAATTTTATCATCACTGGTTGGTTAGGACACTTTATTTATTAGGTTGGTTGATTACAGATTAATTATACATTATGTTGTTTTTAATCATTTTGTGATTAACTGGCGCTATGTTACTGGCATGATAGGTTTGTCATAGCATATTCGTACAAATCCCAACAATAACTAATGTTCGTAAATAAACAAATAAGTTTTATTTATTATTTTGAGTTAGTTTATCTACACTAATGTTGTAACATTCCACTTATGTTTCCAATACTTGACTTATAATTACTACTGTTATAGCGCAGACAACAAAACATTCAATTTAAGCAATTTCACATGATGGTATAATATCCACATCGATATCGTAATATCTCATTATAACATCAATAAAACGCGACCAACCTGATTGCAGGGCTAATCAGGTGGGTCGCGTTTTATTGATCATTGCTCTCATTGGTTAGATTTTAATGGCGGCAAAATCACTGTGACAATACACGTACGCGTGAATTTAATTTAATAAATGCGAGTTTCATAATAGTAACGAGTGTTCATTATATGACAGTTGCATAAACTACTATTATGCGACTTTTCTTGAATCGGTCATGTCAATAAATTCTATAAATGTCGCCTGGTGATATTGCAATAAAAACGTTTCCATTAACTTTAATGTGGTTTTAAAACTTAAAGTACGTTCCTGTTTGCTTTTTTTCGGTTTTATGAATAAATACTAAATAAAAGTAATTTTACGTATCTTACGTTCGATAGTTTGAAATTCACATGACTTACTAACTTGCTGTATTTAAATTTTTTAAACGTTTTTTTTATTCAACTGTAAAACCCGCATAAATTTTAATAGAAGTTTAGTGTTTTTTTTTTAGTTATAAACATAGCACAAGTCACCTTGTAAAACGTATTTTCAATATGTGTGGTAAAAAGTAGATACATAAAAAGGATGAATGGTGTTTATATTTTGGGATGCCATTGTGTCCTCTTTGGGCTTTGTTATTTCAGGTATTTTGTTGTATCTAGGGCTTATTTGTGCCTAAACTTTTATATAGATCAGTAAGCCAGCGTAATGCCTGACCTTTCCGGAGTAAGATAGATCATTGACAGATATATTTGCTAGATATCTTGTACTTGTGGACGCCTGCGGCTTCGCTCGCATTATTTCAGGATAAAAAGTAGCCTATGACGCACCTAATACCTCATACTACCTACATACCAAAAATTATGATGATCCGTTAAGCCGTTTTTGCGTGATGAGCGTTTATACAAACGGACAAACAAAGACGCAGATAAACAGACAAAAATTATAAAAACTGCTGTAACGTGTTTTACTATTGATTTAAAGTATACCCAATCATTTTTTTTCTAATATCTTCTTTGTACAGACTTTCGACCCTCTTCAGCTTTATTATATGTATAGATTACATATTCCTTACTTTGGCGTTGTATTATTATATGTTTTGTGCTTTGGTAGTTGAAACTTGAAAGTTACGTTAAGTTAACAATAAACAATAGTTTTAGTGTTAGGGGCAAAAAACTCTTCTGAACAGAACCGTCAAATAAACCACTTAAATTGACTCTTTGACGATAGAAACGTGCCTACATTGCTAAGACAACAGTGAACTTTATACAATAGCAATATTGCCCAAATTGATCCTACGTTTTAGTTAGAAAACGTTTGTATGGGAAAAAGAAAAGGGCTGCATTGAGGGTTTTTGTGGCAATTATTCAAATTTTCTCGAAGTAAAAACAATCTTTGTACTTTAACGAACTTTAAAAAAAAGAATTGGCCAAATTGGTCCAGGCATTGTTGAGTTATGTATGGCCTTACCGACACATTTTGCGATTCATTTTTATATTTCAGAAGATAAATAAGAGTGGGAGTGGGCCGTCCGTCGCGCGATGGGTCGACGACATCGTCAAAGTCGAGGGTCCAACCTGGATGAGGTCTGCACAAGATCGACGCAGATGGCACATGCAAAAGGAGGCCTATACCCAGCAGTGGGATCCCAAGGGCTGTGGATGATGATGATGATGATAGATAAGGTTTCGTTTCACCTCAGACAAACCACAAGCATACTAGTAAGCAATAAAAACTGTCAACTATCTGTCGAACCTATATTTGTAGTCTGTAATCTGTGGTTATAAGTAGGTAGTAACGAGTAAGTTTCTGCAACTTTGCCTTTGTTCAATACTTTACAACATCTACTTGCGACTTCCCCCGCACAATGTATGGGCTGTCATATAACTTGTGTGAGATATATCCTGATATTTCCGATCCCACTCGTATCCGCTTTATTATTTTATCTATTGTCGTATTATTTTCCGTAGGTGTATGGTTTATGTAGGATATTCTTCTTCTTATCGAATGAGAGTGGCCAACTCTGGTGTCGAGAGTTTTCAAACCACCCTAAGGGCCTCTGACATGGCTTAACGACTGCCGTACTAGACCAACAACCGGGACCTACAATTTAACGTATCATCCAATTCACGGAAGCGGCCAAAATGGATTGCCATTTTTCGGTCACCCATCCAAGGACTGACCGCGTTGACCTTCGCTTAAAATTAAATAAATAAATATAAATATTCCGGGACATTGCACACAGCGCCATCTAGCCCCACACTAAGCAAACGCTTGTGTCGCGGGTACTAGATAACGGATATAATACTTATATACTTTTCTTTTGTAAATACATACTTATTATACATACAAACGACCAGACCCAACACAAGTAATTATAAATTTTTAAAGTACATAAATACTTGTGTCATGCGGGAATCGAACCCGCGACCTCTAGATTAGAAGGCAGGGCCACTACCAACTAAGCTAACAGGCCAGTTATAGTTATTGGTAATCGCATGCGATTTTTTTTTTTTTATTATAATAATCGTTTATTATGCCAAATATATACAAATTTTTACATTAATACAATTAATACAATTTAATTTAGATTGCCTTCGCTAACTGAGCTACGGGATTATGTAGGATAATATTGTCAACATGAAAGATTTGGATTGTATAAGTAAAAATAAAGTCATAATAGGTATACCATGCTTATTATATATATAGTATACTACAGTGGTGCTTAACATCGGGCAGTTAGTCGTTGGCCTATTCAGTATAAAAGAAAAAAAACCAGCCATGAAAAAATACAGTGATCCATAGTCTATATACAAACTGAATTATATACTTATAAATCTTCTTAAACTTCTACTAAGTTTAAGAAGATTTATAAGTATATAATTCAGTGAATTCAGTGATTATAGCATCAAAAAATAGTTTTAGTCCTAAAAATAGTTTCTGGTTCGGTGTAAAAACTATCGAAACCAAAGCTTGGAGCTCTCACAATGAATAAACTTTAATCTTGAATCTTATATATTCAATTAATGGTGCTTACTCACATGCTATTAATAGGTATGTATATAACACAACACACATAAATATAACAAAATTGCATATGCATTGTCGCATTTTCTTTTATTTTTTTATTTGTTTTATAATTCAGTCAATCATTCAAAATAATAACTCTTTTTTATTATTATTTTTGCAATGTCCCGGGATATATATAACCCTGGCCATTGCACACAGCGCCATCTAGCCCCACACTAAGCAAACGCTTGTGTCGTGGGTACTAGATATCGGATATAATACTTATATACTTTTCTTTTGTAAATACATACTTATTATACATAAAAATTACAATGGATGGATGAACTTTGACAAAAAGGCCACCAAATCTTAATAGGCACAAATATTTTCGAACATGAAGCGAAAAGCAAGATTTATCCAATAACTTGTCCGTTGTAATCCCACGTAAAAGATAAAAATATTTTCGCGAAATACTTTCAAGAATATTTTTATATGCCAAACACAGATCAAAGTACTACTTTGATCTTAAAAAAAGAATTCCATGAAAAATATTTCTACCCCCGACAAGCAAGAATTCAAAAATCTTGGACTTTTTCCGAAAGCTGATAAAAATGGTCAACGGGTCAGCAATGTTATGTTATGGATTTAGGAACTATGCTCCTGACACGTGTCTTTCATTTAAATCATGATGGAGAATTGTTTTGATTCCTTCAAAATATGCGTATGTCTCGGTAAGAAAAAACCCGTCTAGAAATCTGTCGACAAATAACAGCAGTTTCACTCGTTTAACGGTATATTAGAATCATTGTAACAAAAAAGGCGAGTGTGGCTTAGCGGTTCCAGTGTCTGCTTTTCATCCAGACGCACCCTAGTTCGAATCCGGCCTAGTGCTGCCAGTACCAATGACTTGTATTTTCAAGTTAAGTGTGGAAAACATCGTGAGGAAACCGACATGTTTGAGGACCACAATATCCGAGGACATGTGTCTTCAATGGAAGGACCTGGGCACCCACCACGATGTATCTGCCCAAGAGAACTCCCCTAACGAATTCATTCTGCGGGGGAGTCACGACCCTCACTCATGAGGAAATACGACTCAAAGAGAGAGATAAAACATTGTAAGAAAACCAACTGAACTCTCTAACCACTTATGCCTATTAGATGCAATTATTTTATATATTAATAGAAAAAATACAAATTAGATTAACGTGGACTACTCAGCGGTGCATATAATACATAAATATTGCCATAAATATGTATCAGATGCTTTCGTAAACTGTGTTGTTTTCAATTTCATTTCGAATTGCGCAGTCATTGCAAAGTTTCTCTTTTAATAATAGAATCACAAGCCCCTGTTATTTTCATGTAAAAGTTTTTCCACGTGAATACGAAATTGGAATCGATAAATATACCCACAGCGTGCGACTTTTTCAACATTGAACTTGAAACTTTTCCTCATTTTTTTCTACTTCTGCTTAGATTTTGTGAATAAGTGTGTATGCACCATGTTTAAGCTAGTTTAATCTAAACTACAAATGACTGTAAAGCTATAAATGGCAAGGATTTTAGAAAACCATTTTAAATTTTCACGAGTACTTCTACTTTTCCCTGCATTGTAGGTACTCTACGTACATAGCTCAGCTGGCAGAGATTACCAAAGTTAAGCAATTGTTAACGCGGACAGTCCTTGGATGGGTGTCTGAAAAGTGGCAGAGGTACCATTTTGGGTGCTACGAACTGGATCTCAAACGAGTCTCTTAGACCAATCAAAATACGAGACGGAACACGCTGATAGACCCTTGGCGACATCATCATCTTCTTCAGCCCGTTATCGTCCACTACTGAGCATAGGCCTCTCTTCTTGTGCGCCACCCATCCCGGTCCTGTGCAGATTAAATCCAGGTGCTCCCTGCGGTTTTTCTAATGTCGTCAACCCACCGCATTGGCCACATACTATAGTATATTGTTTTATTACTCTCTTAAGAAACCTGTCTGAATATACCATCTCCTTTGTCTCCAGCATGTGGGCCGCGTGGGGAGCTTGCAGCGTGCTGCTGTGCGCCAGCACGGTGCTAGCACAGCGCATCGACCAGGAAGCCATGATGTCTCCGCGGACCGCGCGCGTGCGGGACCGGGACTTGAAGCAGGACGAGCCGAGCTGCGACCAGCTGAAAGCTATGTGGAGGTTGGTCTTCTTATCTCCATGTTGTTTCTTTAGTTTCAACGTTGAGAATGTTATTTTTTCTAATCAATATGTAACTAAAACGGGTTTCAATGCGCGCTGCCGCGGTCCCAGAACGCACGTACTGACGATGGGTGTCATTACACCCAAAACACATTTAAACAACATACGCGAATTACACGTGAGTGAAAACCGTTTTAGTTACATATTGATAAAAAAGTGTCACAAAAGTTTCAATAGTAATTTTTTATAGTGTTTCTCAGTTCAAATTGCGTCGTGGCATGTATCTTTTCTACTAATTAACTAAGTTTAATTATATAAGGGCCTGTACATAGTATCAGTCCTTTATAATTATAATGATTGACCGACGGGTTGCCTGTTAGTATAGGTTTAGTAACATTGCAAACTTTGTTATCGAGTCTATAGATAGGATTAATAGACGATATTTCGGTAACATTTGTTCTAATTTAATTAGAGATCTGGCTCCTACGCGTGTATGGGCTTTGTAGATCTTGACTTAACTTTAGCTCCATGGGTTTCTATTTCAAGTTTAGAGGATGTTTGTGTAAGTGATAATAAGTTATGACTTAATTATTTCCTAGACAGATTTTCTTACGAACGAAAAATTTGCCAATCACTATTTTATTTATTTTCCATTCATTTTCCAATTACTTTAAGATAGTAACAAAAGCATGAATCACGCAATAACATTTATCTCTCATAAATTCCTTAGTAAGAATTATTTCCCTTCTTTTGACTGTGACTCTTCTCAAGACCACATAAAAAAACATTTCTTACACTAAATACTGAACCATTCAGTGAATCATTTATTTCCTTCATTTACATTATATGTCTTATTATTCTTCACGAAACCACATAAAGACCATCCCATATACTAAATACAAAACCACACAAATTATCCCGCCAAGCATTTTTCTCGATCCTACGTAAGAAATTCCACAGAAACACCATTTCCTGTATCTGTCCCCTATTGAATGAGCTATGCAAGATGGCGTCACCAATTCAGATCAATTGGTTCCTAACGACGATTCGATTGCTTATTCAGCATCCGCCTTTGAGAGCTTCTGAGTTTGTGTTACGCAATAGACGTATCATTAAGAAAAAAAAATACACAAACTTCCGCGTTATAGTGATGTTTTATTTATTAAATTAACTCCAAAAAAGAAAGTTTTTATTTCAAGTGAATGTTTATTTTTAATTTTTGCTTTACCAATTGGTGTTCTTTTTTATTTCGGAGATCCTACATAAGTTTTATAGAAATTGGTACATTATTTTCCGAAGAAAGGAGACACTAAAATCTCGAGGCCACGAGCTACAGAAAATAAATGATCAACAGGATAGACAAAGGCTTGTTAGCCTTTGTCTATCCTGTTGATCAGTGAGAAATGTTTACCACTGTGTTTTAGTTCTTTTTGCTTGTTTGAATTAGCTTCTTGTTTTTACTGAAATGTGTACTTGAAAACAAGAAAGAAAAGTATATACTTAAGTATTATATCCGTTATCTAGTACCTACGACACAAACGTTTGCTTAGTGTGGGGCTAGATGGCGCTGTGTGTAATGTCCCGGAATATTTATTATATTATTAAAAAAGTAGTTATGAAAAAGTGTCTCAAGGTTATATTGTCGATGTTCGAGAGTCAAGCCTACGCCTACTTAATCGTACGCGGTGCAAATGTGCCCATCAAGCTCGCTGCGTTTCCCCGCTAGATGGCAATAGATAGCCGTTGCACCAGATACGATCCAGAGCGGGGGTCACCGCTTGTAAAGATTCAATCTGTTGTTCTATAATGTTAATTTCAACATTACATACCTACCCATTATTTTGATTAACTTTTGAATGTATTTTTTACATTACAAAATTGTTTTTAAATAAATTACTCGCACATAATATAATAATAATATAATAAATATGCGAGTAATTTATTTACAAACAAATATTGTTAAGAAAAAAATAAGTTACATTCAAAAGTTAATCAAAATAATAGGTAAGAAAACACTTAAGTATTGATATTCAAAACCCAAATAATTTTCACATCAATTAATAATAAATTAATTTTAATATACACGGAAACATGTTATATTATGCAAGATTGTTAGTATGCGAATGAAGTGCGACAGCACCATTGATAAGAACTCTAAAATGCTTATACTTCTTCTTATCGAATGAGAGTGGCCAACTCTTGTGTCGAGAGTTTTCAAACCGCCCAAAAAAAAGTTTTCTAAGGCTTACTGTACTTATATAGGTACTTATTAAGATCTAGTGAGAAGAGCATTATGATTCTGTGGCTAATCTATAAACATAATAAAGCTGAAGAGGATTGAAAGTCTGAACATTTAAAAAAAATTGTATGTTTATCTGTTTTTCTGTGTCTCTGTTTATCTGTTTGTCTGTTTATTTAAACGCTTATCATGCAAAAACAGCTGAACGGATCATCATGGTTTTTGGTATGTAGGTATATGAGGTCTTAGGAGAGTCATTGGCTAATAATGCGAGCGAAGCCGCTGGTGTCCACTAGTAAGAAATATTTTGTGAAGCAACGTACGTAACCGATAAAAGCCAGTTTCCTCACTCGTGCATAAAAATTGTACGACTATTTGTTAAAGGACTTCCACCCACGCCACGCTCGCTAGTAAATGTATACCAGTTTACTCCAGAGACGAACTAGGGTTATAGTTGAAGTTTCTATTAAAAAAACCCGTTTATTTTAAACGTTTAAGTCAAAGTCAAAAATAGTTCATAAACTGGCCATCGGGGACAGTTTTACAACCTGACAAACAGGATCATTGGTTGAAAAATTAATAAAAGAGTTGACGATCTGTGATGACGCAATTCTAACTGTAGATAACGTTCACTAGGAAGCGAAACTACATTTTATGATTGGTCGTCTTACAAAGAAAAAAGAGAAGAAGAATGTTGCAGAAGCTATTTAAAAAAGTTGAAGTATGTAAAAAAATAAGTTTAAATTAACATTGACAATTCGACACGTTAGCGCTTGGTTTTCGGTTCACTTAGTCCAATAATTGCAGTACTTTCACGGAGAACCCCAGTATCATACCGTAAATTATGGAACTCTCTACCTGGAGCCTTGTTTCCAGAAAATTATAACCCAAGGGTCTTCAAGTCCTAAATAAATAGATTTCTCCTAGGCAAATGTGCAACATCTTAGACTACTGTACAGTGGTGTTAAACATCAAGTAGACGTAGCCTATCCCGCGTTAAAAAAATATTACCCCGTACTAATTCCGGTCCTGTACTCCTGTAAATGTATAAACGTATACCCTCAGTTGCGAAACGTCTCTCGCTGCTTTTCAATAGGTTTTCCCTAGGTAATAAATACCTACTTCAATTTCCTTAACAAGTTTCATGCGGGTAAATGTATGCTTTTCGTTTACTGTTGCTGAAAAATGTTGCATGCCTTTGTAGAGGCATTAATCTTCTGTGCATATAATAAAGCTGAAGAGGGTCGACAGGCTGAAAATTGAAGATATAAGAAAAAAAAATGTTTGGAGATACTTCGAAGTGATAGCAGGACACGTTCCAACAATTTCTAGATTTTTGTCTGTTTATCTGTGTCTCTGTTTGTCTGTTTATTTAAACGCTCATCACGCAAAAACGGCTAAACGGATCATCATGATTTTTGGTATGTATGTAGGTAGATTGAGGTCTTATAGGAGTGTCATAGGAAATTATACGATCGAAGCCGCGGGCGTCTACTAGTGTGGAAAGTTGTCTTGGACTAATAGTAACTATTAGGCTATCTACTTCGGTATGATAGAAAAAATGCAAATTGAGTGTTAATTATTTTTAGCGTTAGGTACTGTTGTATCCGTATTATTTCACGATAATAAATAACCTACATTTTAATGCAAGGGTTGTGTTTGTGACTTTGTATCTTTTTATACAAAGTTTTTTATATTATTTTCTATTGTGTATTTCGTGGCTCAATAAAGTATTTTATTTCATATTGTAAATATTTTTTATCTTAAACTTTACCGTTTCTGTACTCATCGTTGGTGCGTAAATAAGGAAGGATTTATATTATATAAGTTACAAAATCGACAAATTTTGCCGCCATTATTATTTTGTGTTCGGAGAGATAAATAATACATAGATTAATGTTTATTACACACAAGAAGCGATTTAATCGCGTAATATAAAATGTACGTTTAAGTAAAATAAAAAAAAACAAAGTGTGTTTTAAGCACATCATTATGGTCTCGTGTCAGAATGTACATTTGTACCTATTTACATATAAAAAAATAAAATGAATTACATCCACCATTCTTGTATACAGAGAAATCTAGTAGCCAGCTAACGAATTAATTCTGCGGGGGAGTCACGACCCTCAGTCATGAGGAAATACGACTCAAGAGAAAGTAGCAAGCTATAAACGCTTATATAAAACAAGTAGGTACTCAATTCCTATTCAATGCATTCACATGTATGTACTGTACATACGTAGGTATATAAGTAGGTGTTTGCGAACTCAGTTCAGAAAGAGGATGAAATGGAGCTCAAATAGTACCCTAACGCGATATGCGGGCCTTGTGCGGGAATGTTAATGTAGTTTACTACCCGCTTGGAGATTGTGGAGCTTAGTTTAGTTCTCTTATTTTGTTAGTTTGAAGTATATTTATGTTTTGATGAGAATATGGCCTTAATAAAAAATAGTATTCAAAGGCTAGAGTCAAACGACACTAGTGGAAGCCCACGGCTTCGCTTGCATTATTTTGAGATTAAAAGTAAGCTATGACATTCCTAAGACCTCATACTAACTAAAACCAAAAATCTTGATAATCCCGTTCAGCTCAGTATACGCCTACATTTAAATCTGTAAAACTATAAATACATATTTTGTCTTTTCTTTCTTTTTCTCTTTAATATCTCCAAAATATATACCAAAAGTCACACATCTAATACAATAAACCTCTAGATTCGTTGGCAGGCAATCACGTCCATTTGGAGTATCTCCGCAAATCCCGTGGTATTGTCTCAGATTACCGGGACTCGCTTGTCAACTCTCTAATCTGTGTTTTAGGTAAAATTGTGGTTTAGGTTGTGCAGTTCGTATATATATATTTATTTAATTTAATCTTCTTCTTTATAAATAAAAATGAATTGTTGTTCGTTAGTCTGATTAAAACTCGAGAACGGCTGAACGGATTTATCTTATCTTAGTCTTGAAATGTTCGTGGAGGTCTAGGGAAGGTTTAAAAGGGGGAGAAATTTTTTTTTTATGAATTTATACAAAAGTTTAGGTCGCAGTACGAAGTCTGCCGGGACAGCTAGTAAGCAATAACTGTAAATGGTTTTAATTAAGAGATTAATAACAGATATACCTACATACATTACTCAGTAGAAATTATACTGTTTAATTATATGCTTCTGTTGTGTAACGCTTAGAATCTGATGTTTTTTTTATCAAGGGCGGCTTTAACGTCAAATTCTAAAGTTGTAATTTTATTAGCGTAACTTATGTGAAGGAGTAATAATCTAGAGTAAATAGGTTTCTTCTAGGCAAGTGTGCTACATTTTGGACTAGAGTGCATAACGTCAGGCAGGCTATAGTCAAACGTAGGTGAACCGTGGAAGGACCTGGGCGCCCACCGCGATGTATTTGCCCAAGAGAACTCCCCTAACAAATTAATTCTGCGGGGGAGTCACGACCCTCAGTCATGAGGAAATACGACTCACAGAGAGAGGCCTTATGTGAGGTTGGCCTGTATACATATAATTATGATCTTTATTTTCCCATTTCCATGCAAATAAATGAATCTGAAACAACTGTTGAGCTTAACATTTTGGAAATTCGCAGTGTAAATGTAAAGTGATTTCATAATAAGTAAACATCACAAATCAAATTACAAACTTATGTGTCTTTTCGTCTCGTCTTGTTTATGAGATCTGGAAACTTTTGGCAATTCAAGCTGTCCGTTGGCAATCTTCTCTATATTTTTTTATATGATTATTTATTATTTGTATCAATTACTTGGCTTATTGTTTTTGCTTTTCCTCCTCCAGGTTCTCAAAGCGGCAAGCGCGAGCGCCGGAGATCATGAATGAAGTGAGCACTTACCGCGACCCTCTCATGTACAACGAGTGGCCTGTCTACTCTGCTGTGCCTCGCGCTGCGCCCAGGTATGTCCATAATTGGGTTATGTCACCATTGAACTTTATTACTAACTTATAGAACAGACACCCCGAACCAAAGCTTTGCTTCATTTTGGAAAGAGTTTGATCTAAAATTAGCTGCAGCGCGAAATCATAGTTATGACGTCTAACCAAACTATTAAAATATGCAGCGCTTAAAAGCGTACAGGGTACAGTTTTCTCGCGACCAAGCGCCGTGTATTTGCAAAATGGCGTCGCCCGGCAGCTCGATTCTTGTAAGCATTGTTACATCGCGAAAAACTTTAAATCGAAGAGTTTTCAACGTTTAAATGTCTACTTACCGATGAAATGTTAAACATCACTTTTTTTTGATGTTTTGGAGTGTATACGGCAGTCTTTAAGAACACAACCAGGCATTTGATGTTGTTATTTATGCGAGCCAAACACAACTACTCTCCACGGGCGTTGGATACTCACTGGATAGTTGCTGTAAACTTGTAAAGCTTACCGCAAAGCGTGGCGCAAAATCATGCAACGCGTTGACTTCTCTATACGTAGTAGTAATATCTCAATGTATGTCACCAAAATATTGTGTAAATAAATGTAAACTGCCTTTTTTTGTCGAAAACCTTAACTGTGGACACTCCATAAATCTAAATCATTTATTTCAGTCACGTGTCTATAATATATGCAAACCAATAGACTTATAGACTCATATATAATATTTTAATCTCATACTACCTCCGTAACAAAAATCATAAGGATCCGTTCAGCCGTTTTTGTGTGATGCGCAACCAATGAAACGGACATAAATTCTATAAACTTCTGAAACGTGTTCTGTTATCAATTTAAAATACTTACACTCAAACAATGTTTTTTGAATATCTTTTATGTAAAGAGTTTTGACCCTCTTTAGCTTTACATGTATACATTATCTTAATGAATTGTTCTTGCCGAATCAATATTAGTGATTATAATATGCAATGCAGTCATTGTCATTTTATCAGCATTGCCATCACGCGTGGTAATGCGGCCAGTATGCTGGGCACGATGCCCTCTGGTAGTGGGCTGGAGCACTTAGAGATTACCTTTAGGCTTTTCTAAAGATTTTCTAAGTGCCCCTTTTATATGTAGTAGTTAGAAGTATGTATGTATGTATGTTTAGTTTTTCTTCCCTTGTTTTTATATTTTATTATTGTAAATAAAGTCATTGGTATTATTTTAATCTTATATTGACTTATTTAATTTATAAATGTTATTGTTTCACTACAGATTCCGCTACCAGTACCCGTCAGTTCCCCGCGAGGCGTACGGCCGCGTACTCACAAAGGCACCGCCTAATGTTGTCCGCACCCCGGACTATGATGAGGTAACTTACTACTTAAAGGTCGACGCGGTCAGTCCTTGGATGGGTGACCGAAAACTGGCATTCCATCTTGGGCCCTTCCGTGTGTCGGATGATAAGATAAATTGTAGTTCCTGGCTTTACGTCATAGTACGTCAGTCAGCCATGTCAGAGGCTCTAAGGGCGGTTTGAAAACCCCAACACCAGAGCCGGCCACTCTCATACGAACTTACTTATTTAAACTCTAGTGGACGTCCGCGGCTTCGCTCGCATTATTTTTGGATAAAAGTAGCTTATGATACTCCTAAGACCTCATACTACCTACGTATCTAAAAACATGATGATCCCTTTAGCCGTTTTTGCGTGATGAGCGTTTAAATAAACAGACCATCAGAGACACAGAAAAAACAGATTTAATAGACAAAATTTCTAGAAATTATTATTAATTTCTAGAATGTGTTCTGCTCATAGCAGAACACATTCTAGAATTCGAAGTATCTCCAAACATTTTTTTTTAATGACATTGAATGTTCAGACTTTTGACCCTCTTCAGCTTCATTATATGTATAGATATTCTAACATATGGAATACAACTCAAAGTCATAAACTATAATAATACATTGAAAGAGGCGTTACTTTGCAGAAATGCTTTGCAAATGGAAAATTTGAGGAAAGATTTACTGTTTTCTAAAAGTCGTAGAGGAACAACACTACATTATTTTTGCAAAGTTTTTTTTAACTAAGATATAGGTAATCAAAAGAAGACACATACGCCAAATAATGATGCTCAACATTTGCTAATATATATGTATATACGAGATTGATATAAGAAAACTATCTAAACTATTTATATGTGTGTATATAAGATTTTCAGCGTCAACCTCTATGAGAATGAAAATCGCTTTTTTAGTTCGATTTTTCAGCTTTATTTTCCAAATTTCGTTTCGACATCATAACGTTGAACGACCTGGTGGTCAAATAACGAAATAAGTTATGTTAACTAATAAAAATACTTCCTTAACCTGAAGAAACTTTGAAAGTGAAAAGTTTCTTCACTTACGCAAGTAAGGGTAAATATTCTTGCACAAGTTTGGTTTACTTTGTTCTTGTTTTTTTACAACGTTGGTTTAAAGAATGTCAAGGACAAGGAAATAAAAGTTTGTTGTGTATTTTAATTCACGTTTTCCAAAGTTAAGCAACTGACGTCGCGGCCAGTCCTTGGATGGGTGACCGTGATGAAAAACAAGAAGGCATTTGCATCTGGGCATTTGAGATCCCAGCTTTTTGCAATATAGATGTTAAATTCTGTCAGACGCTCCTCTGGTGGTTAAAAAAATTGACACCAGAGCTATGTCTTACCGGGCATTTAGGTTCCTTTGCTTAATATCCTCTTTAATGTTAGTCTACATAACATTTGTGTCAGGTCAAACCAGAATGAGGCTGGCTATATCGAAGCTAATGGCATATGATTAGAGAGGTCTATACCCAGCAGTGAGACGAAACCGGCTGTGGATGATGATGATTAACATCCAAGATTTCCCCTTACACTAAACGTCTGTTTATAATGACGTAAAATATCTCTACATATAAACGGCTCCGCTAAATAAAGACGCGCACAAATTGTGTGAATACCGGAACAGAAGAACAAAAAGGGCGGGAAAGCATCTATGTGAGAGCTTTTGATGCGATCTCGGGTGTATTGTTTCAACTTGTGCCGGAGATTACCTCAAACTGTGTATAGATATCCGCATAGGTTATGTAGCTTTGGAGGTTTCGTAAAAACATTTAGCATGAAATCATTATGTTTTGCTCTTAAACCGCAAAACCTTTTATTTGAGGCAAATTTATGTTTAGTGGTAGATTATAAAATCTTACTTAAGTATGGAAATTATGCACAACATTATACTCGTATTAATAGGATTTTCTTCATCCCATAATAAAAAACCTGAAACAGACTGTGGCACTCAGTAGTCTTGATAAAATAAAAGTTTTAAATTCAATTGGACAAGTTATCGTAATTTTTGTACTAAAGTCCTACTCAGTCAGTATTTTTATCTTGCAACTTTACTATAGCGCCCGTCCAATGTCTGGCCGCAATATTAAAAAGTTCATGTTTTGTAATCTCTTGCTTGTGCCTCCGGTAGTTACGCCACTGAGGCAAAAAAACATTAGGTACATTTATTTTTAAAAAATATCAAAATCCTACTTTATGTCTACTGTCACAAAAAAGTTTATAAATAATTTATTTTCATTTTATCGACTTCAAAATGCCGAATTGTTAACATACAATTCTTTAAGTCCTATCCTTATTGAAATCCGGCGATTTTTTGAACTCTGTGAAAAAAACAATATGCAGAATCTCTTTAGATATTCTGTGCCAGCCATTGTTAGAACATTTTTAAACGAACGACGGATTCTTTTGTCTGTAACAATCACGTAATGGTCTGATAAAGGATCAAAGCGATTTTTTCATTAGACCAGTTTTTCTGCTTTGTTTTACATATAAATATAATTTAAAAACAAAGAGAACTGAGAACGTTTGTTCGTTAATTGATTTAGATTGGGCTGTTGCAATTTGGGTTTAAGGTGACAAATTAATTTATTGTGTGGGTACTTATCTTTTTTCGTTTTATGGGTAGGCAATAACTTAAAAAACGGTGTTTTAAGTTGGTTGAACTTATCTGATCTGTATCTTATTTTAAGCATTTTAGGTGTCACAAAAGATAAAATCTACCAACGAAAAATCCAAAAATAAATACAATTGGTTTCATTTTCGTGGTCACCAGACAACGGCCGCAACGATAATCACAAATAAATAAATAGCACAATTCACTTGATTTTCAGCGAGAGACAACAACAAATACACGACAAATTCGCTACCGAAATAACCGAACCTTTACCAGACCATTGTTTTGACATCCAGCCTTATTTGTCCAACCTTATCTAAAAGCTAAATAAACGTCAGCGTTCGAAGCGAAAACAGTAGGTGTCATAGACAAGTACTGTCATTTCCTTTTTATATTTTCCCGCCATTTTGTCACAAAGGTTTGGGCCCGTAATGGCGGCGATGACCTTTGACATAGAGTAAGCAACGCGATAGAAGGGTCGTTACGCGCAGGAAGAAGAATGGACATCTACAGTGTTGCCGTTACAAAAAAATGTAGCTTTTGAGGCGTTTTGTTGCTTGATTCCTAGTAGACTTATTGTTTATCTGTTCACTTGTAAAGATTAGGCTACCTAATCGTTTAGAGAGTAACATAAAATTTCAACATGTTTGAAAAATAAACTATACACTCTTGGGATTTTATAAATTACCACCATACCTAAAACAGAACGAGATGTTGTTTAGTTAGTAATACGTCTTAGAAGTCAAAAACAAAAACTTTATCGCTCTTTTATAATGATTAGGTTGCATATTTTTGGAGGGTAACTATGGAAAGGGTATTTCATAAATCTAATTAAATTTTTATTTAAATATTACTTTTTCGAAGAAAATCTAATCTACGCCCTAATTTTCTCGTGTACTGGCAACACACAACCACGCACTATTTGTCTTGCGGCGAGCGTAGCGTGGGTGCTGTCTGCGAGATATTGTGCTCTATAGTTGACCTACTTCCTTACATGACTGCCTTAAGATGTATGTGGGATACCTATTTTTAGATTTCGGAAAAATTACAAACTAACACTAGTACTAGATATAAGGTTTTTAGTACGACGAGCAATTTATTTCTCTCGTTAAATTATTTACTACGCGTTTTCATAAATGGATATCAAGTTCAGCCAATCACAGCACGTATATGGTTGTGGTAACTAATCGCTGTTCTAAAACCGGTGTTAAATGAATCGTTTAGATTTGTCTTTTAGTTTAGCGTTTGGTGATATTATTCCATTAGAGACGAATTTTAAGCTTGGCCCATGCAATACATGAAAACTTCTAGCTCAATGATGGAAACTAGGAAACAATTTATGTTAAAATGTTACACGAAAAACCTGTCCCGAATTTATTATAAACTAGCGGACGCTCGCATTATTTCAGAATAAAACGTAGTCTATGACACTCCTAAGACCTCATACTACCTACTACCAAAAATCATGATGATCCGTTCAGCCATTTTTGCGAGATGAGCTTATTGATTGTTTACGTGATTTTCCGTTTACCTGATAATTTAAACAAATTAACAGATTAACAGAGACACAGCTAAAACGGAAAAAACTGCAGAAACGTGTTTTATTATTCATTTAAAGTATACCCAAACTTTCTTTTCTCATCATATCTTATATGTTCAGATTTTTAACCCTCTTCAGCTTTATTATGTGTGTGTACAGATACTGCGCCGGAAGTAAATAGTTACCATACTAAAAGGTACTTAAGTACATTTACTGTACTGTAGTAGGTACCTATTACGGACAATCTGTTTTTTATCACTTTGTCTTTGCTAATTAATACCTACCTTGCTTGCCGGTGTGGAGCTCCCGAGCTGACTGTCCAGCACGTAGTATTTGACTGTCCTCTAACCAAGTATGACGGACAAATGGAGGATTTTAAAACCTTTACTGCAGATGCGATTGCGTATTTAAAAACAATAAATTTATGAAGTAGAGATTTTAAAAAAATGCCTTACAATAAATAAATAAATACCTACGTCTCTGCTCGGTCAATAAAAGTGTCTAAAGTCAAAAGGTCCCCCGCGATAAATTTCCGCCTTAACGTGAAAATCTAATTTTACATTAATTTTCTTTGGGCCCGTAATTAAAGAAAGAAGCCCTAATGGGCCGACAAATTTTATTAAAGGACCTTTTTAAGAATGAAACGAAGCCAAATTGTATTAAGGTCCTGTGCTTATAAATTACCATATTTTTAGCAGCGAGAATTATAAGTTTTATGAGCTAAAAGACGTGCAGATGTAGAAAGCATTCTATAAATAGTTTACCTGGTGTTATGTTGGCATCATAAACATTTATAAGATAGTAGGAGTAGTTAATGCACACAATAATGTCTGGTCGTTTCTATGAATAATAATTATGTATTACCAAAAAAAAAGTAAGTATATAAGTTTTATATCCGTTATCTAGTACCCACGACACAAGCGGGGGCTAGATGGTGTTTCGTGCAATGTCCCGGAATAATGAATATTTATTTATTTATATATTTTATGTATGAACTTATTTATTAGATCACTTAAGTAAAATAACACTGGGCATAGCAATATTTTTGTAGTAAACTGGTTTGCTATGCTAATAAAACAACTAGGTACTCCTATTCATTTCAAATGTCGTCTACAGAAAATTTTCTCCAATTTTTGACTTTTGAAAATCATCAACAGCAGTGAAAGTATAAAACGAATACGTTTTAAATTTATACAACGCAAATTAACATGGCTTAGTATTTTATTTCAACAACGGGAAAGAAATAAAAAATATTGATTGCGACCCTGCCAGGATTCGAACCTGGAATCTTCTGATCCGTAGTCAGACGCGTTATCCGTTGCGCCACAGGGCCGGATTGATTACAGTTCAAAACTAGAAACCATGTCACTTTAGTGGAACGTCTGGGGGTTTTCACCTCGGATTAGAGTTATAGTGAAATGATCGATGTGGGATATTGTTTTTTAAACTATAAATTGCAATGTTTACCCAAAAATTTTGTGTGCACTCCATTTTTTCATTGTTTAAACAAATTATAATGAAAAATTAATGTTTGACCATATATTTTCACTTTAAACAGTATTTTTTTTATTTATAATGTTAAAGTATCTTAAAACGTAAGCCTATCCCGTGTTAAATAAAACACATTGCAGACTTTCTAGCCCATGGTAACAAACAATTACTTGACTGGCCTGTTAGCTTAGTTGGTAGTGGCTCTGCCTTCTAATCTAGGGTTGCGGGTTCGATTATAATAACACAAGTAATTATGAATTTTAAAAATCTATAATTACTTGTGTTGAGTCTGGTCGTTTCTATGTATAATATGTATGTATTTTTAGTTGTAATAACCGGCTAGCACTTACGTCAATAATTATGTCGAAAAATTAGCTCGACAATGTATAAATAATGTATGTATTTACAAAAATAAGTAAATAAGTATTATATCCGTTATCTAGTACCCGCGACACAAGCGTTTGCTTAGTGCGGGACTAGATGGCGCTGTGTGCAATGTCCCGGAATATTTATTTTATTGTTATTTATTATTATTAACCGTTTCCTCTTCCTCCAGCAGATGTACGGTATGCTGAGCGTGCCCCACACGTCAGGCAAGATTCTGCGGTACCCGGGCCCGTCTCGGCCGCGGCAGGCTACCTTCATGGTGCCTCCACAGCGAGACAGGTAAGGAGTTACATCTCTATACACATTGACTAAAAAAACAGATTGATGAAGATGTGGTGCCGCGACCCAAATCGGATTCTTATATCCGATACTAAGAGAGCCGACCTTCGCGGTTCTGACATTTTTGTTCTGACATTTATTCCACACGATTTTTTTCACTGGTAGGTACTGGTTACTCTATTTTTTTACTGGTAGACACACAGAACAACGATCGGGCCACATCGCCCCCGACTTCAAAGCTCTGTGGGTAGACACTATTATTATTAGTACCTACACGCAGTCGGGTCGAGAACAAAAGACGATCGGACGGCACTGAGCGCTTACAATAAACGTTTTTTATGACTTTCATAAAAATTTGGCATAAAGATCAAAATGAAAAGTTTGAAAACTACATCACATAAGTATATCTATACTATAATATTATATATAAAGCTGAAGAGTTTGTTTGATTGTTAGTTTGAACGCGCTAATCTCAGGAACTTAAGGTGCCAATTGAAAAATTATTTTTGTGTTGAATAGACCGTTTATCGAGGAAGGCTATATAACATTACGCTGCAACTACTAGGAGCGAAGAAACAATGGAAAATGTGGAAAAAACGGGGAAAATTATTCATCTTTGAGAGCTTCCGTTGCGTGCGCTGCGAAAACGGTTTAATATATCAAAAAATATGTATGAAATAATTATTCCTCTTGAAATGATCTAACAAAATGTCTGCGACAGTATTATGTCTATCTTTTAAGATTAACTCACTAGAACCGTTTTTATGATAATAACTATTCCACGCGGACGAAGTCGCAGGCACAGCTAGTGATTTTTACTCTTAGCATGCAAGCAGTATTGTATAATTGTACATGTAACCGAAGCCCGTAGAAATCAGCCCTTGAAAAATATTTTAACTTTGTTAATTATCACAATCTACCCCACCTTCCTCCTCCAGGTTCGAAACCCTGAAGAAGCTCATCCGCCAGGAGAATGTCCGCGAGCTGCAGAGAAAGTACGACGCGGAGCAGAAACAGGAGCTCAAAGACATCACTTCTGGACATGGGTATGTAGGACATGTATAATAACAAAAAATACATGTATACATATAGGTATATATATATATATAATTACTTGTGTTGAGTCTGGTCGTTTCTATGTATAATAAGTATGCGTATTTTACAGAAGAAAAGTATATATGTATAAGTATTATATCCGTTAGCTAGTACCCACGACACAAGCGTTTGCTTAGTGTGGGGCTAGATGGCGATGTGGGCAATGTCCCGAAATATTTATTTATATTTTTAAGAACCTATTTGTTTACGACACCACCAGCCACAACAGAATACCAGCGCTGGAGGCCCTGTTCCACCAGCATTAGGCTATTAATCTATACTAATATTATAAAGCTGAAGAGTTTGTTTGTTTGTATGTTTGTTTGTTTGTTTGTTTGAACGCGCTAATCTCAGGAACTACTGGTGGGAATTGAAAAAATCTTTTTGTGTTGGATAGACCATTTATCGAGGAAGGCTTTAAGCTATATAACATCACGCTGCAACTAACATGAGCGAAGAAACAATGGAAAATGTGAAAAAAACGGGGGAAAATATTCATCTTTGAGAGATTCCGTTGCGTGTGCTGCGAAAACGGTTCAAGATATCAAAAAAATATGTATGAAAGAATTATTCCTCTTGAAATGATCTAACAAAATATCTGCGACAGTATATGTCTATCTTTTAAGATTAACTCACTAGAACCGTTTTTATGGTAAAAACTATTTCATGCGGACGAAGTCGCTGGCACAGCTAGTTAACATATTATCTCTCTTTTCTGTTTTGAGTCGTATTTCATTTTAACTGAGGGTCGTGACTCCCGCGCAAAATTAATTCGTTAGCGGAGTTCTCTTGTGCAGATACATCGTGGTGGGCGCCCAGGTCCTTCCACGGAAGACACATTTCACACATCCTCGGATTTTGTGCTCCTTAAACGTGTCGGTTTCCTCACGATGTTTTCCTTCACTTTTGAGTGCGAAAAATACAAGTCATTGGTGTAGGGCTGGATTCGAACCATCGGGCTGGGTGCGTCTGAATGAAAAGCAGACACTAGAACCGCTGATCCACACTCGCTTTTTGGTAGTGGTTTTACTTGGGTATGTGGGACATATTATTAAGTAGGTTTGTAGTATTAGTGTATTTTTAAACTTTCCTTTTCTCCTTCTATTTTATACCACGTCCTATTTGAAGGTGGTAGATAGCCAGGCGGATATCAGAAAGTTTAGCGTTAATTTATTTACAACCTCTGACGTTAAGTGAGTTCCAGTCTGAATTGTAGCATGCTCAAAGTCTTACTTTGATATTAATTTCATATAAAAAAAAAATGTTCTATCTTTAGAAGTCAGTAACAAATGAACATCAATGGTAATTTATAAAAAAAAGTCATTAGATTATTATTTCATCTCCGACTTCCTTCAAGCGTTATCTTTAAAGATAAAGGAATAATTTTGCATAAGGCAAATAATATTGCTCCGTCATTGTATAATTTCAAGGAATTTACATAAAATGAAAATTGCGTTTCTCAATGTTATGAGGAAAAAGTAAAAAACAATGACTTTATGAACGAAATACCACAGAAAAATAATTTAGTTCAAAAACAGGCAACTGAAAGTTCGACGCTGGCGTTGAGGGTTCCATATATATGAATTAATCTGTGAATTTAAATAACAGATTATTGCTCTTTTATACGTGCAGTCTGAGGGCAAACTACACGCTGAAAACAGTGAACTCCCTGCGAGTGCAGTACAACAACGCGTTCAGGATGCTGTTGGGGCTGCCGTGGCGCTGCAGTGCGTCGGAGATGTTTGTGGACGCTCGGGTAGATGGTTTCCACGCACTCCGCAAACGGGCCACCTCGATGCTCTGCCGCGTCCGAGGCAGCACTAACGGCATCTTGCGGGTTGTGGCTGCCCGACTCGACTGCCCTATACTAACGCACGCCGCACAGCTACACTTGTTCTATGACCCGTTTAAAAGAAATGTTTTAGTAGGAATTGGGTTAGATTAGGGTAATGGTCTTCGTATTTTAAATATTGTTTTAATTTCAATAATTCTATTAATTTGTGCGTTTTCTCTTTTTTTATGTAAATTTGTATACTTATTTTGTATTTGTCATTTTGTATTATTTTAAGTTGTGATTGATATTATGGTAATGGACATCTGTCTGAAATAAATGATTTGAATTTGAATTGTAAATTTTTACTAACATTTGTACACTTTTATAATGCCAATAATGATTTCTATGCTTATCTTTATCTTTATATATTTTTAATCTACTAACACTAGCATAGCAACTTTTTAGCTTTGTCTTAGCCCCCAAAATGTTAAAAAGAATGTGAAGTAAGTATTCTCACTCATAATTCACAATTCAAGTTATTTTAAGAGTCAAGCATCCCTAAAAAGATTAAAAAGCCATTTTGTTAAATAAAAACCACATTATTTTAGGACACTTCAAGTAAAGCATTTTCCTTTTGTTTTGAGAAGTTTGAAATAACGCTTTTAAGGTGTGTTAATCCGACGTAGGCAATTGTTCCTGTTAATTTTTTGCCACCTTTGGCTTGTTCGAATCAGGTTTTTATTGTTGTATTATTATAAGATTTATTTAGATTTGTTATAAAATCTTTCGTAACTACTTAAACGCTATTTACATCACACATTTCATTACACAAACTTGCTTAAATGTCAAATCAAACTGTTAAAATTTATTCGGAATCATATATTTAAATTAAATGTATTATACACAAGACATTTATTTTGATTTCTTTCAGAATTGTTTTAAAAAGATTTTGTTGAAAAAAAAAATGTTTCGAAACCACATAATCACATAACCAGAACACCTAGGTCCTTCTACCGAAAATATATGTATAATTACTAGTGTATTTTATATTACCACTTGACTCTCCCTTGAGTCGTATTTCCTCATGACTGAGGGTCGTGACTCCTTTCGAATTAATTCGTTAGGGGAATCCTCTTGAATCAAGCCGATACTACTCAACAAAGTAATTTAGATATTTGATCATCTCCGCGCCCAGTTCAACAATAAATACTATTAAAATATATAACCACGGTACATAAAGTTTAAAAATATAATTGTTTCGTATCAGAATTGTGAACTTTGATATCAAGAGATTTTTAACCGAAAAAAAAACTTTAGTTTATTTATTTAATATAAATATAACCTTTCTGATACATTTTCAGACTTTGAATAAAAATAGGTAATAAAAGGATTTATTAGTGTACCTACAAATTTTATCAATGCATTTCAACAATTCAGCTATTTAAGCGGCTTAAACTTAATTATGCTCAGCGCCCACTCAGCGCTGTAACTGCTTCTACTTTACTGAGCCAATTATTGAAGCCACGTCTCAAGTTGTATTCATCAATGCACTAAGTATGTACAAGATAGATAAGCCTTACTTATCACTTCGTGACTTAAGTTCTGTTACTGGAAGAGACAGTTACTGTCATGTCAGATTTCGACAGAAGTGTAAGACAGAACGACTGTACGGGTCACGTACAAGCAACCGATTTGCTTACTCCGCTCCGCAACATACTTTTTACTTTATACATTTTATTGATTCATAATTCAGTTCATATTCACGCTACCGCGGATTAGCATCCTATCGAGCTCTGTTAACTATATACAAATCAACTTTTGATAGTGATGTCTGTGGTTTTGGTCAACTCACAACTTTACACACCTCTGGGCCCATACAACGACACTTTTAATAAGATAGAAAACCTGTTTTTTTTCTCTTTTACAATACTAATAGGAGCTAACTACTTACTACCTACAAATCACAACCAACTAATCTACACGTCTGTCCCCGAACACTCCCACACGACATAAAAGCTTTGTTCCTCCTTAATTACGTCACGGGTTCAGTCTCGTAGGCGGGACGAATGAATGAACGAAATGAACAAAGGAACGGGTAGTCACTGAAATGGACGGCGTCGAATTTGTTGGTTTTAAGCTGGTCTAAAAATAGAGGCATGTGTTTTTTGATGACATGTGGTTATGGTCTGATTTTTAAATATACAGTTCGTATAATTTTATTCTGTGATATTGTCATTCAACTGTAGTCTAAGATGTTGCACGCTTGCCTCAAAGATACTTACTTACTAAAAATCATATGGGCTTAAAGTATCAAATGTGCATCAATGAAGTGAAACTCTCTCAAAACCAGTGATTGTGCGTCCTACGAGTTTTCTTATTATTTAAATAAACTTTAGACATGTTATGTAACTTACTTGTAAGATTTCATAATGTCTTCTTATCTATTAGCTGTTGATAGAATTAATATTTATCTATAACAGTTTTTTTTTCTGTCTTTAACAATACGCGAATTCAGTAAACTTTAGCTGTAAGTAAGCACGTACGTATAGGTGGCTATATCACAAATGAAAAGATATCCCACAAAGCAAGACAAAGCTTACTTTCCCGAGAAATTCAATGCTTACCCCACTACCCCCACTCCCCCCCCTTTTCATTCATACATCCCTCTTTCTACCCCCGTGGGTATCGCTACACCTGGAGTCTAAAGAACATAGATTCTTAGGAAAAGAAATGTAAGCGCTAGAGGGAGTCTTTGTATTTTAAAGACTATTGAGAATGCAAAAATATTACATAAATAATGCAGCGTAGGAATACAGGTGTTCTTTCTTTCTTATCGAATGAGAGTGGCCAACTCTGGTGTCGAGAGTTAATCAAGCCGCCCTAAGGGCCTCTGACATGGCTTTACGACTGCCGAACTAGACAATCAGCCGGGACCTACAATTTAACGTGTCATCCGACCCACGGAAGCGCCCAAAATGGAATGCCACTTTTCGGTCACCCATCCAAGAACTGACCGCGTTGACCTTAATGGTCATATAGGTGTTGAAATTCAGTCTGAATGTGTCTTTAAGATCTTATCTCTTCTTCTCGCAGTATAAAAGTGGTCAACAACCCAACAAACAGTAAGACAGTCAGTAAAATTTACAATCAGATTTGAGTATGTACTGTATACCTAATAAGAAACGGCCACGCATACTCGTACCTTGTTATCTTTAGTTTATTTAACATCAGGCAGGCTGTAGTCAAACATTAACCTCTCTCTCTTGAGTCGTATTTCCTCATGCCTGAGGGTCGTGACTCCCCCACAGAATTAATTGGTTAGGGGAGTTTTCTTGGGCAGACACATCGTGGTGGGTGCCCAGGTCCTTCCACGGAAGACACGTGTCCTTGGATATTGTGGTCCTCAAACATGTTGGTTTCCTCACGATGTTTTCCTTTACCGTAAAGCGAATGCAAATCCACACATAACTTGAAAATACAAGTCATTGGTGTAGGGCCGGATTCGAACCAGGGTGCGTCTGGATGAAAAACAGACACCGGAACCGCTGAGCCACTCTCGCTTATTTAAACGTACTCCGTGTAAAAATAATAACCTCGCTGTTTGGCTCCACGTCTCTAATCTGCAAGAAAGCCTTAGCCCGATGTGGAACAAAAGTGTCTCATTACAATCTCTCGTCACCTCTTATAATGCAAACTTTATTGTTCACGTTAGCGACTACTTAGTGATCATTACGTCTTACTTAACAATGTTGTAACGTACAACATAAATAAATAAATATTCCGGGACATTGCAGACTGCTCCATCTAGATTCTAGCCCCACTCTAAGCAAACGCTTGTGTCGTTGGTACCAGATAACGAATAAATTACTAATATACTTTTTTGTAAATACATACATAAAATGCATAGAAACGACCAGACTCAACACAAATTATAACCAATTTTTAAAATTCATAATTACTTGTGTCATTCGGGAATCGAACCCGAAACCCTAGATTAGAAGGCAGAGCCACTACCAACTAAGCGAACAGGCCAGTCAAATATGCGTTATGCTTGTGTAAAACCTACCTGATGTTAAGCAACGCTGAATCTAGGATCTGGCAGGCTGGTATAAAAACGTATTTCTCTAAAATTTAAGGTTGTGTTTGTGTTGTAATGTTTACCTAAATAAATGTGTGTTAACCGTCAGGGTAACTGAGGCAACCTTGGCGATTTAGACACTTCATTCAACATATTTTTATCTGTGAAAATGATGAAGAAGTTCATGAATGTTCTACTAGATGGATTTGTTCTGAAATAACGCGTCTTTTGGTAGCACAACAACACGCCAAGCAAAAGTAAGTTTATTAGATAGTGTTTACTTCTGTATTCTGTGAGATAGCCGAGGAATTTACTCTGAGTTTAACACGCAACGAGATAAACTAAAAATACCACCCAAACTATCAGATATCATCACATTCCAAGCAGACATGTTGATCACAACTAATGCACTTTTGCTTTGATACAATGGTACTCGTTGCGCAACAGTGTTCTGCGTAACTTACATTACATATGTAACACGTTTACGTAATATCTCTCTTGAGTCGTATTTCCTCATGACTGAGGGCTGCGACTCCCCCGCAGAATTAATTCGTTAGGGGAGTTTTCTTGGGCAGATACATCGTGGTGGGCGCCCAGGTCCTTCCACGGAAGACACATGTTATTAGGATGTTGTGGTTCTCAAACATGTCAGTTTCCTCACGATGTTTTCCTTCACCGCTAAGCAAGTGCAAATCCACACTTAACTTGAAAATACAAGTCGTTGGTGGGGCCGGATTCGAACCAGGGTGCGTCTGGATGAAAAGCAGAAACTGGAACCGCTGAGCCACACTCGCTTATACGTATTAATTAAACATGTTATATTAAACGAGTAAATATACCTATATTATATAATATATTTACTCGTAAATATAACATGTCCATTTGTAATTGGTATTAAAAATAAAAATAAAATAAATAAATAAATATTTCGGGACATTGCACACAGCGCCATCTAGCCCCACACTAAGCAAAAGCTTATTATACATATACTTCGCCCTACATAAATAACACAATAGTGACAAAGATGAAATCTTCACAATAAGAGTAGCCGTTATAATATACTTAATACGATTACAGTTTCAACCTCAGAATCTTTTTCCACAGATTTGAAAAACTTATTATACATATATATAAGATTCATGTTACATTGCTACGAGTATGTACTCGTATAGGTATTCTAAAATGCAATTGACGTAAATTCCGACTACAAGTTAAAAATCATTGAATTAGAACTACTAGTGGGTGCTCGCGGCTTCGCTCGCATTAAGAAGTAACATTGCATCCCCTATTTCACCCCCTTAATTAGTGGCATTTCCAAAAAGTCCTTTCTTAGCGGATGCCTACGTACATAACATCTACCTGCATGCCAAATTTCAGCTCGATCCGTCCAGTGGTTTGGGCTGTGCGTTGATAGATCACTATGTCAGTCCGCCAGTCACCTTTGAGTTTTATATACATACATGTTTAGATAACCGTAGACCTCGCCACTTGTTGTATCTTGTGTAAAGATTGCTCATCAAACAAGAGCGTTGCCTCTTTGTATCATCATCAAAAATTTAAGGGGAGAATATTCTATCTATCTATAATCTAGAGAATATTCTTTATTGTAACACCCGAAATAAAAATAAAATACAAAGAAAAAGATTAAAAATAAGCAATCCCTTGTCTGTGGAGTATGCGCCATTCTTCCCGATCTTCTGCCAATTCCTTGCCCTCCTTATACGACATGACACTTTTGTATAGTAATCGCAATTCTTAAAAATTAACTAATTAAATATTTGTTGCAGTGACGAATACGGCTTCGGTAACTACGGCGAGCAGGAGCCCCGGGGGCTGCAGCCGCTGCAGGTGGAGTACCCCTCTGATGAACCACAGGCCAGACAGCAACATAAGTAAGTTAAATAATTTATCTTAAATTTTATTGTTGTGATATAAAGAGTACGGAATGCAAAAATGGTGAAACTACGTGAGGCAGTAAAAAGTTGGATCAACTCACTCATCGAACTCAGTATCGAAGTCCGTTGTTGTTGTTCGAAATTTGTTTGTCTACTGTCATAATAATTAAACTGTCAAAATGTTACTTATGATAAGCTTATGATACGGCGGTGCCGCAGAGTCCATTAATAAAAAAAAAAAAAAAAAAAGCTTATGATAATCAATGTGTCAATTTGAAGTTGACATAGTTGACATTTTGATTTAACAACAAGAACCGACTTTTCAAAGTTCTAGACTAATATTTAAATTACGTTTTGTAATAAGACGGCTTGAGTTAGTCTAACAATAAATAATGAGGCCAGCTTGTGACAAGAAATTGTGTATGTGCAAAATGTGTTTGTCTTTTTACTTTCCGTAATATGTTAACTGTGTACGTACCAAATGTCTTGTTTCAAAATAAATTATTTTTAAAGCAATTTGTAAAAATAAATTGGTATAGGTAAAGCACTTGGGAAACATACTGTTGTTGAGTAGCTAATATTAGATATTATTATTTTTTTACATAAATTGTTGAGAAGTTGATCAATTTAGCTCCAAAGTTAATATTGGTTTTACTTTGCTGTCATTATTTATTCAACAATTTCGGATTGTGGGTGGTTAATCTAGTTTGAAAAAAGCATAAATGCGTCTTAAAAAGTTTTATATTGCTTGTCATATTATTAATAATATCTGCTGATTACTTTAGATAATTGTGGTAGCAGTATTATGGTGAAAGTTGTTATGTATTATCCAAGCCATTAGTCAGACAACTTTAATCAGAAATTAACTAAAACTAATTTAATCAGTTAAAAATACTAATCAAACATGTGTTTAAAAAAGCTGAAAGCTTCGGTGTTTTTGGAACTGTTCTACTTGAGCTGTCATGAAATAAACACCAATGTAAATTAAAACTCGTTCCTGCAACTCAGTGTAATTGTTTTTTCTAGACTTATTATGAACTAAAATTTACATATTTCCAAGGATCTGGGCAGGGGCATCCGTCGTAACTTAAAAAACCATCTCCAATTAATTAATCCCACATAGGAGCGCCGACCCGCAAAATGAAAAATACGACTCAAAGTTCAAAAAATTATAAAATCATTCCTCTTTCAGCAGGAAACCCCAGTCCGGCAGTCGCCAAGTGAACCAGTTCTCCCGCTACTCCGACGTGATGCTGCCTCCCGTGCGCCGCACCTTCTACCACCCCATCTTCGACTACGCAGCCCCAGAGATCCTGCCCTACTACTGAACACTCCCACACACCCCCAGGGATCCTATGTACAAAACTCTTCGCAAGCTTTAAACCTATATCAGTATTAAACACGTCATATCGAAAGCATATCCGCGCTTTCGCTTCCTGAACTAGTCGTGCGAGCTTCTCAGCGTTAAATCTCCAATTTATATTCTTATTATTAACTATATTTATGAAGAAAACGTTTTACTATGTAGATACTCAATTTACTATTATTATACTTAATTATTAATGACGATAATTACTATTTAACCCTTTGGAATGATAATAATTGTATTTTTCGATAGGTTTAAGACGTGATGCTACCGAGCTCTTACTGGTAGAGAAATATGGAATTATATAACTTCCTCTGTGACAATAATTCACTATTTGTATACAATTTGATCAATTATATAATTATGTGACATTACAGTCAATTCCGTATAAGTAAATGACAATAAAAAAATATTTAATCGGACAATAAAATTTTCGATTTATTACCTCTTGTAAATTCGGTGTCTAGGTTTAGATATGCATAAATTTAGGAATTTAATAAAGTTAATTCTTGGATGTGGTGGGTATTGGAGTGGAGGATATTGCGTATTTTGCTTCGTTCCCTTTGAAAATTGGAGTAAATTAAAAATTCTTATTCGTGCTGCTTTACCGTTTCTTGGGAAGTTTTTTATTAGCACCAGGGGTATCTGTTCTTAACAGCCGCCGCCGACAATGAAGCGAGGAAAATAGTATTTATTGACATAATGTATCCATTTAACTTTACCTTTGCTATCTGTATTTCACTTAAACTCTCGTTTGCGTATCTCTTCTTTTTGTCCTTTTTAAAGGTTTTTGTAGATGAAACGCAGTTTTTAACCTACTTTGTTATTAACATAGATAGTTGTTAGTAGTGTTTGAGAAAAGTTTTATTTTGTTTTTATAGGTGTTGTTTCTAGTCGAGTATGAGGACTGAGTTATGTATTAATTTACGCTTTTACGGCTTTATATTATAGTGTTTTAAGATAATTGTGCTGTAATTTTATTTCACCAGTTCCTAAGATATTTTGTTATGTATAAAATCTACTTTCTATATTCAAACAGCGGTTTTTATGTAACAAAACCTGTATTAAAATTTACCTTAACATTATTTGTTTATTTGAATACTTAGTAAAAGCTCATCTGAGTAAATTTGCTTACTTCAACGTCTGGTTGTTGTAGTCAAGTCACCTGATATATAACAAACATACACGTTTATATATATTGAGAATGTTATAGCTGTAAGAATGATAAAATCGTCTATGTACTACAAAAGCCTTCGAGACGGCTGGTCGGATCGGCTGTGTTTTGGGAAAACGGCTCTTAATGTGGTAGAAATATGGGCGCGATTCGGTTGGGCGACCGAATTCTGACAAATAAGGCTTTAACTACATTTAAATGTTTCATGTTTGTAATAACTACATAGAAAGTAATTTAGCGGCGCGTCCGGCGCCTATTTACCTTATATTCTTGTACTATGTAATACTAGCCTTAGATGTATGGCAGCCTGTTTGGGTAAAGTGTATCTTCTATAATTTAAAAGCAAGATTAACTTTCTTACATTTGCATTAAATTTTTACTTATTTAGTAAATCTCATGTCAATTGTATGTTAATTATGATTACTTGAATGATTTTACTCCCAGAGCTTAAAATTCAATTCTGCTGAGGCATACATACGTACAAAATGATGAAACCTAATTATTATTAGTTCGTTGTATACCTGTGAAAATATTATATATTCACGTATAAAAGGTCTTGAATGTATCTGATACTGCTCTTCTTCTGAAAGCAATATGCAAGAAAGCTACTCTATGCTTATATATATGCATATTATATTAATCTACTCTTCCAATCTGCCGATCGCCTATCTAATCCATATAAAAATATCACAAATTGTATTTATCCTTCACAAAAAACTAACAGATGGAAAACTTAGTACGAGTTAATTGAAACTCAATCCAATCTACTGATATTTTAGAAGCATAATAGATCATTTGAAATGCATTTCGTGTTACACCCTAGGCTGTAGTATAACTCAAACCATATAGGTTTTTTTAACACGGAATGAGCTTACGTTTGACTATAGCCTGCCTAATGTTAAACACCACTATAGTATAAGATGTAGCCCGCTTGCCGAAAAGAAACCCAGATGCATAACCCAGTTTTTATTTGTTCCACGGTAGCACATGTGCATAATAATGACTTCAGAAGTTTAAACGTCAAAATATCTGACCGTCTGACTGTAAAGTAAAATAAACAGAGTGCTTCTAAAACATCAAATTCCGTAAACACCATAACTGGAAGTGAAATTAATCATGGTGAACCTTTAAGCCATGAGAGTGTCCGGTTTGACACTAATTACTGAACAATGATGGTGCAGAATTCCCATACTGACCCCTTTAACTAAACTGACTGACATTTAAGTACTGAGAGCTACTGTTTTTTGACATTTGACATTTCAAACCTTACAATCCTGTAGCGATCTTAGCGGCGAATTGGTGAGGTTTGCTTAGTTTGAGAACATTTGGACCTCACGTTACACTTGCGCCTCTAGCGATGAACTTACACGCAGTAGCCCTCCTTTGCTTTTAGATCGGTGAAAAACAACGCTGCAAAATTATGAGCTAATCAGAGCATCCCAAAAACTTATCATTGGTCACATGGTGTCATTTTAGATTTCATTGATTGGTCGGCTAAAGTTACACTGAATATTTATCAGAAATTTTTTTAGAAGATCTGCTTAAAACCTTAGAAATGCCTCAACCTCTTTCCTACACTACTTCCACCAATATATTTGCAAGGCACTGAAGATGAAGGCTGTAATTGTAAGAATGTTGTTATCTATCTGTGTACTATACGATTATATCTAATCAACTATCGACTTTATAATTATCGACGCGAGTTTGTCGACATAACCTTACAGACTAAAAAATTTGGCTTTAAAAATTATATTACACCATGTATTATGGCTTTAAGCAAGTCAGTTTTCTCATTATCTATTTATTGACGACCATCGTCGCATCTTAATTGTTACGGTTAGCGACATATCTTTACATATTTTTATTTATATATAATTTTCTAACAATATTCCGTAGTTTTTACAAGTTATTTTAACCTTTATCATTGTTAGGCTGGTTTTAGGCTATGCTGACCAAACGCTGACCTTCGGCGTCGACAGCTATTCCGGGAAGCTTTTGGATTATCTGGGAGTGAAGCTATCGATCAGCTCAGATGTAAGCAGTGCTGATAGTCAGTGTGAAGTCAGCATAATTATAAAACCTGCTCTAGATAGGTATAGTTAATCGACAATAAACTTTGTGTAGTTATGTATGTATTTGGCGTATTGCACACTAAATAGATGTTTAACGTTATAAAACTTATGAATATTTTAAAATGTAGACACTTGCCGTGACATATCTTTGCAGTTAACATGCGAAAATAGAGTATAAAAATACTATCATTGGAGAGTCAAGCGTAAACTATAATGCATGAAATATTTATCAAGAACGTTTAAAACTAGTCTGATATTGTATTCATATCAAGATTTGACAATATATATTATGGACTTAGGAGAAAAACACCAAAATATCCATCCAGTTGTGACAATAACTAACCTACTAGAGTTCGTAGGTGTATTAAACGTATTTGAAATTCCGATTGATTTTCAGACCCATGCGGTTTTCTGATCACAATTCTGTTTAACTGTACTCGAAATGAATGACAATAAATTTTATGAACTTATAAGGAGGCGAAGTAATTTGAGGATTATAAAATTCTACAATGAAGAATATATTAATGTTCTGTCTTTCGACACGAGATAATTAATGGCGCTCTCTTGTAAGTTTATAATAAACTTTTGTACAGCCAAAACAACTTCCGAAATTGGATGATAATAATAAAATGTAATAATATATGTCAAATAATTAATGTACGTACGTATAATAAACTTACACTGTTAGACTGCAAAAAATTCGCTTCACAAATACGTGAAATAAAAAAAAACAGTAATTTTAATGTTCCAATAACGTGTATTGGTGTTTTATTTTTTAATTGAGAAATAAAGTTAGTTAACATACTCCTGAGCACAATGTTCTATTATTTACTTAGTTGTAAGCATCTTTATCCTACCCTAAAATATCCTCCTCAGTATTTCACTAATAACTTAATTAAAATTGAATTAATAAACAATTTCAGACTTGTTTGTTCTAAACAGGCTTTGACTAAAACTTCCCTGATATACAAAGTACTAAAGTAGTCTATATTTTGAAGCACGCCAGCCTAGAAGAAAGCTATTTACTCAGGAATATACTGAATAGTAATTCTCCGGAAAAAAGGAAGATTTTGAGATAGATTTCCAAAGTATTGCTGTGTCGTGTTTATTTTGTACACTTACAGGTATTGTTCAGTATTGTACTGTGATTTCAGGTTTTAAACACAAAAACGCAGATTGTCAATTTAAAATTTAACGACGTAGCATAGTCTACGTTACTCTACATGCGTAGATGCTCTACGCTTGTGCTACAAATTGTCTACGGAATTCGTACTGCGACTGTCATTTAGAGCATGAATTTGGTACTTTCTTTATAAAAACCCTAAACCCGTTGATTGAGCTACAAATATAGATTCAAATTAATTTATTACTCTGATGTTAAATGTAAGTACATAAACTCCTTAACGTTTCTTAAATTTAGTTCTTATTAATAAAATTCACTCCATATTTGCTTTCTACAATACATTTCTTGAATGTGGTACGCATCGCCTACACTGACACCGAGATCTTGTGTTGTAGGCGAGTGCTTGCTCCTCTGGGCCCGTTCACACATAGCAGTCCGTTTTACCGGTACGTTTTTAACGGATACGTCATAAATTTATGCTCTGTTCACACATACGCACCGTATAACGTACAACGGATCCGTCATTACTGGATGCGATGTTCACACATATACCGTATAACGTACACCCCGCACACACCGCCCGCCACGCACACAGTAGCTATCCGTTAAAATTCTACGTATCCGTATATTTTACATATCCGTCGTCCAGTATTCGATGACAAAACGGAACGAATTTTTTTTACGGAACGATATTTTTTACTGTATACAGAATACTGTGCTATGTGTGAAGTCGCTCATACAACTACATATACCATCGACGAAAAAAACGTACACGATAAAATGGAACAGTAAAACGGAGACATGTGTGAACCGGCCGTCAGGGTATATTATTATGTAGCAGCTGTTTGTTCAATATGTTTATAATCTGTGCTGAGTACTAATAATAAAGTAATATATATTACATAACAAATAAACATAAACATATTTATTGCAAAACACATATTGCCGTCACACTCAAAATTATTTCTGCTCAGCGACCGCACGTGTATCGTGTTACATAGGTAATTGTTGAAAGTTACTTGAGAGTTTCTCCATAGCTACCAAGATTCCAAGCTACAATTTCATAAATTGTCCGAGGAATTTTATAAAATAAATCCTTACAAAATGGCATCAATTACACAAATTTTAGAAGACTACAAATGAATATATAACTTTCATCGAATAAGCTTTAAACATCAATATTATGAAGTACCAAACTTGCGTCATACGAGTAAATTTATCCGAAAAGCCGAAATATTTGCGGCCAAAGTCAGAACTTTCTTTGTGAACAACTTTGCGAAGTCAAACTTGTGAGGTTTCCCTGAAAAGTTAGATTGACCTAAAGTTATTGAAAGATTGATTTTTAATTAAATTTCGGCGGATCTTGTAATAGGGCGGCGAACTTTAGTCCCAAGATCATAGGCTACAACGGGCACAAGATTATGACGATATATACAGGGTTTTTTTAATGTTCTTTATCTCCGTCGTAGTCCGAGGCATTATAATTATATACAGAGTATTTAAGTTAGGTAGGTAGCTACCTAACTTAAATACTTATTAGGTAGTTAGGTAGGTAGTATTATGTACAGGGTTTTTAAGTTGTTATTGTCATTAAGGTATGTCATAGGCTCTATTGGCGGCTTGACAACTATCAACACCAGCGTCATCTATAAGCCGTACTTATTTAGGATTGGGAAGGTTGAAGAAACATTTGATCAATGAAACGTAAAACAGGGAGTATTTGGGTAGGTATTAAGGAGAAGGCTTATGCTTTACAATGGGGTCTATGAACTGATAATAATAACTTAAGCTTAGCCTCTCATATCAAACTAAATTCAGCAAACCTCAGTATTTAGACATGCCTTAAGCATTTTATGTCGAAAATATTTGTATTACATATAGGTACTTGTCTTTATTTTTATAATGGATTAATTATCATTTCTTATACAATTGTACTAATCTTATTTTCCTTTCCCAAGAAATATTTATAAAAGCTAGTTAAACCCATTTAATATAAAATGAAATCATCCTTGAATGGTACGTAGGTTGCTAAAACACCTGATTAAATCAGGCAAGTGGGTAGTACTTGATCAGTTATATTATCTCGAGATACCTGCCTACACCTTCCAGGTATATTAGAAGGCTTAATGTGCAGTCGCCCGTGTGCTATTTCCATGCAACTGAACCCCAAGGTCGTTGTAGTTTTATCAAAACGTATGTTTTCGTACAAAATATTTATTCGTAAAATCTTAAAAAAATTGTCTTTGTAGGTACCTACATTTCCATTTTCTCGATTTCTATTCCAAACCTACATCTATTTCCAATGACTAAGCCACACCGTCTCCACGTGCGACCTCTAAACTACACTGAGAGGTTTGCGGCGAGAAATAACAACTATGTCAAACAATGACGAAAAAGCCCTTTTGAAGTTGACCGGCAACTACGTGTGAAGAATTTTTTATACTGAGTTATTGAAAACCACGTTTCACTGAGTAAAAAGATATTCTCAATCAACCGACTCCTTTCAAAATATGGCTTACCTATATAAGACCAACTGCAAATCATATCTCCGTTTTGTTCATTATGCAGCGTTTTAAAAGGAATTGAAACATCAAAATTTAATTTTCTATTTCGTAACTAAGTATTGCTGTTAACTAAACAGTGTTTTTTTATAACTGCCGCTTCAGTATTGAGGTTTTAAATTCAATTCAATTTGGAAATAAAATGAATGTAGAAATATATATTTCTTAGATAACTTTGTTTTTTTTTTACAAATTAGTAGTCACATAAACGTAGTGATAGCCCTGTATTCAATCGCAACGCCCTCTGATTCGCACGCGTTTTAATTTTTATAGAAAAGGGTACCATAATATCAAATTAATAATATCAATAAAACACAAAATTAGATAATTTCTTAATATATTTTTACATTTGACATAATACAGGCGGTTACACAAAAAATAAATAAGTCTTATAAGATTTACAATTATTATTACTGTGATGAATTCACGAACAAAATCTTAATGAATACAATACAACACAACTACAGATTACTTATACAAAAAGACTGTACAAAAGGTTATAAAGATGTAATTCAACTGATGCGGTCAAAAAGATCTTTTAAAGAAAGATACTAGGTACATGTCTTTCAATAGCATTCTTCTTTTCCATATCTGTTCTGATATTATGCTCCAATAAAAACATAAATGTCAAATAATGTAATTACAATTTGACATTACAGTTGAGACTAACAAAATATTGACATTCTACAGTATCGAACAGTCAAGGCAAAATAGGCATTCCGTATCTACTCAAAAAGAAAAGTAGTAGAATTATGTGATTATATGTAGATATAGGTATAATATAATAAAGCAGTGTCAATCTGCAATTTCACATTTGAGACTTGACATTTCCGTACATTGTTATGTCAAAATTGATGTCAAATATGTTAAAAAGTTAAGTGTCAAATGTGACACATTAAATTGACAATACTATATTAAACATAACAAAAATGTATATCATATCATATATACCTACGAGTATAATATATGTCATTTGACATTAAGGAACGTACGGGTGGTATCAAAGGTGATAAAAAAATCAAATGTGCATATTAAACTTTGTGCTTTGTGTGTGTGCATTATCATACCATAATAGGCAAGCAAATCATACTTTGTTAAATTTTGACATAAAATGTCAATGTCATTTTTGACATAAGAAAATGTTTTTCATACCAATTTGCTTGTCCGTTACAAATGAAAACAAAATTCTTAACACGAATGAAAATTTATAATTAAATGTGATATTAGTCAGTGAAAACGTAAACTAACATAGATAACTGTAAATTCTCAAAAAAAAAATTATAAAAAAACGGTAATCAATCAATAAATGGAATGCGTAGAAAATCAATCTGAACTATCAAAAAATTGGCACAATATTTATTTGGAAGGCGGTAAAGATAAATTCAAGGTACAGTAAAAGGCAATTATTTGGCAATTAGGTCAAATTGAGAGAAACCCAGTGCAGTTCTATAGTCCAGTGCGATAATGTAATAGAAATTCCTTCTACTTCGCGCCCGGACTTTAAACATACTGTTTTTTGTAACCTTTCTCTTCAGACCAAGAAACCTATATTTTTCTTGGTCAAATTTAGCACAAAAGATTTCCTCTTTGACTTGCCATACCATTGTCAAAAAAAAAACTGGCAACATTTTTACATCTTACACCTACAGCGACACCGTGTGGCATACAAACAACATGGAACATTATTTTATATGTATATCTAGGGATCGTTCATATTATAGGGTAGTACAAAGTTTAATGTTACTTCTTAGTCTAGTTATATTTTATAGTTTACCAACGTGTGATGTTTTGTGTATAAAATGAATTTTATCATATGAATAATTAGGCACGGTACTATTTAATACAAAGAGATGGGGAGCTGATAATTATTTTTCTATGCCAAAAAAACTATTTCGCACACAAAACTTTCCACTGTTTGATAGCTAGAAAATCCATACCTACCGACGTACTTACAAAAGAAATAATTCAACACTTTTTAGTTTTTTCATATAGAAAATTCTATCAAGAAAGACAACACAATGGTCAACTAGTCAGTTGTTGAATCATTTTTAATAAGCAAGAAAGAAACAAAAATAATCTGGAAATGAAATAATTCAAGGCTTTTTTACAGTCATAACACCGATCAAATAGCATAGATTTGAGCCAGGAACATTAATTACAATAATATTTAAACTAATGAATTTACGATGCACACTGTCTTCGCTTTAATTTCACAGAAGTATACATTAGAATATTTTGATTATATTTACCTAATCTATAGGTATGTTTCAGGTTAATATTAACACACCCTATTAAAACATAGTGCTAAATGTATCAGGTATCTGATACTGTTGCTACGTTTTATAAATAAGGCTTTATTGATGTTGTAAACATTGCCACACTAAAAAAGTTTTCTCTTGCGGTTAGGTCCCTACACCACCTACAGACCGTTTCACGAATGAGTTCCTTCAGTTAAGGCGCCATAATCGCGTGATTATATTATCTAATAACTATAAAATGTTAGTTCCAAACCTTTCCGTGGGACTTATTTCGTGAAACAGCCTATAGCGTTAACGGCTATCCAAACAATTTATATTTAAATATACAAATGTATATACCACAGCCAACATCTAGCGACGACTTGACCAAATCGCCAATTACTCTGAATTGTATAGCCAAATCGCCATTATGTTTGGTTTGTTTGTCCCCATCGCTAATAAATATAAGTTGTTCTGATTGATAAAAAAAACCACAAGTTGGTAATGTAGGGACCTTCCGTTTTAGATATTATACCGTCAAACATCGATATTGAGTTTTAAACCTTCAGAAATATGTCCGTGATCCCTAAAAGTTGGAATGAAACTCACAGCATACGAACCACACGCACTCAAAAATCCGCCAACGAAAGTTGAAATTAATATTTTTATATTTTTGATCGACGGTTTCTCGATAGAGTATTGTTTTCTAAAATTTGCTGAGAACATCTAATCTGGCATATTTTAGCCAATGGCAGTGATCCACTTATCATAGGAAATTTGGGACTTCTATGATTGATGTTTCGTTTTGAAGTGATAATTTTAAGAGTTTATGAAACACCCTACTGCTATTTTAGTCTTACTCCAACTTGTAGACATTTCGGTCAAATTTCTTAAGCATATAATATTAATAGTTAAACATGAAGTTACCTACGTTACTCTACATAGCTGCGACACTTGGTTTTGCCTACTTAGCTACCGATCATAATACATACACTATACATAGACGCTTCTCTTTGGTTGACGCGGACGGGATGAGATGGTTGCGCGATTTTATTAATTTAAAAATAACTGTAAATTAGTAAAAAGTTGCCATAAAATCTAAGAATTTTAAAAACACAATAATATGTAATCAGTCTGTCAAATAACATGAGAAATTTAGACAAATACGATAAAAAAAAATCCGCGATTCGCCAGTCAATAATAACCGAGGAAAAGTGAGTACCGAAGCGATTCACCGAAGTGCTACGCTGTGATTGGCTGGCGTATCAAGAACGGGATTCAATAGAGAATTGCGAATTACGTCAGCATTAAGCCCTAAATCCATTTAATAATAGCAAAAAAAATATTTACACTAATAAAACAGGTACTCTCACTGGTTTCAAAAAGTTTCAAAAAAGCTAATACGTGTATATTTTTATCATTATCAAGATACTAAGAAGAAAGGCTATTAGAACCTCAATTTATAATATCCTAACTACAACTTCTTACGTCTGCAATAAAATTGTTACTATCTAACATTATATTTTTCTATTAAAAAATGGCACATTTCACATAACTAAGCAATTAAAGGTACTTAATGAGCGTGAGGCTAATTGTATTTACTTGTGCCTTTGCAAGTCTAAAGATCTCTAAAACAAGAGATATTTTACGTAAATCGGAACTTCTGAGTGGTATTACAGAGTTTTAACTCTGAAAATTTGATAATTTAGTAGACGACAATTTTCTTGTGTGTTCTTATTCAATGAAGAGAGGATTTAAACAATTATTTTCATTATAAAAACCACACTGATGTCACAAAACACTCTTAACAAAATATAACTAAGGTAGATATTTGACCTACAGTGATTAAAACTGTGTAATTATAACATGCGCTTTTCAGTTTAGAATTTCACCGACTTTCAATTCCTTCGTATTTTCAGCCTCAATTTCCGAATAAATCGCACAAACATCTCGCCCTACCCTCTTTTCAGTATCATTCCACTGACACACTTTTTAGAAAAAATACGAGACACGAAAATAATAATAAATATAGGTCTGTCACTCACTCTGATTTTACCAAACTATTCATTACTTTAAGGCGATAAAAATCTATTTTATATTATGTATGTTCCTAAACTAATTTGTGCTTGGAATTCGTGTCTCGTTATTTTAATCTCTTTCTTGCAGTGATGCGGTTTGAAAACTCGCTGGACAATGTAAAAGATATACGCAAATTTACAAGAATCAAAATCAGTATTGTAACATAATATTAGAAGAAGAAGAATATACTTATCGTTTCTATAGATATTCTATATCACGAAGACAGTCAAAAATAATGTTATTCGTGACACACAATTGCAATTATCGAAAAACATCAACACTACAACCAAATCCAACAAACTCCATGATATAGAACATCTATAGAATTATTAATTAAACAATAATTTCTAAGAAGTCATAAAAAGATTTCTAAAACCGCACCACTGAGCTCAAACAAAACCAACCTACATCTTAATTGACAAACCACTTACAAGCAGTCTTTTTACAAATATAATAATAAAACTAGTGTTTATTACAATAAAAATACTGGACCATAAAATTGATTTAATAGGAATTACACGACGCTCAACCGACGATTATCATATAATTATTATTTACTCGTAATTATATATATATAATTAACGTCCAAGTGAAAATGTACTTTGTTACAACGACATAAGATACAAAATTACGCTAGGGAAGCTTGGAACAGAAAGCTCCTTTAAGTCTTGGAAATTCAGATCGAAAATAGATCTTAATGTTTAAACAGTAGAGTACATTATCGTATTCAGACAAGATGTTAGACCAGAACCAACCTGAATTTATTTTGTTATATAAGTATATAACGATATTTAGGTTAGTCTGTATTTAAAATAGTACCAGAAAAACAAACAATAAAGACTACTCCAAATACCGTCAAATATGAAAAAAAAATCGCTAGACTTGTAAATTTAATTTGCTTGAATAGCAAAGCTTTTGCCACATATAGCAAGATTTAAGCTAGAACATAATGTTACCACATCAAAACAAATTCCTTGTCGATTATGTTACCATTCTAGCATAATATCGCTAGAAAATACAGAAGTTTTGCTAAAATATCTCAAATATATTTTATCGACGACTGTTTTTTAACTTTATATTTAAGTTAAAAAGTCGAAAATTATAGCCCAACTTGCGCGCTAGAATTTACTACTTTCTTGGCATAAATGTCTAAAAAAATCTGTCATCAAATCTGTTTTGGTTCTGGTCAATTCAAAGCCTCCCAGCTCTGCCAAACTCCTGGCTACCCATCACACACTATACATAATATTTATGTACTTACTTTAACTAATATAAAAAAGCCATTCACAACTAAATTACATCCCATACTTGTGCTATGGGAATATAAGAAAAATATCTATCATTATACTTTATGTAATAGAATTATTTCGTTTCGTCAAAACTATTGCACTGAACCTAGATAGAGAAATCTATTATAAAAAAACTAATTATGTCATTGTTTTAGGCAAAAAAAACTCCACGGTTAAAATATTTTCACATGTTTAGCAAACAGATAACAAACAGTCCACTCTGCCAAAAATAAAACAAGGACATAATTGAATGATAGCTAATGTCCAATCCTCTCTCTTTTTGTTGGTATAATGGTTTGTTTGTCATCTATTCGGCAAGCATAAATACTGGGTACAATGCTTTATGTCTTTCTCATAACGTTGTAGTTTGAGAAGGACAGAAACAGAATTTATTGTTGGTTAGATATTACATTCAACCATGCATCTGCTTTACTTAAAAAAAAGGAACTAACCATTTTGATTGAAACGTAAACTATTTTTCTAGCAAAAAGCTTCATAAGTTCACAATTCTTCTTTCTTAGCTTATTTGTGAACACATTCTGTTTTGTGTACCATTATAAATAAATAAATAAATAAATAAATTCTCGTTTCTATGTCATCATGTATAAAATTTATTGAGCTAACCAAATCGATCACAACAACGGCCGGCTAATCGAAAAAACTGCTACAAAATATTGAATCTCACTTTTTTACTCTTACCGGAGTCTGATGACATTTTTTTTTAATTTTACACTCGCTTAGACAAATGATTTGAATTATTTTGGTATCATCGTATTCACTGTTTTTAAAAGCTTTGGTTTTGACATCTATTGGTGAGAGAACGTCCAACTTATGATCTAGAGACCATTGGTTCGATTCCCGCCCTACACCAATGGCTTATTTAACAAGATGTATGTGTGTACAAGTCATTTGTAATATAGTGTATAAAGATATTAAAACAAAAATGTCATCAGATGATATTAGGCTTATAATGATTCTTTACCGAAAAATATCGTTAACGCACAACCACATCTTATTTCATAAGAGACAAAGCCTTAGAGCGAAAGTAATTTTTGTCACACTATTTTATTGTAGTTTTTTTGAGCATTTTTTTACAAAACACGACAATCTATAAAACTATTATTTTTATATTGTATTTTACGTGAATTCAGACTAAAGCATTCAAAAACATGTCTCTATAAAGAATATGTGTAAGACGACATTGAAAATACATAAATCAGTTCACAAAATATTTCGATAACTGAATGTATAATGTCTGTGTGACTTCCTGAAAAGAAGCTTAGTTCAGATTTCTGTCCAAAAGAGTTATTAGTTAGTTATCTTGGAACCAAATTGTTTTTTACGTCAAAGGTATATCCTACTCTTCCGCTTTCGTACAAATTAGTACACAAATGTCGGAAAAAGAAAGATAAATTTACGTTTTTTTTATGTGAAATGTCGATCAATCGCGAACATACTAGTTGAAATGGCAGTTTTGGGTTATAGAATACTTTAACTACTTTAGTTGTAGTCAACCGTATGTCTATTTCATGTAAAAAAAAACCTGTATTTTTATTAGGTCTGTAAACATCTCAAATCTGCGTTCAGGGCAGAGCCATATGTGAAACTATTGCTTTTCAGAGAACACACTGTAGTTAATAATTGTAACAATCATAATATAAAACATTCAAACAACAACAATATGATATGACTCTCCCTGCTACGCAGAATTGAAACATCATAAGTATGGCACAAAAATGTAAAACCAAAAAAAAATGTAGTTGGGATTCGAACCCGTGAACGCTGGATCGAAACATGCAATTATTTTTGCAAACACTGAAAGATTAAATTTGGAAAGGCATTTTTGAACGATTTTGAAAGGCAGCAAATATCATAATAATATAATGCTCATCATAATAAGAAGGTAAAACAAAAAATAAGTGGTAACAACAAACATAAAAATAGTTTTCATGATCGTCGGAGTATAAAATAAACACCAGTCAAACTTTACATAAAAACACAATCACATACATATATAATAAACACATATAGTACATATTACGTAGACACATTTAAATGCCAGCCATCACATACCTACCTAAACACATATAATATGGTTACAGAATTATCAGAAATGGTTTATTCACAGACATTCTAAAAAAAACTCATTTGATATTTTTTTCGGTTAAACGAAATTTTTTAACTCCAATCAACAATTAACCATTTCGTAAAGGATAAGATCTTTACTCTTCTAAACACTTCATTATACTTCAACCACTTTCTGAAACAATTCCTGATAATTCTGTATGGTGATATCTAAAGAGTACGTGTACAAGGGATTATTTACTGGAGTCAGTACTGTGTCGGTGGTCTTAAAGTCTATATTGGTGTGCGTTACACAACTCACTGAGTATTCGCTTTGCTGCACTTTAACATTTTTGCGGGACGCGCGGGCTTGGGCGGTGGAGACCTGCAAGATAAAAACAATGTTTAGAAAAATATGTATTTATAAATAATATAGGTAATAACATTACATTATGACTGGGAGTTCCACAAGGCTCTTCAGGGCTTTTTCTATTCCTGATTTATATAAGAGACATTACCAATAATTATCGATCGAATATTCAGTTCAAATTCTGACGTCATAGAAGCAACTGGCTTTCATCATTCTATTTATATATAGAGGCACATTCATCTCCAAAATAGTGTAATTGTACGTTAAGATCGGGTTCTTTAGGACCATACACGCGATAATAGAGAAAGGTAGTACTAAAGGCACTATATCGGCACCTCACTATTCATAGTGTACGCTAATGACCTCACCTGGTTCACCTGACAGCGGGCCCGTAGTTCGCGAGCGCACAGTACGCAGCCAGCAGCGCGGAGTGTGAGTGCGCTCCCTTCCCCACCCTGGCGTGCGCTCCCAGCGCCCCCCAGGTGTATATAGAGGCACAGTCGTCGCCGGGAGACCGGAACTGCGCGCTCGGGTCGGGCACGTTGGGGTCGCGCGCGCCGCCGCATGCAGCTGATAGTGTGCAGAATGTCATCGCTTTCCAGCCGCCGTATCTAGAAATTAATGAGTGTAGTTTAGAAACGGAACGTCACGGCTTAATTTGTTATAGTTTATTTTTATTGATAAATCAAAAGCTTCAATTGAAGAGATTATTTATGAATGAGCAAAAGCAATGACGGGCAGCAGAGTGGTTCGTTATGTAGGAATATGCAAGTTCGTATTCGTTTGTAGTTATATTAATTTAAGTCTTGGTTTATTCACTGCTAATTTGCAGAGATGACTCAAAACTTACTTAATATTACACGTATGGGGCCGTCCATTAATCATGTGATTTTTTTTGGCATTTTTTAACCCCCCCTCCCCCGTGGTGATACATGGTGAGGTTTAAGACTAAACCCCTCCCCTCCCCCCCCCATATCTATCACGTGTATTTTTAAAACCTACAAAGAATCTTAATTTTCTACTTTTATTGAAATTAAATAATACAATATTGCCTAGAGGTAAGCAGAAAAATTACAGGACTTGCAGATTGTTTTTGTTTTTTCGGTTGAATATCGCGCGTTAGTCGAAAAAATAAATACACGTGATATGTTACCAAACTCCCCCCCCTCCTCCCCCTCGTG